>BMAW01072404.1:0-53423 GCA_019974015.1 Nephila pilipes | reverse complement strand
AGCAAATGTCTGTATTTCTTTGCCTTTCTTATTCTCGTTATTCGTTAAGTGTTAACGGCAAAAAAAAAAAAAAAAAAAAAAAATACGAAGGAACTACCAACCTTTCTTCTCCCGCAAATATTCTGTTAGCCACGTGTCCGGAACAAGTATCAAACCGCAGTATTTCGTCATGTCCTTCGGAAATGGCTAAAATGCTTTTTCCACCATCCAAAACACTAACACCTTGGGAAACGTCAATGAGTTCTTTCATCCGCGTTTTAACTATATTTTTAGTCAAATCCACAACGTCCATTTGGTTGTGGTGCAACACCAATACTTCGGCATTGATTCCTAATGTTTTCAAGCCCACCACACATTCTTCTTCTTTAAAAGTCACCATTTGCTTCGTCTGATTCACGTTCCAGCCGACTATTTCGCCTTTGCTGCTGGAATAGGTTACCAAATACGTTGAGCCACTGTCTAACCAAGACATCCTATCCAGTGAGTCTTTGTTTTTGGAAGACGGCGGAAATAGTTTTTGGGCATCCAAAAGGGTTCTCATACATGGACCAGACGTATGAAAACTTGGCACAGGAGGTGTAATACTAGACCGAATTAGCTTCTTTACTTTAGGATACTTAATATTGCTTTCTGGATCTGCGAAATATCCTTTGGATCGTCCATAAAATTGAGTGTACAGCTGTTTACCATCAATACGAAGAGCATATGCAGACAATTGAAGGAATTTTCTGAGGATATCAATTTCTCTGTCGTCTGGATTACGCCTTTTGTACATTTTGATTTCCTCTAATAACAGATAAACATCGCCTGAAGTTACGCGCTCAAATAACCATTGATGGTTGAAGAAATGTTTACGTACCGATACATTCAACTTAATTTGAAGATGCGTCATTTCTTCAAGCTCTCTCCACCTCTGGTGTTTGTGATTAGTCTTAATAACACTCTTCACCATTTTATTATTTGCTAAATCATTTCCTTCATCGTTATCTATGTATTTTAGAGTACTATTCAGACATTCTTCCAGGTACTCCTTGCCTAGATAGGTTTTACACAACTTGCGAAGAAGTTGGCCCTTATAATGCGTGAATTTGTGGCCCCTTCGATAAGATGTACGGAATATTATCGATAAATGATGCTTCAGATAAATATACGACAGGGGACAGTCTGAATCTGCTCCTGCTTGCTCCAGAGGAGATTGCAGTACTTGAAATATTTCCGATTCTGTCATCCCGTGCTTTAATGTAGCCAAGGATGCAAGGAATTTTTTGACTTTTGAGTTGTTTATCGTTTTAGATATTTCATTTATGTAGTCACAGAAGATATCGTATACAGAATGGCGTATCCAGAACCGTTCTGGAATGGCAAGAGTATGCCATGTGCATGCCACGTGAGCAAACACGTGAGCGTAGCGAGGGTAGGAGTTGTCTGTGACACAAATTCGAACGAAACCCAGCTGAGTGTCTGTCAACCGCCGACCTCTTATCTGGAGAAGATGTTCGATGATGCAAAGAGATTCTTCAACTTCTAAATCTGGAATTTCAAGGAAGGTAGATCCGTCTTCTGGAAGGCGTTCCTGAAAAAAAATAATAAACTTTGATTGAAACGAAAATCTTAGAGATATCTTCATGTTATTGATTATTATTACAAGAGATGGATTTGGTATAAATATATTTGTAATTAATTATAAAAATTGCTTTCAATTTCTTAAAAATCTCACAATGATAACTCAAAATGTTGATCAAATTAATAAAACTCAACTAAATAATAAACTTATCAATAACAACATTCATCTAACCTTGTTATAAAGGTTTGTTTATGCATCATATTGTTCCAAAAATCTTTCTTTCTAGGTGTAATGAGTCAAATCCTGTTCAGCACGGAGGATTATGGCAAATGACAAATATTCAGGACAAGACAACACACAAGTAGAATAACTTAGATAGAATAACAACACAAGCAGGAAACAGAGACAGTTGTATCAGCAACGTTCAACTCACTAATCCACGGACAAATCTCCGCAGTAATAATTACTAAGCACTTTGATGGCAGATTACAGTCTGCTTCTCGCCAGATTCACTCGGCTAAGGTACCAAAATTACTTGAGACGAAAGAGCTTAAGTTTAATTTGCACGTAAAATAAAAGTAAAAAAAAAAAACTTCTGAAGGGAGGACTAATATTTAAAGTTAGGTAACTCTTTTAAAAAGTGTGTTATTGAAATACATAATCTCATTTCGTTACAAGTGGTAAACAATATTTCTGTAAATTTGAATTTTTCGATTTTGGTTGTCATAATCTTATGTCATATAACTAAATAAGGCTATGATTTCAACCCAGGTCTAATTCAAAAGGTGGTTCAATAAAGTATACAAGGTAGATCTTTACTTGCAGTTCCTGAAGTTCGCTGCTTCCATCCCTCAAGGCCAGCACCAGCTTGACGTGCTGGGGCAGCACGGCGGGAAACCACTTTAGTGATCGACCGCTGTACTCCTCGACTTGATCGAGGCCGTCAAGAAGGATGACCATTGGTCTCTCGGGGCTCGCCCTCTTCAAGAGGTTCACAAAGTACGAATTGTGTTCGGCGATGCTCTACACAGAAACGAAACAAGCCTATGTTAGAAGTGTTGCGACACAAGGATTTTTAAATATTCATTAATAAATTAAATTGCATTCCATAATTTCTTTGTTCAGTTAACGTCTTTGATTGAAAATATTTATTACGAAACTTATTTTTAGAAAGGATTTCCTATCTGAAGACCAAATTAAATTGAATAACATTTAAAGAAACGGTTCTTAACTTTATTTATTCGGTGATAGGATGAAGGCCACGTATCTATTTTCACAGATCTCTACCTTTATACATATGTATCAATATATATATGTACATACACGTACATGTGTTAGAATTACGTTTTATGTATGCTTTAAAATTAGATTTTTAAGGCAAATAGAGTTTTGTGTTGATAAAATTAATGTAGTATAAATTTAATACGGTAATAATTATTATTTCACATATGGAAACACATGGGCTAATGTTTTAACAGAATAAAGTATTAAATTCTAGATTTTTATCCGCATTTTAAGCATATGCCCCCCCCCCCGTCTCCAGTTTTACACACAATACTTGATTTACTTAGTTTCGATTTTACACGGTTTTAAAATGAAAAAGAAATGCTTAGGAGTTTATTTCGATTATTTTCCACTATACCATTTGTAAATTAAACGAGTATCGTATTAAAGTAATATTTGTATGTATTTATAAATGCCTGGCTCCATTGTCTCACTGATTTCACACTACCCCAAAATAAATAAACTATAATTAGCGAAGTGGAAAATGTAGTCAACATCTTAACCATATAACTAGTGAAGTACTATCTACAATAAAAAAAGAGATGAATTTTCTGTTAATTACCGGATAACGATATTAAGCCTGCTTAACCATGAAAAGGAGAATTCTAGCTTTTCTAAGTTCTGAAGAAGAGTAAAGACAGACTTTCATTTGTGTTTTTAAAGTTGTATTTATTACGATGGTCATTTTTGTTTGAATTCTATTTTTATATGCATAGGATATTGTCAAATTACTTAGGCATTTTATTGTTTTTATTTGTAACGAATATTGATAATATTTGTTAATTCTTTTTATTTTTTTATAAATGAAAAAGCAAAAATATTAAAGAGTCTTTAAAAAAATCAATGAGGTAATCCATTTTTTTTTCGTGTAATTCTAATGCTTTCTTTACATGAATTGATTTTCACGCTATGGTAATTGTATTTTATCACCATTTCATGACAATTGCACTTATAGGAAAATACATGTCCTTTCTTACCCTCGAAGCTACAGATGGATGTTCTCCATACAAGGTAGCCAGTTGTTCACAAATGCTTCTTAGTATCTGCTCCTGCGTGAAAGATTCCGGGGAAACCCCAGCTGACCGGAACAAGACAGGCATTGTGGGGAAGACAGCGCCGCAGAGGACGCTGGCCACCGCCAAGAGGGCACTCTTGCCTCTTCCCTGTCGTCCACGGATCACAAGAGGGTGATTATGGGGACCTGTGATGTAATTCATGAGAGATGACAATAGGTCTGGTCGGTCGCGGAAGGTCTGAAGGTGATTACGAATCTCTGTCTGTTGGTGCAGGAGCTCATTTCGCAACTGCCAACTTACGCCTAAATGGAAAACAATGAAGTGTCTTACACTTATAATATCACAGATGTGAAAGTACTACATACATGAAGTATGTGAATACTTTTTCTTCATTCAGATCGTTCAAAAACACTCTATAACAACAACAACAAAAAAAAAAGAGAACCCAATGCACCAAGGAGGAGTTGCCCGATTTTAATGAAATTTCTTATGCAAAGAAATTTGGACCGAACATGCAAATGATTAAAATTTAGTGTCCAATGAATGAATAGCGAAAGCTACAGCGCAACGGAACTGCGCACTCAGCAGGTGTATATAAGAAGCGATTCTCAATCTGATGGTCAAATTTTCTGATACATTGTGATTTAGGATACCTTTAAATAACTGAAAAAGTGCCTAGACGCAGTATTAGAGCTCATTACGAGCAACTGTCAGAGTTTGAAAGAGGTCGTATCATTGGATTGAAAGAGGTAGGTTGGGTAAATCGGAGAATCGCTTTCATATGGGTCGAAGCGATGCGACGATTAGAAGATGCTGGCAAGAATGGGTGGATAGTTGCAGATTTCTGCGTCATGATGGTAGCGGTTGACCTAGGACCACAGCAGATCGAAAGGACAGGGTGATTGTCAGATCAGCTGTCACAGCGCCTGATTCATCGTTATCAACCATGAGATGTGCGACCCGCACACAAGTGTCCATTACGGTCATTCACAGACGGCTGATAGAGCCGAAATCTAAGCTCTTATCTACCACTACGCTACCTGCCACTCACGCATGCACATTGTCGAGCCAGATTACAGTGGTGCTTGTCTCGATCAGGTAAGAATGATGCTGACTAGGGACGTATAACGACGAATCCCGCTTCCAACAGTGTCCTGGGGATAATCGAAGACGTGTCTGGAGACGCCCAGGGCAGCGTGCCGATCCTACTTTCACTATTGCGTACGCCACACAGGCCCTCAACCAGGAGTTATGGGGCCATTTCCCTTGATAGCCTTTGGTTGTCATTAGAGTCACACTAATATCACGTCGATGACATTCTGAGACCTGTTTTGCTACCGTTCTTTTTGCAGTAGCCTGGCCTTATTTTTCAGCAAGATAATGCCAGACCACATACGGCACGTGTTGTTATGAATTGTCTTACACTTCCTTGGCCAGCTAGATCTCTCTCCAATCGAGCCTGTCTGGGATATGAAGTAGTAAGGCGGTTGCATCTACACGGGAATGTTGATGACCTCGCCTAACAATTGGAGCCAATTTGGCAAGAAAAACCACAGGAGACCATCAGGGAGCTTTATCACTCTATGTCCCGTCATGTGGCTGCTTGCATCCAGGCTAGAGGTGGGTCAACACCTTATTGAGCTCGTTACTTTGCAACTCTGAAATAAATCATTTAAGTTTTTCTGAAATTTTAATCATTTTCTATTCTGTACATAATTTTCTTATCCGCTAATTTTTGTCTCCATTGGACAACTCTTTCTTGGTGCGTCGTTTTTTTTTTTTTTTTGTTATTGAGTGTATGTTAAAATAAGTGAAAGTATGTTATATTATTATTGTCGAAGACATTAAATCACACACTCAGTCCTTTTCGAATTTTCTAGAACATAATAGGATGTTGTCACGTTCATGGATATAATTCTGAGTATACATTAGATAGATTCAAAGGTTTGTACAGCAACAGTTTCAAGACCAGGTGCCCTAGGGCTGTAGAGAAATTCCTTTGGGGATAAATAAATGTGTAAGGCCTTGTCGAGTTTAAAAAAGTTTCTTTAAAATGATTAGACAGTGCAATGATAAATATGTTTTGGTGTCAATGAAGTATCCGGGCAATTTCTACAATTGACTCAGATTCTAGTGTTTTCAGGTTGAATTTTCATACCTTGTAGTGATTAGTTATGTTTCTTGCTATTGTGGATGTTATTGATCTGGAATGGTTTTTTTTTCAGAGGTTGGCTAAAATGTCTGCGCATAGCCATGGTGTGCCAGTCTGTCGGTTAGAAACTCCTGGTTCATATTTAGCGTTTCCTCAGCACTCGAATGTGTGGGGACCCGTTGAAGATCCCTTGTTCTTTTATTGTGGAAATGTTTAATAAAAACACAGAGAATAATAAATGCTGTTAAATAACATTATTTTCTATATTCGTCATTCTGTGGTTGCTTGTCAGTAATTAGAATTTTCCTCATAGAATGTACAAGATAGATATGAAATTTAATAATTTAATCATCTTTTTTTTATTTCTAAGCAAGTTTATTCTTATAATAATTTATCATTTTAAAATGATCTTTGCTGTTATATTGAGTTATTCAATCTCGTTAAGTAATGACAGATTACTAAAAGTAAGTTATCATTATTTTGCTTGATTTCAAGCCGATATTACTTGTACTGTATTATTATTATTATTGCATGGGATCGGGGAGTGAGGTTTTACTTTTATTGGAGAATAGTTTGAATGCAGGATTTGTGAGTATTTCATGTTATTCATAATCGAAATAGAACCAGTGGCATTCACTTTTGGCTGAAAACTTTTGATTTTAATTTGTATATTAAACAAATATTAGAGTGATCTTTGCGTAGTAAATGTTTTGATTTTAGAACGATATGTGTCTAAATTCTTTTTATCTATTAAATATTTTTAGGTTCAATAGTTATGAATTATTTTTAATATTATGTTAACCCGTTTTATCTTCAATAGTTTTCATAGCTATAATGTTCCAGTTGCAGCAGGTTAATTTATTTCAATGCTTTATTTGTAAAGTTAACTTTATTTTTTATTTTTATTGTATTATTTTCTTCTGGTTTCATTTCATACAATCTTTATTTGTAAATCTACTTTCTTTTCAGGTCTCTTTTTCATTTTACCTCAATTTAAACTTAAAAATTAACGAATTTAAGCATTCAAGTTAAAAGACTATTTTTATTGCTCTATTTCACAACCCATCCATTCCTTTTTTTTTTTTTTTTTTTTTTTTTTGTAGAGATAACATGAATGTTCACGAAAGTACTATACATACTTATTTCAAAATAACCTGGAGTTCTTAAAAAAATACAAAAATTAATCAACTCGACTTTTTTTTGCGATTTTTGATGATTTTTTTTTCAACTTGAGATTTAGACTAAAATCATGAGAATGTATAACCTTTTCCTGCGAATTTGGCGAAATACTTTTTCTCCTTTTCATATTTCTCAAAGACCGAAGAAAGCAACTGTTTGAGTCTGCTTCCGAGGCTAGCAAACGCCCCTTCTTGATTGGTCTCTTGCGTGGGAGCATCGCCATTCCACAACTCCTCCCAGGAATCACCATCGAAAAAGTTGAATTTGAAATCATCAGGAATTTTATTTTCCCATTCTGCCAAAAGATGCTGGACTCTGGAGCTTTCCCTCGATGGTTTGTCTTCCACGCCAGATGAGCTTTCAAGATGAATGAGGAAAGATCGAGATTCCAAAGTTGCGTCGTGAGCTCCATTGAAAAGACGAAGAATATCTTCAAAAACTAAAAAAAAAAAAAAAAAAATAGAAATGAGTCAGATCAAGACTGATCCCCCCAGAAAGGCAGGGATGAGTTTAAAGTTAAGTAATATGTTTTTAAGAACACTATTTTTGTGTGCCAGTTTTGTCTCTGATTTCTAGGCGCAAGTATAATTTATTAAATACAATAGTTAAGAATTCGTGTGATTGCTGAGACTGAAGGAAATGACAAAAAATCCGTACGGCAAACTTTTCCAAACAAGGCAATACACCGGTTCATTCCACATTGTCTGTCTAGAGGTGTCTAGCCAAGTACAGTATCCCAGTGTTAGACCATCCGCCTTTTTCGCCGGATCTTGAGTCATGCGACTTTTATCTGTTTCCTAAGGTGAAATCTGCATTAAAAAGAACAAGATTTGAATCGTTTAAGCTGTGGAAGAGAAAACGACACGCGCTTTGAAGGAGCTGATAGAAGACTTTCAGCACTGTTTCGAACAATGGAAGATTCGCATGGAGCTTTGAAGGGATAGAGGAGGATTGCATATTGAAGGTGAAAAAAAAGTAAGTCTGCTCGACATCAAAATAAAATGTTTTACAGCACCAATCTCGTTATTTAATATAAATACTTTGGTGATTTATATATGTATGTATGTGTGAGTGTGTGCGCGTACCATTTCAATGAGACATTCTAAACTTAACTAATACTTCTTACATGTTATTTATAAAATAATATTTTTAAGAAATTTATTTCTTAAGCATTATGTAAAATAATTTTAATTTCTTATTGATTTTCTATAAAATAATATTCACACAAAATGTTTCACTTCTAATAGCAAAAGTCTATTCTCCTAATAAAGCGATCAGGCAGTCAAAATACATTTCTCGTCATTAGTATGTAACTTAACGACCACACATGAAACTGAATTTTTTCTCTCAACAACTTTTTTTTAAAAAACTGAAACATCTATTTCATGTTTCTTTACACATTTGAACACGCAACAGATATCATCCTGAAATAATTGGATAATTTAGAAGCTTTTATTTTATGCAAATGATATTGAAGTTGTCACATCTCATATTATATGCATCGAAAACCGAAATGTTTAACGATTTGGCTACAACATATTCAAATTACCTCGAGAAAATGACTGGGAATTTAAGTGACGAAATAGTCACGAATGGTTTGCTTATTGTGGGGAATCAGTATCGAAAATTCGTCCTTATACCGAGCTAAATTAGTGTGAAAAAGAATTCAAATTTGTATCCTTTGTTGGCAAAACAATGATCTGTTCATCGGCGTGTTGTTTTTATTCCCTGAATATCTTACAACATTTGCAAATGATATGAAGTGTATCGAAAATATTTCCTTTTTAGATCTACAAAGTAAACGCAGTTAAAAGATATTCAGTCAAAATTACGAAGTCACAAAGTATATAGGTAGAAGCTTTCCAATAAATTTCTGCACAAAATGAAACGGTGCAGTGCGGAGACATCTTAACACGTAAATAATAAAGATAAGTGTGAAATGGAATAGATAATAAGAAAATTTATCAGTTTTTTTATTTAGTTTTGTAATACTTATTTTTAAATAATTTTATAATATTAATTATAGACTTTATTACTGTTAATACTGATTTTTTTTATTAATAAAACATTCACAACAAGTAATATAAAAAAAAATTAAGTAAATTACTGCTTAGGTCAACAAAGAAAAATTATATTTTAGTTACTTTTTATTAAATAATTACAATTAATATAAATATGTATGATTAATATGTATCACAATATTAAGAAGCAAAATAATTTTTTTACCAGTGATCTACACGCTTCATCACTGACAGTACTTATTCCTAAATTTATATTCTGCTAAATATCTTATATAAGAGAAATTTTTTTTCTCCCATATAAAACTAAAATTAATTATTTGAAAATTAAACTAAAAAATTTTATGCTTCAATCCGAAGGCATGAAGATTTTAAGCTGACGCTCTACCAAGTTTGCCATTGCAAGACAAATGACATAGGAGAAGCATTGGCTTGTTTCGTAATTCCTCCGGTAAATTAAATGGTTTGAATGTAGTTTAGCCCAACCAGACAACCCTTGGCGACAGGATTTATTTGGTGGTATTTTGACAAATGTGGCACCCTGGTCCTCTTCGCGGATTTAACGTTCAGCCAAAAAAAATCGTCAAGTTTGGCAATTTTTGAAATCACGATAAGTGGTCGAGCTGTATTAACATCAAGTGTCATCCACTACAAGTTTAAAAAAATGTATTTGAACTTGAGTGGATGAATAAAATTTATTTTATTAACGATTGAAAATTTGAACAAGATATATAAATAAATATATATATAGGGAGAGTGTGAACTAATAGTAGAAATTGAAAAATAAATTAAAAAACTCTAGTAAAGAAGTTGTGTTTGATGTGGAAAGTTCTTCCTGATTACATTATTTATTTATGTATTTGTTTGTTTTTCTGTGAAGAATTCGTTTAACGTTGTTTACCTTTTCCTGTTTCGTACAACAAGCAAGACGTCACATCAATGACGCTTAATTTTGCCTTTTTAAACTTTTATCAAAATTTAATTCACTTTGGATAAATTAATCCATAATTTCCTCTATGGCGGATAAAATTATTGTAGAAAATCAGTTGAAAGATCTTTTTTCTCTTCATGTTGTTCTTGCTTTTCCATTACAATTCCTCGGTTTATTGGTTCATCATCAATTCAGAAGGATAAATACTTTCCTATTTCCTCAATCGTATTGCTTCTGGGACGGGTAATTTTTGTATTGGAAGTCTTTGTTG
Organism: Nephila pilipes; assembly: GCA_019974015.1. NCBI lineage: Eukaryota > Metazoa > Arthropoda > Arachnida > Araneae > Nephilidae > Nephila > Nephila pilipes. The sequence goes on along the minus strand of BMAW01072404.1, from coordinate 43,008 downwards.
TAGTAGTTACGTAATTATACGATTTGTTCCTTATTTTTTAAAATAGTGTGTATTGTTAAAGTAGAAACATTTAATGAAGCACCGATATCAAATTGCCGTTCATCTTGCATCTAATCGTCCGAGCATTTGCATTTTAATTTCTAGCAAAATGCTTTTTCTTGTCTCTTAATTCAACAGTGACGACAGATGTTAAAACGTTTTAATAACTTGTCCAAGCGGGGAATCCCTTTTGGACTTGATGATAAGAACAGTGCAAAAAAGACAGGATAAGTTTTCTCAGGACTGAGAGATCTAGGGCCATCAGAACCTATAACTACTGGTTGTATGTACCTCCAATGCAAAAACTTGCCTCTCTGCATCTAACTAATACAACCACAGATAAATTCCAACTAGTGACGTACGGCGCACACGTCAAACAGACCCGCCACTCAAGCAGAGATTACCGACGACATGAATTGGAAATAATCCAAAATGAAACTCAATTCAACAAGGAGGAGATGTATATTAATTGCAGTAATGGCTAGAAAAGAGGCCTTCCCTACAAATATCGTTCAGAATGTTCTTCTTCAATTATAACAATAATATCTAATGCAAATTTCCAGCTGCTCTCTTGAACAACGATGACAGATGTTAAAAAATGCCTTAATAACTAGGGGAATCTTTTTTGGTGCAGTAGATAAGAGCACCCCAAAAAAGTAACAAAGCAAGTTTTCTATGGACTGACATATCGAGAGTTCAAATAATCCCCCTTCATGCAAGGTCACCCCCCATACACACCACGGGGTAGAAAATACCATTCTCCTTGAAATATTAGACGCGTCACATGATTGAAATTCCAGGGAATCCTCTACCACCACACAAAACTGAAACAGTGTTAAGCGAGATCTTACAGAAATTCAGATTTAAATTACCAGACCCTGACCAGTGGTGATCACAAGGACTCCCTTACCAGACACGAGAGAGAACGGTCGTTCTTTCTCAAAACACACTGTCTTCTATATAAATTTATATGTAACTGTATTATTACTGCTATTAAATATTTAGTATTTTAAATTGAACATATTTCTTGAAGCATATATTTGATATTATCTTTAATCCTTCAACATGATACCTACCTCCAATCCTTCATTTCCGAACATTTGAATTTAAGAATAATTGATGTGAATACAATCTTTAACAACAACACAGATTTCAAGGAGGCAATTTTTTCCAATCAATTAGTGGGTTTTGTTTGAAATCACGACATAATTCAATGCTGGTTAATTCCAACAACTTGGATAGGCGACTATTTTCGAAGCGATTGCCGATTCTTATTGCACTGTGTTGGCTGCAGCATTGCTTTACTAACTAAATATGCTTCCCGGGATATAATCTTATGGAATATCAATTTCAAAAGATTGAACTTGCTACACTTCTACCATAAAAATTCATGACAGATGGAGTAGTTGTGTTGTGTCGTATTGAGTAAATGTATATATTTAGTTCAGACGATATTTGTTAAAAATGATTTTCATATATTAATTATTTGTGTATAATGCAGGTAATATTTGTGGGAAATGAATTACATTACATTGTTTCTAAATTTGTTTAGAATATATATATATATACACACACGGACACATATATATTGCTTACGCAAATACAAACTTCACTTAGGACAGTGTTGTTCCCTTAGTACTCCTCATTTATATTTAATGAAGGTTCTTTTGTGTTTGTTTATAAGTGGTCGCGATAGAATAATGGTCATGGTCGCGGACTTGCGACTAGCAGTTTTCGTCGAGTCGTGGGTTCGAGCCTTGATGCCACTAAAGATCCGCCGTGTAACCGGGACTAAAGCACGTTAAATCTGTTGAGGCTCCAAGTCCTTCCATTGGGTTGTGTGGGAGTTAGGAGAGGGAGGTGAAAACTCAGGTGTCGCCCTCGTCACCTGACAGAGATTCAAAATTACGAAGCCAATAGTTCTTACGTTGCTTCTCTAGTGCGAGGTTAAAACCATTGAAATCAAGCAATCAATTAAAAAGTTGAATTAAACGATGCAATACAGAAGTTAGTTTTAATAATTTTAGTAACCGACACAGATTATACTAATAAAGAATTTTATCGCTTTTTCGCTTTTTCTTGCATTGAAGAAAAAGCGAAAAAGCATAATCTATCCGAACAAAACAAAGCTAACCGATCCACCACTTGCAACTTATTGCTTCAGCGGAACAATACATAAGAAGTTTTCTGATTGCTTGATCACTGGAGATGAAAAATAGGTCCTCTATGACAATTCGAAAGGCAAAAGGCAGTAGCTCTCTCCAAATGAACCGCCAAGAAGTATAGATAAGGCGCTTTTATGTGTTTGGTGGAGTATTCGCGGGGTCGATCTTTTTGAAATGCTAAAACTTGGACAGACTGTGAATGCAGACCTTTACTGTGAACATTTGGATCGAATAAATCAATCGTTGATTAAAAATTGCCCAGCGGTCGTCAACAGAAAAGGTGTCATTTTGCAACACGATAATGCAAGACGAACCCTGTAAAAAATTAATGAATTGGGATGGGAGATATTGCCTCACCCACCATACTCACCCGATATTGCGCCATCGGATTTTTATTTATTCCGATCACTGCAACGATTTCTAAGTTGCAAAAAAATTTGAAAATTCGGATAATGTCCAAAATACTATCTCCAGATATTTTGGCTCAAAAACCAATTGATTTTTATCGATCCAGCATTCAAAATTTGCTCATATATATATATATATATATATATATATATATATATATATATATATATATATATATATATATATTGTTTATAGCTTCTTTTCTTTAAATTACAATTTGAATTTTGGAGTAATCCAATTTTACCAAACAAGATGCATTGGGGAAGGATTTGTACCATAGAACTAACTAGTTTAACCCCACAATTCAGTCCCCAGTCTGAATATGCATGTTTTGTTTTGTTGGGTATTCGGTATTCGAATTATTCGATTTATTCTTTGGTTCAAATTAGTTTCAAATTTGATTCAGATTTTATTCATCTCTTGATTTCAAATTTGATTCAGTTTCAACTTTTTTAATTAGTTCTATAAATGTGTTATTTGTTTTTTTGTTGATTTTGTATTTTAATTGTTCTTTTCCTTTAGTATTTTTAATGATAAATTCATTTCTTTATCTTATATATATATAAACCAAACGCTGATGAAAATGGTGATGCCGTTTGCCCTAATAAAACCAGACAAGGAGAATTTGACTGTCTTGAAACACTTATTTCGGGTTCTCAGAATTTGGCGCACTTTTTTTTTTATCACCGGTTATTTCCACTAACATGGTTGCAATAATGCTTAAGTACCGATATTATAATTAACTAAATGAAACATTTTTCTTCTTCATAATATGTATTGTTTCAATATGCAGAACCATGCAAACAGTACGATGCAAAGAACACAGAAACGCAACTTACCCGAAGTGATGTATATTCTTTTCTGATCATCCTTGAAGGCAGTTTCTAGAATATGTAAAATAGTCTGAGACTGTTGATCCCAATCCTGGGAGTCCGCGGGCTGTTCCTGGAGCCGGTAGCACGTCTTGGCGGCATTGACGTCAGCTGAATACAGACAATGGATGGTTTCTCGACTGTCTATCGACGACATCCGGCTCACGGCCACGTCGAAATCCGACTGTTGGATGATGTCGGGTGGTTGAATGTAGACTTCAGGCCTTCCAAAGATAGTCTAAGATTCAAAATAGAAGTCATTTTGTATCAACTTCATGTAACCCATGCTAATTTTTCAATAAATCAAAATTCGGAAAGAAAAATGGTGGGTTTTTTTTCTACAAGATAGTACATAAATATCATAAATTTAAAAAAATCCCATTTCGAACAAAATGGAATAATTGTATTTAATAGGCATTTTTGAGACCGACCATGTTGGGTTACTTTGGAAGGAGACACCAAAGTTAAATCTCTCTCGATGAAAAATTAAACGGTTAAAATATATATTTAACGCGTATTTGCACACTTTTTAAAGCTTTGTAGATGATATAAATATCCGACAAAGTATTTCGTCACTAGCAAATACAAAAAATTAAATTCAAACATTGAACACATTTATTTAATTAGATATTGTTGTACTTATAAAAAAATAAAAATAAAAAAAATAATAATAATAATACAATACAATGATAAATAGAACAAGTTGTGACTAGCTGTTCTAGTCACATGTTATGTTTACATTTAATAATTTTATGAGCGTTTGAAAACATCTGTTGGGTTTCGAGAAGATTTTAATGTGCAGTACACAGTACGTACACAATTGTAGTATTGCGCAAATGTAATATGCAACCCGTTAGGAAAAAAAAAAGAAATAAAGCACTGAAACAAAATTTTTAATTAACAAAATATTTTAATAATAGATAAAATACTTAATAAATATTTTAGTAGTTTTTATATCATTTAGCTTGTGGAGAAGCTGATAAATCCCTTTCATGTTAAAACTCCAAGAATCAAAAACGTTTTGTTTGTACTTAATTTCTTTAATGTTTACCAACCCTTTTTCAACAGAAGGCAGTTGAAATAAAGGAGTTATTCAAATGTGTTGGCCTCTTTGGTGACGATTTACAAAATGTATTTTATGCACACAAAAACTTTCCATTATAGGAAAAACAAATTTTAGTTATAATTAATAATATTTTATTAGAAAAACTATTTTTTTTTGCCACAACGAATTAGAAGAGAAATAAATATAGGTTATAGATAAGTAATTTTATGGAAGCACATGAGCTTCTCGGCCCTTATAATCTCTGTATCATATTTTTATGGGCATAGTTTCAATTTCGTTTTCCAGAACTGCCCTATGAATACCGATTTGAAAAAAGTTGGAAGAAAGAAAAACTTTTACATTGAATTCAAATTTTTTTATATTAGAGATTGGAAAGTTATGTGGTTAAATAAGAAAAGATACTGAAAAAAAAAATTAAAGTTAAGAGAATTACTTGTGTGCATGCTATTGGTGATATTGAGGGAGAGGGTGTGGAGGACTTAAGCTACCCAAAGCAATGGTTTGCAGTGTAACGGCAACTGCCCTAAATTACTAGGTACATGTTTTAACATTTGAAATTAACCCTCTCATTATAATATTAATTAAAAAGTTTCAGAAGTTAAGGTTTTTTCATAATTTGTTGAAAAGTTATCAAAATTTAGTGGTCCAAGCGAAATACGCCTGAAAATTCAGCAGGTGAGGGCCGTTGAAGATTAGAAGAGAATTTCTTAGAGAGAAATGAGAAGCCGAATTACGATTGGTTACTCCGGAGGCGTGCCACTGGAGCACACCAATCAAATTTTACAGGAGTACCAGTCTCAAGGACACTTAACTCTGTCTGACTTTTTGCCATGAACTTTTTTTTACAACGCTTTTCTGAATTTCACTTGGTGTGTGTGTGTGTGAGTGTGTGTGTGTGTGTGTCATCAAATTTTCGATCGTTAATTTAATCAACTTCCCATCAAGCTAGAGCTTTGAAATTTTGGGAATCATTCGTACTCGCCTAACAATTCAATATTTATACGTTTGCGACAAGTTTTAACTAATATTTCAATAATTTTAATAAGTCAAAATATTCTTTCCTCTAGGCGCTTTTAGGATTGAGGGGAAAATTTCTTTCCCCCTCTGGGAGCACCGGGCACTCCCCACACCGCATGAGTTTATCGTAAACCTTTTGTACTCGCAAAGGGGAGATACTATCTCCCCTTTACAAGCTCCGAGATAGTAAAGGTTGCTGACTTTTAGTCAGTAATCATTCGCAAGAAAGAAAGTTTCCAATATTAGGCGCCATGTCTTATCACAATATTTTTTTCTGAATTCTGGTTCCCATTCTTTTTTTAATAGAATGACTTACAAACTTTCAAATGCATGTTTTGACTTTATATTATGAATTTTTTAATACGCTCACAAATGTCTCTTTTTAAGTAAATTTTAAAGATAAAAATAACTAACAGTATTAACTAATATTTCAATAATTTTCTCTAATAAACTTTGCCACCATATAAAAACATTGTTTTTAAAAACGTTGGTTTTTATATCGAATTATTTTTACAACGCTTTTCTGAATTTCACTTGGTGTGTGTGTCATCAAATTTTCGATCGTTAATTTAACCAACTTCCCATCAAGATAGAGTTCTAAAACTTTGGGAATCGTTCGTATTCGCCTAACAATGCAATATTTAGACGTTTGCGGCAAGTTTTAACTAATATTTCAATAATTTTAATAAGTCAAAATATTCTTTCCTCTCGGCGCTTTTAGGATTGAGGAAACAATTTCTTTCCCCCTCTGGGAGCACCGGGCACTCCCCACGCAGCATGCGGTATCGTAAACCTTTTGTACTCGCAAAGGGGAGATACTATCTCCCCTTTACAATCTCCGAGATAGTAAGGGTTGCTGACTTTTAGTCAGTAATCATTCGCAAGAAAGAAAGTTTCCAATATTTGGCGCCGTGTCTTATCACAATAATTTTTTCTCAATTCTGGTTCCCATTCTTTTTTTAATAGAATGACTTACAAACTTTCAAATGCATGTTTTGATTTTATGAGTATTATGAATTTTTTAATACTCTCACAAATGTCTCTTTTTAAGTAAATTTTAAAGTTTAAAATAACTAACAATTTTAATTAATATTTCAATAATTTTCTCTAATAAACTTTGCCACCATATAAAAACGTTGGTTTTTATATCGAATTATTAACTATTTACTTGCATATTAGAATATGTCGAGAACACATTTGAGATTTTACCAAAAGTTACGAAAGAGAGAAGTGCTGGTGAAAAGGACAGTGTTAGGTTTTTTTTTTGTAGTAATATTAAATAATACTAAAAGTATTAGTATTTTCGTATATTTATTTAGTAATTGGAGTGAATATTTGATGATTTTACATAGTTTTTGTTTATCGATACAAATAATTTATATTCATATACCATTTTTTAAAAAATTATCTTTATGTAGGAAGAGCGTTTTAAATGAAATAGATAGATAATTTTCTTAAGGGAAATAAGTTATGTGAAAAAGGAAGAAGATGGGGAGAAAAGATAGGAGCAACGTAATCGAGTCAGGGATCTCCCGCAGAAGGATTGTTTTAGCCTAAACAAAAGGAGAACAAAGCCGAAGTTGTTAATGAAGGAACGTCATTTTTTATTGATGATGATGTGAACGGGAAGCGTAGTCGAGTGAAGTTAGGAATTATGAGACCTCATGTGGGAATAAATTTAAAGGGGTGTCAGATGAAATGCAAGATTTTATAGGGGTAGTAAGTTAGAATAGTTATTGTAGTATTGATAGGGATAAGATTATGGGCAAAAAGGAGTTGGGCTTGAATTAAGGAGTTTTCATGATCAATTAATCTATTGTAGAATTTTCTCGATACGTAAGCAATATGTGTTTTGATTGGGGGAGGGATTTTAAGATATTTATGAAAAACGGAGTTTCTGATGCACCAAGGAGCATTTATTATTATTCTTAAAATTTTATTTTGGAAAAATTGTATTTTTTTTAATATGGATGGCTGCTATATGACCCCAAATTGGGGGCGCATAAAGAATTAATGGTCTTATGACTTGTTTATACAATAGAAATTTGTTGGAGAGGGGAAGCCCAGAGTGTCAATCAACCAGACAAATACAGCTGTGAATTTTCACCAATATTTAGTAATTATTGTTGTGGTATGCTTTTTAAAGGTCAGTTTGGAATCCAGATAGATTCTGAGATATATGACCTCAGAGTCCCGTGTTATATTTGTAATAAAAAGTTTAAGTTGTTGGATGAGAGAGGTGTATGGCCTTTTTTAAAAATAATAGCTGAAGTTTTGGTGGTGATGACTGCCCTCCTCCAGTGAGTGAGCTATTTTTAAATTTTTTCAAACATGCTTTGGAGTTTGAGAATCATTGATTTTGCGGAAGTATTTTATGTGAGGAAAGCAGCAGTATCTGTGAATAAGCAAAGATTATTGTAAGGACTCTGAGGGAATTCGCAGGTGAAATTATACAAAATTGGTGAAATTAAAAGCCCTGTGTAGAACCTGCTTTGATATGGCTAATTAAAGAGTAATCATCATTAAAGTTAATGATGATTACTCCACCGTACCAGAGGCGATCAAATCTTTTTGAATGTCGAGAAATACTCCACCAGAGATTTGTTTATAATTATATCCTTCAGTGATGGTATTAACAACGTGCAGAAGTTGCTGAACAGTGGTATGATGGGATTTAAAACCAAATTGGGAGTCGGGTAGAAAATATTATACTGCTGTTTGTAGAAAATGCAACACCATGAAAGAATCATCAGAATCAAATGAAATTTAATGCAGAAACGACTTGTACTGATACAAATAAATGATGAAATTTTCAAAACAAAAGAAACAAATTAAGCGTCCGAAATCAGTATTTGGTGCAGCCACCATGCGCTGCAATAAGTGCTGCTATACGACGTGGCATGGAGTCAAACAGATGTTGAATATCTGCTTGAGGAAGAGAATTCCATATCGCTTGTATGCGCAACCAAAGTTCGTCTTTGGAAACTGCAGGACGCGGATCACGAGCGAGACGCCGACCAACCATATCCCACACGTGCTCAATAGGCAACATATCCGGTGAATAAGCAGGCCAAGGAAGAAGTTGCATGCGTTGTGCTGAACAGAAGTCTCGAACAGTCCGCGCAACATGTGGGCGTGCATTATCCTGCTGAAAGATAGCTCCAGGGATGCCTTGAAGGAAAGGAACGACTTCGGGCTGTAGCACTTCACGGACGTACCTGTTGCTATTGAGATTACCCTCAATTCGTATCAAATTGGATCGTCCATGATACGAAATCGCACCCCAGACCATAACTCCGGGTGTTCGACCACTATGTCGTTCAATAATACACTCAGGAAGGCAGCGTTGACCGGCATAACGTCTAACACGAACACGGCCATCATGGGTCCACAAATTGAAGCGTGATTCATCTGAAAAGACAACTTGGTGCCAATCAGCTCGCCTGTCTCTGTGCTCAAGAGCCCACTGCCGACGCAGCCGTCGATGATTCGCCGTGAGGGGAATCCTGTATAAAGGCACCCTTGCACGCAATCCACGGCGCAGCAGACGACGACGAATTGACGAAGCCGACAATTGTACACCTGTAGCAGTAGACCAACGTGCTGCCAGCTGCCTGGAGGAAGCTGTGCGATCATTCACCGCCATGCGGAGCAGGTGTCGATCATCGCGCTCTGACGTCACCTTCTGTCGTCCAGTGCCTGTTTTTCGAGTTGTTCGGTGCTCGTCGGTCCACTGCTTCCAAACTCGCATCACTGTGGAACTGTTCCGCTGCATACGAGCTGCTATTGCGCGATAGGAAAATCCTCCTTCTCGAAGGCCGATTATCCTCCCTCGTTCAAACTCCGTAAGTTGCTTGAATTTCTTATTCTTCCGTCGTGGAGGCATACTCAGGTCTCACTAAACGTTTGCCACTAATAAATAATCATAGACCTTTTTCAACGTCCCGCTACAGCACTTTATTTATACGCTTTCAGCATCAATTCAGAGAGCGCTGCGCGCGCCGCGCACGCGCGATGGCTCTGAAACTTTATTAATTTGCATAATATCCTATAATTGACATTTGCTGCGAATTTCATTTGATTCTGATGATTCCTTCATGGTGTTGCATTTTCTACAAACAGCAGTTTATATAATGTTGTAAACTACAGCTGTTCTAGTTGATTTGTTTGGTTTCAAGAAGCCGTAGATTGAAGTAAATAGCTGTATGGTGAAGACAGAGTTCAATCAGCCGAGTTCTACAATAACTGCCTTCAAAAGGTCAACAGACGCTGAGAGAAATTTATAATTTGGATGGTGTCTATGTATAGAAGTTTTAAGGATAATAAATAAAAATTAAGTTTCAGTCTCAATTATTTTTAATAATAATAATACTTTACGATACCTGATAATAATAATTAAAACTTTACAATACTGCGAGTTTATTCAATCTACGGCTTCTTGAAACAAATCAACATTAATAGCTGTCATTTGCAGCATTTTGTACACATGGAATAGTTAATAAGCAGAATAAATTTTATCCAGATATCGTGGTTATTTCTTAGAAATAATTAACACTTTACGTTAACCCCTCATATAAAAATTTACTTTAATTCAGATTGTGAAAGCGATTCGTGTTTTATCTTTTTCATGGTATGCATAACTTATGGTGCTACTTATCGTAGCGATTCTATTGCTTAATAATAACATATCGATAGTTGATTGTGTTGTCAACATAAAATAAACATAGAGAACATTTGGGAAATAAAAGAATACTTACTATTGTTATGACTGTTTCATTTCTCAGCATTTCTCTTATGAAGTTAACTATCAGGAAACGATAATCACGCCCACACAAAACTGGTTGATGGCCAAACAGATAAACATGCAGCGTCGTTTCATTTTCGAAAGAAAATGTCTTGAGGGATGGTATCAAAACTCTTTTCAGTTCTTCGAAGAATCTCAAGCCTTCTAAGTTTTTCGGGAAAAGAAAATATTCATTATAAGACTTCGATTGGTGTTGTAAATAAAAAATAAACATTTATCAAATCATTCTGAATTTCTACTTAAAGAGCTGATATTCAAACAAAAGGAAGTAATTTTAAATTATCTAGAATTTCGCTAAGATTTGATTTTGTATTTTTTCAAGCTATTCCAAACATTAAAAATCTGTTTAAATTGTGATTAGAGATTCTTTTGATGCATACGTCTATTTAATTTAGAAGCTCTTATCAAAAGCAATATCATCTGTTTGGCTTCCAAAAAATTCCTCGGTTGATCAACTAATGAAAAAAAAAATCACTTTCTGAGATCAAAATTTAAAAAAAAATGAATTGAATTTTAAGAAAATTAAGTAAATCATGATTACACGCTTTGAGAAACATACCGCAATCACCTTTGAAATAAAAAAAAAAATTAGAAAGTTAGGAAAACTAATTCAAAATAATTAAGGTGAATAGAAATATTATTTAACAAGAATAAATGTGATTAGAATGTATTTAAGATTTGAAATTCTATTATGGGATTGATTATATCGTATCTATTATAGCTGTGTTTGTCTTATATTTCTCAAAATAAAAATTCCATGCTACATAGAACTTGTGTGTTCCTATTAACCAAAAGTTCTATATTCGCTCAACACTTCCTTTCAAACAAATTTTTAGAGTAAAAAAAAAAATCTTTGATTAATAAATGCTAACATCGAAATATAACAAAAAATTAACTTTTGAATCGTTTTGAAAGCGGTTTTATTTCATATTATTGTATAATAATTGGAAGACAGTTTGAGGTACACCTACAGCTTCCGAGGCCTGGATTGGGCATCTCCCTGGGATCCTTCTTATTGGAATGATTCCCATACAAAATGGCAACACGCATCCACACATATTTATTTAATTAAAATTAAATAGTTAAAATGTTTTGAAAACGAAAAATCATGAAACTCAGAATAAAACAATTTACATCTAGCACACACACATATTTAAAAAATGCTTGTTATTCAGTAATTTATGATTTTTTAAAAATGTTTTTAACTTTTCGATCAACGCCAACAAAAAAGCTAAAATTGGATTTTGCGAGCTTTGATTTCTGAAAATCTCTTTATAACTTCACCAAAATTATTGTTTTTTATCGACTAAATTTTTCATGGAAGAGAAATCCGTGAAGTCTTACTTGGCTTATTGTTGTTCGAAGACAGCTTTTAGTGAACTTTAATTTTGTAAAGCTTCCTTCAAGCAACTAAAATGCCTATTGTCAAATTTGAAGAAATTCCTATTCTCCAAAATTCCCGGATACACAAGAACCCTCTAGAATAAATCAACTTGTATTAATCATAAATTATAGTGAGCATTTTGGAACTAATTGTACAACTTTCGACGACGTTCTAAAGAGTTCTGTGAGATTTGATGGTCTTCTGTGGAGTGTTTTGTGGAGCTAAAGGAGTAATTCGGTTTATTTTAAGTCCTAGAAGGTTGTGACTTTGCCTCGGGGGGTTGTCTTAGGCATCCCTAAAGACGGATTTACCGATTTGGGAAACATTTCCTTAAATCTAGGGGAAATTTTATTGAACTTGTTTAGTTTATTACAGTACTTCGACACTCACCCACTTACTTTTTGTACTTAGAGCCGTATCTACCCCCTGGGCTGCCTCATAAGGGAATGGAAAATGCTCATATCTCATAAAATTATAGCACCAGCGCTTCTTAAATTTTTAAGCGTAAAAATGGTACATTTATTTGTAATAATCCTCATAAAGTCCCTTTTTATATTCCGAAATATAGGTACATATTCTTAAGGACTTAGGTTCATTGAAGATATTCCTTCTCGATTAGTAGTAAGGGGTGATCCTTCCCCTCTCTCGTTACATGACTGATAAAGTACATATGATGTATTAAGATTCCCTAACAATAATTTAAAGCTCTTTAATTTGATTTTATGTCATAATAACTAACACATTTAATCTTATTGTATTACAAACTTTATTTTAAATTGTACAACATATTCTGTGGATGGCACTCTTTTAGAAGTCCACATCCATTTTTTAAAAAAACTACAATAAAAAAGCAAATACGTTATTTTAGCGAACATAATTTTCAAAATTGCAGCAAAAAAATGAGTAAGTAAATAAAATTAGAAATTCAAATTCTATCTTTCGAATTTTCTTTTTCATTTAGATATATTGCCACAAATGCTCAATTTTAAATGTTAGTATTCGACCTTGAGTAAATATTGTCACATTGATTTTTTCATGTTCTTCAATGTTTCATTTAATATAAAGGAAAAAATCTTTTCCCTATTATGATTATGAATGCTCTCAAAAAGATGGTCTTTTCCTAATGGTGATACTCACGCAATTTTGTTTTAGCCTAAAGTAGTTCAAATGATTATATTACACTTAAATGATGTTGCCATTTCCTTCTCAACAAAAGCACGAATTGCTATTCTAAATGAATAAATTTCTTTATGCTATTCATTCATAAAAATGTTTGGTACGCTTCAAAATACGATATGAATCGAAATTTATTCCATAAATTACGGTTTTAAAGAGATTATTCATAAATAATACATGTATAATGACTTAAAAAGAACAAATCGCACTGAAATGAGCTGAAATAGGAAAATTACTCTACGTTGAAAAACAAAATCGGCCTATTAATGATAATTTATGCGTTTCTATAATAGAAGGAAAACATTCAGTCATAGTAAAGAGTGCGACATTGAAGATGATGGGAAAAAATAGTATTTATTTCCTTTATAAGTATGCATATAATTTCTCTCTTTTTTTCCCCAATAAACACGAAAGATTTTCTATATTTTGCAAATTAAAGGTAGCTTTTTTATCGTCTATTTTCAGCATAAGAAACTTTGTATTGTTAAATCGCTGTTTAGATATTTACACTTAATTGTGTCCATTGATAGTACTATTGTACGCCGTATAAGATTTTCATGAGAACCGTCTAAAAGCAAATAAAATAAAATAATGGAGTTTATGCCACAAAGGAGCAAATGAAAGATAATAATTCTATCAAATTCAATTCTTTTATTTATATTTTTAAAAACAAAGACCTTAAACACAATAAAACCCAATTCTTATTTCTTTGATTTTATCATGTACTCTGTGAACTTTAAAAATTTGGTTAAAAAATATTATGAAAAGGTTCGGGTAAATACAAATCCATGAAAATGTCCAAGTACGTTATTTATTCCCCTTTCAGTCATTTTTAAAGCTTTAAAGTATTTATTCTAAAAATTTAAAAGGATCACTAAACTCTCTACTTAAACACTAACTTTCAATTAGATCGTTTCTTATAACATACTTTAAATTTAGTTTAGATCATATGATCAAGCGATACAAACCTGTTCCATTAGCCAGCACTAAAAGATAAACATCTTTCAATCGCAGATTAGCATTCGGATCATTTGTTGAGCAATGTCCCAGCAACAAATGGCGGACATCTTCAGGGAATTCATCCAGATCCGGTAATGGCTTGAAGGATTCGAATTCGGAAAGTTCTTCCAAGACTGGAGAGAAACTCTGAAAGAAAAGGGACATCAACGAATCATCTTTAAGCATGAACAATAAAGCTATTCCGAAGTTAAGTGAATTTTTCCAAAATTTTCTAATTTTGGTATATTTAAAGAGCAATGAAAGTGACGTTTTTACTAATTTTGCAGACCCAAATTAATTCAGATAAAAATATTAAACTGCAGGAGATTGAATTTCCTTTAAATATCAGGATTTTTCAGAATATTTGTTTTGTTAACAGATCTTGACAGAACACAATTTGATATTTATCAGAAGATTACATCAAGCATATCAAAAGTATCGATTCAAAGCGAATTATTTCAAAATTAAAGTGTTTTCTAACTGCACATACCAAAATAAATAAATAAATAATAATAATAATAATTCGAGATAAAAACCAACGTTTTTAAAAACAACGTTTTTATATGGTGGCAAAGTTTATTAAAGAAAATTAATGAAATATTAGTTAAAACTGTTAGTTATTTTTAACTTTAAAATTTACTTAAAAAGAGACATTTGTGAGTGTATTAAAAATTCATAATACTCATAAATTCAAAACATGCATTTGAAAGTTTGTAAGTCATTCTATTAAAAAAAATGAGAACCAGAATTCAGAAAAAATTATTGTAATAAGACACGGTGCCAAATATTGGAATCTTTCTTTCTTGCGAATGATTACTGACTGAAAGTCAGCAACTCTTACTATCTCCCCTTTGTGAGTTTTACGATACCTCATGTGTCGCATGGGGAGTTCCCGGTGTTCCCAGAGGGGGAAAGAAATTTTTTCCTCAATTCTAAAAGCGCCGAGTGGAAGGGATATTTTGACTTATTAAAATTATTGAAATATTAGTTAAAACTTGACGCAAATGTCTAAATATTGCATTGTTAGGCGAGTATGAACGATTCCCAAAATTTCAAAGCTCTAGCTTGATGGGAAGTTGGTTAAATTAACGATCGAAAATTTGATGACACACACACTTACACACCAAGTGAAATTCAGAAAAACGTTGTAAAAAAAAAAACCTCAGACCAGAGTCACAGGGCAATAAATTAGTAACATTTGCTACTCTCCTGAGAGTAAGATGTACAGCAGTTATTCGAAAAAGATATATATGTTCATCAGACTTACATTATGTTTATGAGGTGTGGCTATTAAATAATGGGACTGACGCTGCTACAAAAGAAGTACGAATACGCCAACGACCGACAGCTGGTTAGCGTGAAGCTTTTTCTTTCAAATATAGTGCCTCTCGTTTCTGTAAACTAATCATATACCCGTGATCTTTGTTCGCGTTAGAATTTTTCCTTTTGTTCCGCTGGAAAAATAATAATAATTGCAACGAATTGTTGCGAAATTTCACATGAAATAGAAAAAAAATTCGCTACTGAAACAAATGATTTATTGAAAGAAGTGTATGACAACGAATGTTTATCTCGTGCACGAGTTTTTCAGAAGTTTAAGCGCTTTCAAGAGGACCGAGAAGACGTTGAGGATGATTCCCACCGTGTCGCCTTTCCACTTCGAAAACGCAAAATATTATTGAAAAAAACCGGTAATCTGGTACGATCTCACTGTCAGTTACGTATTCGTGAGATTATTGAGACTGCAGGAATTGACAAAAAAAAAAAAAAAAAAAATCAGCATGGCAAATTTTTCCACCAAGGGAATGCGCCGGCTCATTAGCTGTTAAGATGTTTCTCGCCAAGTACAACATCCGACAGTGTTAGGCCTTATTCGCCGGACCTTGATCCATGCGACTTCCATCTGTTTCCTAAGGTGAAATCTGCATTAAAAGGAACAAAAATTGAGTTGTTAAAGCTGTGAAAGAGAAAGTGGCACGGGTCCTGAAGGAACTGACAGAAGTTCTCCAACACTGTTTCGAACAAAGGAAGATTTGCAGGGAGCGTTGTAGGAATAGAGGTGGAGTGTATATTGATTGCGATAAAAAGAAAATATTAATGATATAAAAATAATATGTATGACATCATACAAAATGAAATGTTGTACAGCCTCAGTCTCTTTATCTAATAACCACACCTCGCATTTAAATTTGTCCTCGAAAGCAAGAATTAATATTTTCTTACGTAATCACTTCTTTTCATAAATAATGTAAAGTTAAAGAAGAAATCGTTGAAATTATTCTTTATTAGATCGATTACTACAAATTAATGAAAACCAGGGATGATAATGACTTTTAAAGTTATTTTTTCTTTATATTAACATATTTAGGTTCAATAAGTAAATGTAAGAAAAAATAGTGGTTTGAAAGTTTTATTTATAAAAACTCTTTTGATATCTCTTTTAAGATTTATTTTATATCGTTTTAATGTTTATATTTCTGCTATTTTGCTTATTTTTAGAACGAGGAAAATTTAAAGACTAAATATATTACAACAGAATGGCATAATTTAAAATATATTAAAAATAGCTTTACATTACCAAGATTTAATAATAATAATTAAAAGCAAATGAAAACAGGCAACGCAATACGTATTTTTTTTAAAAAAATAGAAATAAGTACAGAAGAATATGAATTGCTTGTTCATAAATTGAATTAACTATAGAAGAATAAACTATTTGTTTACAAATAGAAAATAACTATAGAAGAAGTGAACTATTAGTTCATAAGTTGAAAATAACTGTAAGATAATGTGAACTATTTGTTCTTAACTTGTGATGTAAAATACGATTTTTGGAACAAATCCTCAATTAAGTTTGAATTTTGAGTCTGTTCACGTAATTTATGTAACTCAATACCAAATATAGCGTCAATTTTAAATATTTTATTAAAATATGAATTTGAAAAGAAAAACATAAAATAAAAATAATCGTTTTTGCTTTGATTTAATCATGGCCACTCTGTTATGCACTTAACACTAACAACGTTATTTCAAAATGTGTATTTTAACTGGTGGTAACTTCCGATTAATTATACATAAATTTTCAAGCAACCAGCTATTTTTAGTTCGCGATTTATGTTTTGAATGTTGATGACCTACAGTTGGAGTATTAGAAACAAAATAATTTCATTTAATAGTTAGCAGCGAATTAGAATATTAAGTCCATAAATACAATCGGACTCCCTTAACACGTGGTTTAATAACACATGAGTCTTCCTTACACGTGGTTTTTTTTTTTTTATGGCTCTCTCAATTGGCAATCACTTGAGATTCCTAGACATTGTGGGTCAAAAATCTTATTTTTCCTTTGTATAAAATGTAGATTAATTTTTTGTTTGTTTGGTGTTTCGACTTAATGTTTAGAACAAAGAAATTAATATCTTTTTTCATTCTCTCTCTCTCTCTCCACACACACACACACACACACACACACATATATATATATATGTGTGTGTGTGTGTACTGATCACATAAAAATAATTTAATTTCTTATTTTCCCATTTTATAATCCATTAGAAAACAGTTCATCCTTATTTTTTGAAACAATTCCAAACTATCCATTAATTTATACGATTACGCACGAATAAAATCTTTTGAATCACCTTTCCCGTAGTCGTAAATCTGTAGGAAATAATCCCTGCAAGACCGATACACTTCATCAAAATCCCTCTGAATGCATTTATCTTATACTACGTGATTTGGAGTTACCACGTGATCTGGAGAAATCCCTACTTATGAATTCGAATGTAAGGAAATATTCCTTCTCGTTTGTTGTAATAGAGATGGTGGAGCTACTTTTCTTGCATAATTCATTTTAATATATATGTAGGATTTTCCAGCTAATTATTAAACAATTAATTTTATTTTCCAGTGCACTGTAAAACCAGTACCTCCCATACTCGATAGATGGCACCACAAATCAGAGTCATGTGATAAGCTCATGAAGCGCCACCTATTCCAGAACAAAAACGGAGTGACACTTCTTTCTCGCTCTCTTTCCCCCACTTTTCTCCTTCTCTTCTCCTTCGCATTACCTGCGGCGGAAGTAAACTTCAAACGCCCGAGCGCGTTCCAGCGCCCATCGCCGATATGGGATAAGATTAATTAGATTGCCATCTATCCATCTCGGAAGAACTGTTTACTCCTAATAGAGATAACCTGTATATAGTTCAAAGTGTAAATATCTTCATCTCTCCAAATATTAAACGAAGTAAAAAAAATTGAGTCTCATCATTGAATTCCTACGAAATCATAATAGTCCGGTAATGGAATTACCCCCCTCCCCTAGACAACCAGCCCTTTGCGTAAGTGCAAACCATCGTAGATTCGGGATGAACAATCTCATCACCCCACTGTCTACATATATACTTATTGCCTCTCTCTCTTACAACAAAATGAATAAACAGTTTTAATAAAAAATTATGTTTCCATTACAACCCTGAATTATAATGTATTTTTATACGAGCAAAATTTTTTATTTCATATATATAAAAAAATGATTTCACCTAAATTGAATTCAACTTCCTCCTTTTCCCTATATTTTAACTACCAAAGTAAGAAATTCATGTTTATTTCCTGATACCAGTCCTAGTTAGTTTGCAATTTATGTAATCAAGCGTTCATGAAATCTGCTCCATCAGTTCCCGCAGATCCAAACCTGAAGGAATAATTCCTACCGAACTTTCTGTCTACAGCTAAAATATTTAGTAGTATCTCCATCCAATACCTCGTGATCTGAAGAAATACCTCCATATAAATTCCAAGCAAGGTAAATCCCCTTTTCTTTTGCTGTAACCCCGACACTGAAAGGACGCATCTAATTTGCTCAAATATGTATTATGTAACATACCACTCCCGCAATTGGCATGCTTGTAAGGGGGTGCCATCGCATACGACACACGATCACCCCTAATAATGATCAACGGTACAATAACAGTCCAGAGGTACATTTGGGACATTCTTCAACCACATGTGTTGCCATTCATGGCAGAGCTCCCAGCAGCCATTTGCCCACACACATCAAGAATTTCACAGGACTACCTCGGTTAAATTTCCACCCTTCCACGGCCTGGTCGATCTCCATATTTGTCACTGATCGAATATATTGGGATCATTTAGGACGGTAAGCTGGACAGCCAACGAGTTTGGTCGAATTGAAGGCGCGTTTACAGCAACGGTGGAACGATATGTCGCAGGACATCACACAGGACTTGTATGCCTCAATTCCAGATCGTATCTCATCAGACATTTATGCTAGAGGTGGCCCAACATTCATTTGTAATTTTTCCTACAATAAATGATCCATTTTGCTTTGATTCTATAATCATTTACATCAATGTTGTACTTACGTATATAAAATTCGTTTTATTCTAACAGCTCTTTCTTTGAGCTCAAAATTTTATTAAAATGAGTATATATATATATATATATATATATATACGCAAATGTTCACTTCGCAAAAAATTTATATGGACGTTGGTTAAAGGTAAAATCGGGGTAGGGACCAATATCACAAATTGATTATTATCCACCTCAAATAAAGGTTTATTTTCGTTATACTTCTCAGATTGAGAGTTTGTAACACAGTTTATCCAAGTAAAAAGAACAGTCTTTCTCAAATGATAGTTTGAATATTCATGTGTGCTGAATGTTTCATAGTAATTCAAATAAGTGAACTCCACAATCAAACTAATAAGTAACTAAACGTAGTTTTCGAACATAAATAAAAGATTTCTCATCCCTGACCTAACAAATATTAATGTACGAACTTACGATGCTGGTACCAGGGAGAACAGTGGATGCTGCCGACAGCCCTCTTGTCCCTCCACTGCCCACCTTGGTAGTGTCTGAAATAGGGCTGAGTGCGGCCAATTCGTCATCCTCTTCTCGAGATTCGGTTTCCTCCTCTGATTTCAAGGCACCCTTTAGATTACCCTTTCTGAAAAAAAGGAGAAAGAAAAAGAATTTTGCGTCGAATTATTCTTAGTGCAAGAAACATGATTAGTGTAAGATAGACAATGATCGTGTTAGAGAAGTAAAAGACAATGATCGGCCCAAAATGTTTAACCAGTAATCAATACTAAAATAAATTAAATGTATGTTCAGATATTGAGGTAACTCTGCTTACTTAAACATTATAATAAAGATGTATAGTTATCTTAGGAACTCTAAACAGAATAGACTTCAAAAAAGTAGATCTGATTCAAGCAGATTTCTAACCACGGGATCTACTCTCAATACATCGCATTACATTTGCTCGAGCCTTTACACCATTCCTATGATTCCTCTTCAATCCTGTTCACTATACTTCTTACACAGTAAGACAAATTTACATATATATGGTTCCTTCACAATGCGAGATTTTCCTATTAAACATCACAATACAGTCGCACTAGGGCTTTGTTTAAGGGAGAACCCGTTAAAAACTAAAGCAGGAGTGGTCAACCTTTTGGATACCATGCGCCAACTTTTTGACAGACGAGTTCGAACGTGCCATATAACTTGAGTTCTGTTTTACCGTCTTAGGTCCATGCTTAGGGGTTGTTAAATAGAGATAATGATAATATCTGCTTCGCTTAGGGGGAGGTAAAGGAGTAATTTTAAGCATTTAAATTAATTAATTTACGCCAGTTTAATGAAGCACCAGTCCGCTATAGTCAGAAATGATCTGTACGAGAAGGTGATTGCTTCATATTGGTACTATAACTGCCATATAGTCTCGTTTAGTGAAGATAACTCTTGACTCCCGCAAGACCTCTTCTTTGGAGCTTCAGTCAGTTCTGAGTGATCACAATGAGAACCCGTTATAAACTTAAGTTTGAGAATGAATCGCTCAGAAATGATTGAAGCGCCATACAATGCTCCACGTTCCACACATGCGCCCTGATTTGGCCACACCTGAACTTAAGTAAAGAAAAAGACGCTCTTTTTCAAATTCCTACTATTAGCTCATTCTCTCTCTATATATAACTTGTTCAAATTTTCAATCGTTAATAAAATACTTTTTATTCAACCACTCAAGTTCAAATACATTTTTTAAGCTTGTTGTGGATGACACCTGATATTAATACAGTTTTTTTTTCGAATATTAATTCATTTAATTTAATTTAATTGGTGAAAATGCAGTTTAGCCCAACCACTTGGCGCGATTTCAAAAATCGCCAAACTTGGCGATTTTTTTGGCGGAATGTTAAGTCCGCGAAGAGGACCAGGGTAGCCCCATTTGGCAAAATACCACCAAATACATCCTGTGGCCAAGGGTGGTTGGGCTAAACTGCATTCGAATCATTTAATTTACCGGATGAATTAAGAAACAAGCCAATGCTTCTCCTATGTCATTTGTCTTGCAATGGCAAAGTTGGTAGAGCGTCGGCGTAGAATCTTCGGGTCGAAGTATAAATTTTTTTTATTTGATTTTCAAATAATTAATTTAGTTTTATATGGGGGAAAAATTTCTCTTTTATAAGATATTTAGCAGGATATAAATTTAGGAATAAATACCATTAGGGATGAAGCGTGCAGATCGAGGAAAAAACTACTTTTGCCACTTAATATTGTGATTGAGTCATATGTATATATTTATTTATATTAAATGTAATTATTTAATGAAAAGTAACTAAAATAAAAAAAAATTGTTGACTTAAGTAAGAATTGACTTTTTTTTTAATTTTTTTTATGTTACTTGTTATTCGAGAGATTTTATTATTTCTAATCAGTTTGAACATTTAAGGTATGCTCTTCCTAAGATATAAGTATTTTCAGATAGGAATCGCGGCAAGAAACTAGATTTTATTGCTACAGAAGTGAATTCGATGGAATATACTGGAATATTTTAATAAATTGCCGAGAATAATTTCTTTTGCAAATCGAACTCAAATTATACGAATAACGATTTTTTCATGCATTTGTTTCTTCGAATCATTGTCAGAGAATTTCAAAAAAGAACATTACAGAAAAAAAGTGCACTCAGAATTAAATTAATTATTGATATAATTACCTTCACAAATCGAAAGATTTGTTCTTTATTTGTATAATAATCTACATTTCTTACAGGAAAATGCGGTAATTTTAACCATACCGAAAGTCTATTTGATTACTTCTACTCATTTATTTTGTTAAACAAACCTTATTATATTAGTTCATTTTTTAA
This sequence comes from Nephila pilipes, assembly GCA_019974015.1. Taxonomy (NCBI): domain Eukaryota; kingdom Metazoa; phylum Arthropoda; class Arachnida; order Araneae; family Nephilidae; genus Nephila; species Nephila pilipes. Next base: position 20,890 of record BMAW01072404.1, on the reverse strand, counting down.
CATTCGATTTCTTAAAATGATTGGATCAGAAAATATGTGATAAATGTAGATCTTAAAATCAATCTATTTTTGAATAATTATTAATGATTTGAAAGGATAATTTATTTGCAAAGAAAGTGGTGTTTGATTTAAAATAAATTTAGTTCGTGAATGGATGAATTCAATCAGCAAAAAATTGAATTTGGAAAGAAAATTCTGCGACGTTTTACATTATTTGCGCGTTTGTGTCATCAGTAACAATTACGAAATAAATCAACATACTCATAAATGCATAATGATATCACTCATAAACAAAATTTTTTAAAAAAATTGTAAACAAAAATAGGGTTAAATAATTTTCCATTTGTGACATAAGTATCATGTTGTTAATCAGAAATCCACTTAATGTCATATCTGCTCTACTTTTTTTTTTAATTTGGCCTTATTATTCATTATTCTATTTTTCGTGTTAACCACCATTTCTGCCTTTGTTTTTGTTTGTCTTCGAAATTTCTTTCTGGACGAACTTCAATTACAGCCAAGAACATATGTTTTACACCGAACGTAAGTGACTATAATTTCTAAGGCATCATTACCAGTCAATAATAGCATACTCTGCACTTGTTCTCGTATCTTTTACGTAATTTATAGGAAAACATGCTGTGATGCATTCTTTAAATATATACTTATTTCACAATTTATTTCAATGCAGCATGCAGTTTTTCCATTATGTGTTATTCTCTATACTTAAGAATACATTTACTTCACTTTGTTTGTTGCTTACTTAAATTCAAAAACAATGAGGTATATGGGAAGTGTAATGGTAGCTATACACGAAAATAGTAATTGAACATCATCGACCGCTGCTATTTTATATGAATTTGATGTATGTTTCTCTATCACTAACCCTTAATATAAAGTTTATTTCTTAATATTTAGATGTGAATTATCTGTGCATAGATAATTGATAACATTGCTGACGGTGGGGTTCATATGATTCTCTTTAAGTAACAGAAAGTTCTTTACACAATTTTTATTACGAAGTTTCCCTCTCTTTCTTTCATTATGCTAATAAAATGCAAATTTTTAAAAGCAAACCATATGTTAATTGCAAGTGAATGCTTAAAACTATTTATTAGAAGTATACGGCTTTCGACGCTATTTTCCCATCTTATTGGCAAAAGATGGATTCCGCGCCGATGAAAACTTTCATTCTTCGATGCAAACCATGAATCGGACCATTTTCCTTGAAATTAGCGAAGAGATTCTCATCCAATCCGCACGCCATCGACTAGAGTAAGAGATAGTCCAAAGGAGCAAAGCCCGGAGAATACGGCGGATGAGGCAACATATCCCAATTCAACTCTTGTTTCTCAAAGTTTCCTTGGCGATTTCTGTGGTGCGAGCCGTCGCATTGTCATGTAGCAGAATCACTTTTCTGCTTCTTTGGGCTCATTACAGACCTTTTGCGCTCAATTATGAGTCAAATTGATCATTTGTTGTCGGTAACAGACAGCAATGAGCATTTCACCAGATTTTAGAATCAACAACACCCTTTTGGTCTCACCAAACACAGAGCATTGTTTCATCTTCGAAGAGATTTGGTCTTGCAGCCAATGTTGATGGTTGGCATGAATCAACCTATGATTTTCTTCATTTAGGATTATCAAAATAATTCCATTTTTCATCAAGCGTTACGATTCAATAAAGGAAATTCTTCTGCTGATGTCTTTTCATCAGGAGTTAGCTGGTGACTTTTCGATTCTCTGATTGTCTTTCAATCAAACTGTGTGAAACTCATTTTCCTTCTTTTTGAAATTTCCCCATCGCGTTCAAGCGCTCGCTAACACTTTTTAGAATCACATTCAATACTTCTGCCAATTGTGATTGAGTTAGATTGGCGTCTTCGTCCAACAAAGCTTGTAACACTGCATCTACAAATTTTTTCGGTGGTTTTCCTTTAGTCTTGTTTTTCCCATCAAAATCACCAGCTTTGAATATATCGAACCAACGTTCACAAGTGTTCTATTTACCATAAGCTTCTACAAGTATTGGATATTATATTTGAGTAGCAGCTTTCTTCAGAATGAAGTTATGAATGAAAACCTCCCTCAAATGATTTTTTTTTAAGTTCGATATTTTCAAAGTTGAAAAATGTTATCAACTTGTACTCTCGTAATTTTCCGCATGTATGGTTTTGTTAAGTAAAGAAATAGTCAAAATAAAAGCTATATATGTCAAATCATCGCGCTTTAGAAGTACATGAGGCGTCATCTGTTAGAAAAATTCGCATTTCATAAGTATATTCACCAGGTATATGTGTGTTTGGGCCTTAAGTGTGTGTGTAGAAATTTTGGATTCGAGTGTTTTGTAACATTGAAAATTTTTAGAATGAGGCATCCCTCCCCTAGTTACATTTAAAAATTTCTTTTCTTACGATAATGTTTCTTTTTCGAATTTTGTACATTTTTAGGTATGAAAAAAATATATGTCGTTTTGTGCTAACACCTTTGAAAAGTGTTGAGTATAAAGTTACATATCATCCAATATTTGAAGCATTCATCGAGCAACCCTTTTTTAAGTCTACCTGCTCAGAGGCTTCGGAAAAAATACACACATTTTTTAAACAATTTAAAGTTTAAGCTTATTTCATTATGAGAAATGCGATAGAAAAACGGCAAACCTAATGAGAAAATTATTGATAAAAGTTAATTTTTGTTAAGTAAAATAATCATTTATAAATAATATTAGCGTTTTAAGTTACCTGATTACTTTATATAACAAAATTTTAACCTTTCAGTTATGAACACTTGTATTAATTTAACCTAGAAGAATTACGAAAATCATAAGGGTTTTCCAAGTTTTTTCACGATTGTTCATCCAGGAGCTAACAATGTCCATGTCACCGATTAATTTTACAAAATCAGAATGGTTTCGTTTATTTTCTTTTTCTTTTTTTTTTGGGAGGGGGGGCGGGGTAAATCCATTCGAATGTGCATTTGAATATAATCAAGCAATATAAGCGAACAGTTCTATGTCGACCCACCTAAGGAAAGCTTGTTTGCTTGAGTTAACCACTATAGTTACTTGTAAATAGCCAAAGCCAACAAGTGAGAAAAGTAAAAACCAGTTGCTTTGTAGTGCTTATGTTGTAACAGCCGATCTTGTATCGTACGTTTCTATCGTGAAGTGTGAAAACAAATAAAACATTCAAATTCAAAATGTAATATATAATTTAACATTACAAAATACCATAACTTGAAATATAGGTATTATCAGAAAAACACAACTTCTAAAATATTTTGATTTTTAAGATACATTTTATAAAAAGTGTCTGACTTTCTAAAATATAATTATATCACTAATGTATTTATTAAAATATCTTCCGCAGATCAGTTAATTTAATTGTATGTAATATCACTGGTTCTGTGTTACTTGTAATTGTATTATTATTATCATCTACTCTTCACCAAACCAATTTGTAGAATGTGATAAACGGTACAAAATGAAATAAATACTTTATTTTACGAAATTTGTGCTTTAAGGACAAGCATTGGTTCCAACTTTTATTCGGATTGGCCCTGGGTTCCTCAATTATATTAACCGATCAAGATTCTCTGACTATAAATTCAGTATTAGACAAACTTTTTATGACTTATTTAAATCCTTCTATATATATCTCTGAACAGTTTTTTTTTATATAAGCTTTGAATATGACCAAAATATCAATTCTTAAAGGAATCTGAAGACTCTCAGATGTTTTCTATACTCTCTAGAGCTTTATAATAAAATTATTCAAAATAACATGCTGCAAAAAACCTGGAAATCCCTGTTCCCTTTAAAACCCCAAGTCAGAATTATGGATAATACGATCTCGATCATGGTTCATACCTTACAATTGAGATATGATAATTAAAAAAAAAGATATCATAAGGGTGACATAAATCTAGGTATCCAAAATCCCTGAATCCATCATGTAGTTGAAAGTTATGAAGAAAGTTCCAAGGCTTAAAAATTTTGGCAGATAATTAAATAAATATTTTTTAAACATTACATACTTCTTATTATAATTAAATTATCTAGAAAATGTAATCGACTATCAAAAGAATATTGGCATTAAGATTAAATTCGAGACTCGATTGAAAAGTAATATCTTTATAGATAATTTTTTTTATTTGTTACCCGATCTACGCATTTCTTTTTGTAGCTGAAAGCGACACATGTCTTATATGTAATTCCCATGTTTGCTTTGTTTCCTGATGTTACTAGTGTGCTGAAAAAGAAAAAAGAGGGCAATCCTCATGAAGATGTGGTTGAAGCAGTGACACGACTTTGAAACCATCCTTGCACTTTGCGACTTTTACATCTTCCCAAAGTTGAAAGATTATCTTGAAAGACATCCCTTTTCGTTCTGGCAATCAGGCGAAAGCTCCCATTCAGGAATTCTTTGACGGGTTTGCTGACTAATCACGATTTGGTGCACGTGCGTGGTGATACGGAACCTTCTTTTCTAATTTAATTTATAACCTTAAATAAGAATTTTGAGATAAGTTAGGCCAAAAGATCTTATGATATAGTGGTGAGTGAGAAGACTCCGATCATGCATTATATTAACAACATAATTAAAATTAGTAATTTTTATCTGTGATTATAAACAATAAAAAACAACATAATTAAAATTAGTAATTTTTATCTGTGATAGTTGTGGTGCCCCATCGACTAAATTAGATTCGTTTAATTGGTTAAAGTTAGCATAAGTGTTTTGTGTTCACCTCAAGAGTGATACATGTCTGTGTGAATGTCTTCATGTGTGTCAAAACTTGATGAGCTTCGTATTTAAATGAGACGCCAGGAAGGATTCTGGATAACCACAAAGAGAGAGAAAGCGTACTTTCCTACTAAAAATGTGATTCACACTTCGGAACAATAAAAATGCAACGAATCTTTCATGTATGAATACAAAGGGACCTTTCTTTAATATTTGAAGACCATTCGAAATGAAAATTCCCTATTCCATATTTTTGGGAGCTCCATATCAGTAGAAAAGGAACAAATATTATGTCAATAAGTGAATTCTGCATTAACATACAAAAAAACATGTACCTTTCAGATACAATAAGAATTATGAAGAAACCGGGAAATAAATAAAAAATTATGATCATAAAGGCACTAGTTTTCAATCAAGCTTCGAATTTTAAAACAAAAAATTTATGAAATATTAAAGAAAAGATGTTTCTGAATCAGAAATCGATATTTCATTCTCTTAATCTTTCACAATGGAAATAGCATTGGATGGTGAATTACTGTAATAATGTATACTTATCAACTAGTGGATAAAAATTAAAACGATACTCTTTCACAATGTTTAAATAAGATCAACACAAATCAAATAGTGAATGAATCGCAATGGATTAAACATCCTGAGAAGAAGTAATTTAGTGATGGTTTGTCTGACCGCCAACATAATCTTAACAGAAATTCGTTATCATATATAAGATAAAACATTACTCCACAGAAGTATGCCTGTTCTTGTATCATTTTTCTAAAGCTAAAAAATATATCAACATTTGAAACGTTGAAATGAATTCCATTGTCTTTACATCACAAATATCATGACATGTTTTTTACATTAATCTCCCTCCAAAATAATTTTAGAGTTAAGAATTAGGATAAAATTCACTTCCCTTAAGGTATGCAGATAAATCGAAGAAGGGAGGGGGAAATAAAAGAATCCTCGATGTAAATCTTACATGAAATTAATTATAGAAATTGCCACACCTTCTGAAAATTTAAGAGCTTCAATGTTTTTTAAATTAATTCCCATTCAAAATCAAAATTCCGCTTCTTTTGCATCCCTGAGAAAATCCCTTTTTCATTATTTTTCACTGCTGGTTGCATTCATATAACCTTATTAAATAAGTTCAAAAAGCTTTAAGAGTCGTTCCACTCTTGAATTCGGTTAGGTGAATTATAAATAGATAATTTTTTGAACGAAAAAAGAGCTCTAGGGTACTTTCACATACATATAAGTACTTTAAATTACCAAGTCCATTTGTTAATTAATTTTTAGTTTCGTCTGGACTCTTCGGAGTGTTACTACTAGTGATGGTATAACTATGTACATCAACGCCTTCCATATGCTAATTCCAGAAATGATATTAAAATGAAAGTCTAATCAATGAAAGATGAGCCTTGGAAATGAATAAATTAAGAGTATAAATGGCCTAAATTTTAGAGACTAGTACAACAAAGATACTAATTTATCATTTCCTCCACCAATGTGTTGATTGCTCTGGGGGTAATCTGAAAGCCAACTCCACCCAATCCCAAATGGAATTTAATATGCACATTGAAAAATGGTTACTAAACCTTTTTGGTTTCTACTTTCGTGAGTTTAGTTTTACTTTATGTCTCGCTTCCTATATATAGTGCCTCTTTCAATTAAAAAATTGCATAAAAATATAAATGTAATTTTTATAATATTGCTTTTTTACTGTGTTTTGATTAGATGAATTGTTATATTTGAGTTCGAAATTATTAATGGGATTATTTCGGTCAATTTTTACCTTTAAGTTCTTAGTGGAGAAATTTATCCAAATCAATACTTTAAATTCTTCTCAAGTAAATGGTTCAAATTGTTTGGAAATGTATTAAATTAGTAACCGGTTACTAATTAAAGATCTGGTTGTCTTTATTTGGGAGTTATAATTAAAATAAATAACAGCGAAACGTATCTTTTAATATTTAATTTCGAATTGTATTCACATTTCGTTTATTGGAAATGCAATACTAATATCGCAATCATTGCACTGATGCATGAAATGTTATTACTTCAAATATTGCAAAACTAGAAAAACATTTCCTTCTAGGTGTGGATCAATATTGTATAGTTAAGACTAGTAAATTCTTTTCGTCTCATTTTCCCCCCATTTAGCTTTGTAATACCTTTATGACTACGCTCAGATTTTATGAGGTACATTTAAATGTTTTAAAAAACAATGAATAGAATATATTGACCCAGTGAATAGCTTTGTTTTGATGTCTTTTATATATCACGAATCATGTTTTGTCTGGAAAAGCTTGTCTAAGTTTCATAATCGTGTATATTTGCAGCTAATACATGGGGGATTACGAAATAATCATTGAGTTTAAATTTCTACATTTCAAAAAATCTTACAAATAGGAAAATGTACGATACTTCATTAAAAGGGGAAACTTTTCAGCTTTACTTACAAGTAGTTTGAGGCGCTGGCTTCGCTACTATCTCATGCAAGGAACTGAACCAAAGCAACTCAATAAAAGTTAAAGCAAGAAGGAGCTAGTAAAGAAAATAAAACTTATGTTTTTACACTACTTGAAATAATCCGGAAATCAAATTAAATGTTATTACGAATGTAGAGTGAAAACTTTCACACGTCCTCAACCGAGTATTACCAATAAATGCCACTTATCTGAAAAGTTTTAAATTATATCCCAGTCAGAAAAGAATCGAATTCAATCTCAGCATATCGAGTATCTCATAATCTTCTGACACCAAATGTCGTATTGCTCTCCCTTTTCAGCAAAAGAAAGCTTACAATTTCCAAACTTTCCTATATTTTCTCTCTTTACCGATTCCCATAACATGTTCAATGCATAAAAACCATTTCAATCTCGCTATCTGATTGCTCTTCAATTTCAACACAGTAATTTTTATTTACATAAGTCACGGCTCATTCGTAAGGCGATTTCTCAATTCAAATAACGTCATGTAGAGTCCGACAAGGTTAGAAGAAGGGAAATACGCGTGAGAACCTGCTTACAAAAGTTACAAATGTTCTATATGTCTTCTTTTTGTAACACAGCATACTATATCAATATAGTTGTCCGATTTTCCACAGAGACATTAGAATCTGTCATTATCTATGTTCATACTAAATACAGTGAGCTGCCGGCGAAAACAACGCCGGCAGCGAGTTTGCGACCTTGACCACTAGGCGACAGCGCTGCTACACTAAACAATCTAAGAGTTAAAAATCAGAAGTTTGCACTGATTGCCAATTTTAGTGTATTATTAGTTTACACGTCCAAAACATAGTCGGTTTTCTTTAAAAATACTTAGATGTTGCAGATGATGCAAGAATCTTCGAGGGTTTTCCTACAAGGAGTACCAAAAATTTGCAAAAATCCCTTCGATATAGAATTTTGAAACATGAAGTAAATTTTGAAATTCGCTTCCGGATGCACACCATCACTCGCAGATTTGGCGTACTGAATTTCGTGCATCTGTTCTTTTTCATCTTAACGTTACGTCGTAACACTCAAACTTCTTTTCATTAATATTCTAGCTGGAAAACCCGTTCTTTGCTAGCTGGAAAACCCGTTCTTTTGAATATTTTACCCGTTCTTCGGGTAAAATATTCAAAACAAAGCTCAGCAAAGATTTTCTAGAAGTACTTTAGTATTTTTTTTTAAAAATGGGAACAAACAAATGAGTAAATAACGCGATCTCTGAAATTTTTTTGGAGAATAAGCTATCAGAATCTTATATTGGGACGGCATGTGACGTAATATGCCAAAGATAGTATAAGTAGCGGAGAGAAAAATCGTAGTGGAAACGGAGGCAAAAAAATAACAATAAATAAATTTGATAACTGTTGTGCCGTTATATTTTGTACAAAACCTACTAATCAATATTTTTCCCGTTCTTTTTTTAAAAGAGGGCCAAAAGTTTATTCCCTATACTGTAAGAATACCTCGTCGCTTAGAGATCGAGAGATTTAAAATATTTTGAAAAAAATATATTAAAAAAATAATAAAATTACAAAAATCATGATTTTTAGCGCTATTTCTTAAATTTCTATAAAAATTGACTAATTAATTTACAATCGTAATATAAATTCAGTCTTCTTTTAATAAGTTGTATTCGTTATAATAAACAAACAAAGATATTCAAGTATTGGAAGATATCAATATATTTTCATACTTACTGTGATCTTCTACTTTGAAGTGCGATGTTCCTTCGAATTTTGCTTCGGACGTTCTCTACACTTGAACATCCAGTGCCCATGTTGATTGGATTGAGATGCCTAAAAAAATTTGCTCTATTAAAATGCAAAGAAATTACACAAAAATAATTAATAAACTATATATTTTAATTCAAAATTTAATGAGAGACAAACAAATATTACATTTAAATACTAGAAAAAGGTAGAAGAAACAAAACACCAGATGACATATATGTTTCTTGCACTCTACTGATGACAATATCATGAAATGAAGATTTAATTTTTATTAAAATATTATCTAAAAATCTTCATATTTATGTCCATGCATTACTGAAAAACTTCTTGAGTTTAAATAAGGACATTTACAGACAATTTTTCACCTTTAAAAATTCTATAAAATATGAGGCAAATTACGAAATTTTAACCGGTGAGAATAAATGTATTCTAGAGCGGGCCAAAACATGAAACAAAAATTTAGCGAGCCAATATAATGTATTCTAATACATATTAAAAAAAGTATACAAATATTGCATTACAAATATAAATGTAATAAATGAAACTGTAAATGAATTTTTAAAAGTTTCTTAAATTCAAGTTCGAAGTACGCTATAACCAATTCTTAGAAGTAACGCTAGATGTTCTTCTGTCAGTCTAGTTCTAATAGAATTCTTGCTAAGCAAATGGCAGAAAACACTTATTCACGTATTTATAATGAAGCAAACATAATCCTAATTTTCTAGGCGAAAGATATTAAACATGGGAAACTTGCTTTCGATAACGATATGAAAAATTCTAATTTTGGAACGCTAAGGATTGTCTGTTTGAGAGAGTTTTATTAGATTGCAACTCAATTAACTCAAGCTGGAAATCCGGCCTCGCTGCTTCACAATTTACTTTAAAGTCAAGATGAAAATATCTAATTCTGTTTTAATGCTATTTAAATCTAGAAATCTGCTTTCAAACTCAAAATACAGTTTTCTCGTGCCATCTTCAAGACTCTCAAGTTTGTCTTCCTTTACTGAGGAATCGAATTTTCTCTCGAGAAACAACCGGTCCTTGCGAACTGACCAGCAAGCAGTTCAAGTCTTGGTTAAAAATCTTTGAGACGGAGTTCAGACATTGTTGATGAATAGATTTTTCCTGTTATCTTGCCATTTAAATTGTTCATATGACAAAAAAGAACTTTCTATTAAAAATGCAAAGTTCAAAAACCATGCTGTATCTTCCAGTATTTCATACTCCTCAGTAGCTTGTTTCTAAAAGAAGAATAGCACAAAATTGTCTTTCAACTGCCGAAGTCGTTCTAAAATACACTGAGCCTGAACTAACCCACCTTACTTTCGTGTAATACAGAACATTAGAGTATTCAGATTTCATGGACTGAAGAAAATCTCGAAATTGTCTGTGCGTAAGTCCACGAGATCTAATTGTATTTATAAGCCTCACGAATACATCAAATGCAGGTTTCATATTCAATGAAAATTTTACACAGGTAATCTTGTTGTATAAGCAATGTAGAAACACAACATTGTTCCCGGAATAGTTTTAATTACAGAGTCCAAGAAATGCTGATTATTTTCCTGTCCCATTTGGTTCTCCATCGCTCGTAATATTGCATATGTTTGCAACATATTCTTTCAAAAAGTGAAAGTCCTTCAAGAATTTCGTGAAAAATATAGCATCCCGTTATATTTTTCTTTTACTACCGTAAGCATGCCATTTCCTTGGTAATTTCAAAGTTTTTTTCTCATCTACCCTCTAATAAAAAATACTATTTGATTAATGCGATTTATATTAGTGCTTTCATAGATAAATATGGAAAAGAATTTATACTGGCTAATCTTTGACTCTAACAGATTTGATTATGTCAGATTTGTATTGATATTTCCGACTCTAGAAATCACCGTTTTTCGAGACAAGTTTACAGTCTCAAAATTCTTTTTCTTGTCTGAAGAAAAAACATCTCAAACTTGGAGCATGTATTGTTTGACGAACTCTCCATCCCTGAGAACTGTATTACTTTAAGCAATATTGTATGCTACAATGTAACTTGCATATGTAGCTGCTTCCTGGATTCTGTTTACTTTCTTAAAACAATTTTGTGGACCTGACAATTCTTTTCTAATGTTGTCTACTTTTTTTTCCTTTCATATTCGGACATCGCTTCGTGATGCTTATGATACGTGATGATTATGATGATCATGGAACAGAGGGGTTTGACTTAGTATAGTCTTTCTTGAACTCTTTGAATTTGAACTGAAAGACCCGTGGAAGATTATTGTACACTTAATGCTGTGTGTTATCGGTTCTTTCTTTTCGTGGTAACCTTGTATCCCTCCTAATGACGCATTTAAATAAGAAGTTCGTCAAGATTTGACACATATACTCACTAGATAGATTTACATGATGCTCTGAGACTCAATACATACTTCACGAAATACACGCTTACAATATGTAGCTCTGTTCACCAATATCTACATCGGGGTATCCCTCAGGTATGTAAATCTCAATTATGCAAAACCTTCCATTTTAATTCTACTGTTTCAAACAAATTTAACGAATGCACCAAATGATGGTTTTCTCATTGGGTAATTGTTATTCATTATATTTGATTCTCATCTCTTGACGCAGCCTTCTCTCCCCCACTATACGATAACTTTGGCCTTGATAATCACTGAATGCATGGTTTTAAGCAAATAATTAATATGAGAGAAGGACTCCTTATCAATTATTAATTTTGTTATAATTATCTGCCTGGAAAGTTATTGTTGAAGAAAAAGTATACATTTTTATGAAACTTTTTTTTTATTATTTTGTGTTCACGACGACTCATTTATTTTAGGTCCTTGCATTCAATATGTATTTGTAGAAAACGGGTGTTAGTAAAATTAAACGAAAAATTGCCGACAAATATCAGTATTTCCAAGAAAAGTGGGAATCAGATTATCCTTACTGTGGCATAAAAATGAAATAATCAGCTTGATATGTGACAATGCTGTCAGCGAACAAAATTATTTAACATAAAATGTCCCCATGAACATCGTAAACACTCTGATACAAATTGCTAAGAACAAACTCCTGTTGTGAAGGTTGTGATATACGAAATACAACTTAAAAAACTGTCCAGCAGTTATAACATAACGCTGGCGCTAAATTATTAGCGATCAAAAGACACCAAGCAGTCAGTTTGTCTGGAACAATATTGCTGTAGACAGATTGGCTGCTTCTATTTCGCATGTTCCGCATGTCGCATTCCCTCCCTACATCTTGTAATGCACACCCGCGCCCTTCAATAAGTTTGCTGATTATTTATGCATTGTGCATTGTCCAATCGCTCCAGCTGGCCCGTGAGATTTTTAAAACGAGCTTTGTAATTGTTTCTGAACAAGATTAAAGAAAAATTGTGTTAAAAGTTGAGTCAGGTAGTGATTTATTCCCATGATAGTAGGTATGATACGATCGACTTATGGTGGAATATTCTTTGGTACTTTTATGTACAATAAAAGTTTAAACCTTTATTCAGAAGACCTAGCTCCGCGGGTTGGCCAGACCTGTCTTAGACTGTCGCGACTTACCAAATGTTTCAAAAGGCCCGAACCAAAAATTGTTCGGACCCGCAATTGGCATGGGAGTCGAGCTCCAAGTCCTCATGTTGGTGTGTGTGGATGTGTAATTCCAATCCCATCATTAAGTACTCCACAAAATTTCACCATTTTCTGATGACTTGTTTCGTCTCTAGGCAGTTTTCAAATAAGAGTTCTTTACTTCAGGACACCTTGTACACGCATGCTCTCGTAATACTTCCACGGCTGTTAAAACATACAATTTCTATCCCATTAGGACGAGTTGAGATAAGTCATCAACCTACCCGTAACGCTGATTAACTTCGAAATAATAATTACAAATCTCCATTCGTCGCACGTCGATATATTTTTAACTAACAATAGCGGCAACCACCACTTTCCGTGACACACTTGTCTCTAATTAACAACTCTGCCGGATTAGTCAAGGGGAGGAGCCGGTCAATGTTTTTCTCATCGCGCTCCCCGAAAAAACCCATTACTTCGCTAAAGCTGCTGGAGCGTTGCGATTTTCGACGTTAAATCGACGCTAATGGCCTGGAAATTAGCTTTGTCAGCCGCAATGAATGGCCGGCCGGATGCTCGGACATTTTAATGCGATGCGCGAAATTAATGCTCTCGGGAAAGTATGGTGCCTCCGTCGCAAGGCAAGAGTTGCCGTTCCTTTTTGTTGGCCTCCTTTTAATGGGGTATTTATAGATGGGTGGGTGCTTTTTACCGAGGAAGATGTATTACGCGGGAGAGGGAGTCTTTTAAATACAACTTTGTAGCTGTTTTATTCGAGAACAAAATGAAGAGAAATGATTTTTTTTTAATTAAAATATAGTTAACCCCTCATTTTATTTGTGATGTAAATTGTAGCCATCAAAATTTTATGATATATTGCTGTTGTATGTATTTACAGCTGACAATTTATGTCGCAATGTAACGTTATTGTAACTTCCCAATGAGAAATAACACGAGGGCTATTGACAACGAACCTCAGGATTTTGAACCTCGGTCAAGTGACAAGGACGACAACTGATCTGGCTCACCCTCTCCTAACTTCCACACCAAGTCTCGGGAGGACTTTGAGCCTCAATAGATTTAACGTGCATCAACCCCAGCCACATGGCGGGTCTTTAGTGGCATCAGGGCTCGAACTTACGACTCGATGAAAACTGCTGGCCGCGAGTCTGTGACCATGACCCCTATGTTACCGCGGTTACAAAAGTTAGGTCGCACTGGAGCAACAAAACGAACTATAGCAACAAATTTCTTAATTTTGAGCAACCAACAAATTTATTGATTGTTTTATAAACATCGTACTTAGAGGCAACATAAGGGATGTTGACGAAGGACCTCGTAATTCTGAGCAGTGGTCAAGTGACGCAGATGATACCTGAGTTGGTCTCCCACTCACCTAACTTCCATACCATCGCTACTGAGAATTTTGAACCCCTACAGATTTAATGCGCAACAGGGCTGTTACACGACAGATCTTCAGTGACATCAAGTGATTGCGATTATTATTTATTAATGTCGTACTGAGTAGTAACACAGATGGCAGTGAACCTCGTAATTTGCGACCTGGGTCAAGTAACGAGAACGACACATAAGCTGGTACCTCCCTTTCAAACTTTCACATCTAGCTGATGTGAGGATTTGAGGCATCGACAGATTTAACGTGCGTAAGCTCCGCTACACGGAAGGTCTTTTGTGTCACCAGTGCTCGAACCCACGACTCGACGAAAACCATCCACCGTGAAACCGAACCATTGAACACTAGACAGTTGCGGCCACTTAGTAGCATCAGGATTCAACGGCAACAATGTCGGCCATGAGTGTTCGGTTATGGCTTCTTGGCTACAGCGGCTGCGTAGCCAATAAGTGACGAGAGTGACACCTGAATTGATATTTCACTCGTCCACTTTACACATCACGCCCAATGAGAATTTTAAAGCCTAGTCCACATTCTCGAGTAGTTGATAACTTTTTTCTGCTTTGGTAGGATCAAGACCAGAATATCATCAACTTCCAAATTTAAGACTTCAGCTACTGAGTCCTTATTGAGCTTTTCTTGATGAGGAAGTAATTAATTTAAAATCTCGGGAACAAGAATAATCTAAAATTCAAATTTTGATGAAATACAAAAATTTTAGTATTCGAATTTTTTAAGGCAATTAGATATAAAAGATTTGATTTAATGTTGACGATTATTGTTCTACAAATACTCGTATACGCTAAAAAATTTTTATTTTGCCTATGGACATTATAATGGGGAAACTACATTTACTGTCGAAATCCATATTCAATGGATAAACACTTTTGAGAATTCACATAGGTAGAATAATCCCTCTCACACGAAGGGGGGCCGCGGTAGCCTAGTGGTCAAGGTCGAGGATAGCGGCTGGCGGTTTTCGTTCAGTCGCGGGTTCGATCCTTGACCGCCAAAGACCCGCCGTGTAGCCGGGGCTGATGCACGTTAAATCTGTTCGAGGCCCAAAGTCCTCCCGTTGGCGTGGTGTGGATGTTAGGAGAGGGGGGTGCCAGCTCAGGTGTCGTCCTCGTCACTTGACCGTGGTTCAAAATTACGAGGTCCGTCGCCAATAGCCCTCGTGTTGCTTCGAGTGCGACGTTAATAAAAACTAAACTAAACCCTCTCACACGAATACCATAAAGTAATTATTTATTCCGCGTAGGTCATTAGAATAATTGGGTCTCGAATGTGGGGTTCTCTGTTTAATATTCCTGGACAAAGAAATGGAAAAAATTTGATACTAAAACTTTTATTGTACTTTTGTTATAATTTTAATTAACTATTCTTTAATAACATCAATTCTTTGTCGGGTGACGATTCGTCTTTTCTTTGACAAAACTCGACCTCTTTCGTGTAGCAGCACGTTAAATATTGTCGAGATCTCAAGTCCTCCTGAGTGTGTAGAAGTTAGGTGAGGGAGGTGTCGTCCTCGTCACTTGACCGATGTTCAAAATTACTAGATCCATCGGTAACAGCCTTTGTTTTGTATATCAGTGCAGCATTAATAAGCAATCACTCTTGTGTAACCAACTGGAAAAAGGTACCTTTGAAATTTGGGTTCCTATGGCCGCATGATGTTTACGAAGTTGAAATGGTCCTGTAGCTGAAATGCCATCTGGCTAGTGTCATATTTGATGTTGATATTCAGCAAAAGAAGACAGTCGGTAAGAGTAAAGAATATATAAAATTTTATTTTTTAATCATTCTGGAGCAATTTATGCAATTATACTTCCAAGTCATGGCGATACCCCCTCCATATGTATATATATTGCGGAGAATATAATTATGTATTTTGCATTTATTATTTTGTGGAGAATTCAAAAATTTTGATGTAAGAGAAAGAGACTTGAATCACCTTTCGAAAAGGTTGAACATAAACAAACTTCAGTTACTTAGAAAATATTACTGATTTATTTTTACTTTTTTATTATTGAGTATTATAATTTATTCAAAGATTCAAGATTGATTAATAAAGTATAAAAATATTATTACATAGCCTCAAAAAAGTAAATATATTTAATAATTCGAAATATGCTTCTTTACTACAAAAAGTTAATAAGTCAAAGCACTTAAAAGTATGTTATAAGTGGGGATTATCAGTATAGATGTGATATTTTTGAGTACATTATATATATATATATATATATATATATATATATATATATATGTGTGTGTGTGTATAACGTACTCAAAAATATCACATTTATACTGATAATCACCACTTATTTTGATTTCGTATTATAGGGTCACAAACCACTCAAAACAAGAGAGAATCAAAGCACAAGCACATCAGATTTACTTACAAATTGCTCATATTTTGATGCAAATAAAATTGAATTAAGATTTAAAATAGTGGTAAGATATCGTGAGCAAATTAAAACAAATTATTAAATCATGAGCTTCGATAGTGTTATGCCTACCTGTTATTCTTTATTTTTTCCTATTTAATTACTGAATTAAATTAAGTTTAATTTAATTCAGTAATTAAGTAGAAATTAATTTAGAGTTTAAAGTAAGATTTGTGTTTCTATTCGTATAAAAGTAATAAATTTCCCAACTTAATTTGGGATGATCGTCATTTTTGTAAATCACCTCGGGTAAATCAACTAAAAAAGGTAGTCAAAACTATTTTAATTGTACACGCAAAACTTCGATAACTCTGCAAAAAATTCTAATTTTTTAAAGATTACAATCGATGCCAACCTAAGCAACATAAATTATAATAGCAGATGAACCTGTGACAATCATTAATATTAGAAATTTCATAATGAAAAGTAGAGAAATTAATAAAGTTAAAGAAGACGATAATAGAATGAAAGAGAGAATAATTTTCAGCCTCAACAATTTTTTCATTTCATGAAAAATCAAAAATTTAGCTTAATTACAGGGAAAAAAAACGAAGAGTAAAAAAATCTCTCATTATTATTCAAGGAAGGAATTTGCAACGCAGATGGTTTTATGAAAATAAAAATGTTTTGTTTGTGTCGATGCTCTTCTCCATCTGTAACTTGTCATTCAAATGCCAACTGTTCCCTTTTTATTAATATTAAATACAAGACCGTTCAATCTCTTGTGAATTCGAGTGCGTGGAATATGCTCATTATTTTTATCTTGGTTTTGAGTGGATGGACAGCATATATCAGTGGTCACGAAAACAGAGCATCCGAGATCAAGAATAAATGGGGAGTTGAATCTTTGATCCGAGATTTAGAGTAAGTTGAAAATAGTTCTAAGTAAATAATTGCTTTTAGGAATTATTTACAAATAGTATAGATAATGGATTATCACTCGTTCAGTTAGATATGTTTAAAGTTGAATACCTGCTTAATGAAAAACAGTCTTTACTTAAGATTTTGTGTAGATGGAAGCAAATTCAATAATAACTAAATTGGAGATTCAAAATGCAATAAATGAAACGTAGCATGATTTAGAAAACGATTGTATTTCTTATATATGTTTCTCTTCAAAAATTCTGAAATGAATTTTTAAAAACTAGATAGGAAAGAAATTATATAGACCGATTCTAAAATTTATAGAACAACACATAATAATAATAATGTTTTTGTTGCCAATCCTACAGGAGCAAATCTCTTCCATAATCATTTAAGCAAATGATTTTTTCGTAATATTTACTCTTGTCCTTTTTGAGAGGCAAAGAACCACTTATTTATCTCAAACTAAACATATAAAATAAATTTAAAACTTAAGATCGTCTGTTCCTTTTCTTCAGTTCTCCTTACAGCTCCGTAGTCAAAATGACGTCAAAGAACGACGTAGGAAGTCGCCACAGATGTACTGATCGAGAGAGGGCATATTTTCTATGCCGGCTCTATATAAACGCGTTAGCACTACGAAATGTTTTCAAACATGAGTTACCTCTGAAGAATAGGAGTCCTAATATAGTTTTCTTTGAAAAATAAGAGAAAAAGGAAATATATAATGGTATTTGGTATATATATATATATATATATATATATATATATATATATATATATATATATATATATATGAACAGGTTCTAATACTTAAATGAAATATGCAAGAGCGAAATACTGAGTAACGAAAACGAAAAATTGAAACCCGATTCTCAAGAGCTTATTTAATTAGGTATTGTTTTTAATGGTTGGAACTCAGACTTCATTATCAAAATTAGGATTAAAGATTTTACATCACTATCGATTAATGACAAAGGCCCTTGACTGCTTTAAAATGACGTTATTTAGATGCAGTAAGTTTTAAAAGTATCTTAAGTCAATGGTCAGATCTTTGGAACAGGGACGATTCTCATTTAAAGTCAGAATTAACATCTCGGGATTTCGGTGTTGCCTGAAAGAGGGATGAAATTGATCAAAGAATTTAATTAGCTCTTAACTGTGAATGAAGAGCAAAAGCAATTTCTTCTTCATAATGCATTGAAACCGGACTCGTTTTACAAGAAGGTTAGTCTTAAGTGGAAATTAAAAATGTGAGGCCCATTGCAGATAGATATTGCGTTTCTTCTGAATGCGACATTAATAAAAAAAAAATCGGTCTTAAAAGAATACTTATTTAAATATATTACTGAGAAAAAAAATTGATATTATTTTGAAACCCTTTGAAATATGCTATTTAATAAATTTATACCCAACTCATGCAATTTCTTGATATAGGTAATAAATATACATTTTCAAATGCTTAATTTTTTTTTTCATTTTTCTCATCACTTTACCAAGGTTCAAAATTACGAGATCCGTCACCTGCAACCTGCGACATAAAAAAGCAATTAATTAACCGCCTGCATTGGAGCAGGTTGAAAGGAAACAGCTCCGTGTTTTGATTGTCTATTAATTCTGGTGAGCAGAAAGGAATCCTAGTCTATCGTACGGGCAAAACTCGACGTATAATGACAACCACAACTGGGCACGGCAGAAATCCAATTTAAATTTGACAGTTAACGGCTCCCATATCAAAACCTACCTTGGAATCTTTTGGTGCCCTTTGACCAATGGTAGCACTCGATGGTAACACCAACTTGCCTTAACCACTCCATCTGTCGTCAGAAACGGGCTGTTTGAGCCACTCTCGTATTAATATATACATATTACAGTTTTCATCGTGTTAACCATGGATTTCTAAATTTAAATCAGTGTACCCTATAATTAATAATTTGACTCATAAACTATGGATAAAAAAATAAGTATACACTCTATAACAAAAAAAAAAAAAAAAAACGAAGCACCAAGAAGGAGTTGCCCGATTGTAATGAAATTTCGTATGCAAAGACATTTAAATCACACATGTAAATGATTAAAATTTGGTGTCTAATTGATGAATAGCTGGAGCTACAGCACAACGGAACTGTGCACTCAGCAGGTGTATATAAGAAGCGATTCTCAATCTGATGGTCCAATTTTCTGTTGCATTGCGATTTAGGATACCTTTCAACAACTGAAAAAATTCATCAGGTCGTATCATTGGATTAAAAGAGGCAGGTTAGACAAATCGGAGAATCACTCGTCATATGGGCAGAATCGATGCGGTGGTTAGAAGATGCTGGCAAGAATGGGTGGACAAAGGTAGATTTCAGCATCATGAATGCAGCGGTCGACCTCGGGCCACAGCAGATCGGGAGGACAGAGTGAATGTCAGATGATCTGTTACAGCTCATGATTCATCGTTATCAACTCTCATCGTGTAACCCGCCCACGAGTGTCCAGATGGCTGATGGAGACGAAATCTACGCTAGTACCGACCGCTACGCCATCTGCCACTCACGCCTGCATACTGTCGAGCCAGATTTCAGTGGTGATTGGCTCGATCAGGTTGGATTGATGCTGACTGGGGACGTATAATGTTTACTGACGAATTTCGCTTCCAATTGTGTCCTGAAGATCATCGAAGACGTCCGATTCGCCCAGGGCAGCGTGCCGATCCTGCTTTCCCTATTGCACGCCAGAGAGATCCTTAACCAGGAGTTATGGTATGGGGTGCCCTTTTGATATCCGGATCCCTGTGATCGTCATTACAGGCACACTTACAATTACATAGCGGTACGTCAACGACATTCTGAGACCTGTTTTGCTATCGTTCCTTTTGTAGTACTCTTGCCTTATTTTTCAGGAAGATAATCCCACACCACATACGGCACGTGTTGCTATGAACTGTCTTACATCTTGTCAAATACTTCCTTGGCCAGACAGATCTCCCTCCAATCGAGCATGTCTGGGATATGATGGGAAGGCGACTACATCTAAAAGGGAATGTTGATGACCTCGCCCTGCAGTTGGAGCAAATTTGGCAAGAAATATCGCAGGAGACCATCAGGGACTTTATCACTCTATGCCACGTCGTATGGCAGCTTGCATCCAGGCTAGTGGTGGGTTAACACCTTATTGAGCTCGTTACTTTATAAACTTTTTAACTCTGAAATAAATAATTCAAATTTTCTGAAATTTTAATCATTTTCTATTTTGTACATAATTTTCCTATACGTCAATTTTTGTCTCCATCGGACAGTCGTGACTTTGGTGCGTCGTTTTTTTTTTTTATTATAGAGTGTATATTTAATTTATTTTGTGTGTGTGTATTTCAGACAAATTAGCGTAACTTAAGAGAAGAAGTAGAGTAATTCATTTAAGATTTTGGGGGAAATGGTAAGAAAATTAGCAGATGTTAAAAGTGCATTCTCCACATGCAGGCTTGTTGTATGGGCTTCACACGTACTTCGTTATTCTGAGTTTCTTAGATGGATAGAAATTCTGCGTTTGTTTTCCACATTATTAGTCGTATCTTTTCTGAGGGTTTTTCATTACTCAAAATATCTTCAATATTTATTTGGACGGAAC
>BMAW01072403.1:1609370-1689164 GCA_019974015.1 Nephila pilipes | reverse complement strand
CCTGTTATTGAGGTTTCATAATTAAAAGAATATTTTTCAGTTTATGTCGCCATATATTTTCTGCTTTTAAAATGAAATATACCATAAAGTTTGATTTTATTCAGTTTCTTTAACCATGTAAAATATAAGTGTTCAGATATCAAATTGTTATATAGTCAAAATTTTAAGAAGTTAATTGTATTTTCTCTATTTCTGTAATGTTAAAAATGATCAAATTTAAGGAGCAATTTTTTTAAGAAAATTTATTGGTCAAACAACCACCAATTATTTTACGTGCTTTTATTGCACTGTTATTATTATTTTAGTAAGAAATATATTGAAAAAGTTATTTAAAAAAAATGTTGGCTTAAAATATGCACTAATCAGTATCGTTTTTGAAGGTTTCACGCTATTCCACCTTATTTTTTTTAATTAGTTAAAATCATAAAAAAAAAAATTGGTTTCATTGTAATAAAAATAGCATAATCAATGCACACACACACACAAAATGGTGACACTTCAACCAGTTAATAGTTTTAATATATTCCTTATTCTCGGTCTTTCTGAACAGCACGGATATAGCGAGTGATTGCTTATAAACGTTGCCCCCAGAACCAACGCGAGGGATATTGGCAACAGACCTCGTAATTTTGAACCTCAGTAAAGAGACGAGAATGAAATCTGAGCTGGCACCTCCATCTTCACACCACTTTAACGGGGGGTCTTGGTACCTCGACCAGATTTAACATTCATCAACCAGATTTAACTATATGGTGGTTCTTTAGAAGTATCAGGGTTCGAACTCGTGATTCAAAAACAATAATGCTGTCCACGACTATAAACTTCAGACCACAGCGACCTCATTACAGAAATAAGAAAAATACTGCCGAAAGTGACCCGCTTATACTTTTAATGATAAAAAGACATATATTTAAACAGTATTTTAAATCATTTTGTGTACTTACAGGAACATTTTGAGATGGATTTTTTTAAAATAACTACATACACATTTCCTTAAAAGTGTGGAGTATTTTAAAATATTAGAACTGGATAGACCAATGCAAAAAAAGAATAAAATTTCAGTTTTTTTTTAAATTAAGCCTTAAAATACCTTTAGCCACTTTTGAAAACGAGGTACTTGATATTATTTGTATTACCTAACTAAGGGTAGAAAGAAAGAACGAGATATTCACTCTCTAATTATTACAATTTTGTGCATTTTATTAAAAGAAATATCTAATTATTTCTTTCTTTTATGAAATCATAGTGATATGTTTTTATTTATCCGAACTTCTTTCATTGCTGTAAGTAATCGATTTTACACGCATTTCAGAATATATTAGTGTTATGAAACTTTGTAGAGTCAATTTCTGCTGAAACAATTAGAAGATTACTCAGGAAAGAAGGTTTTCATAGTCATATGTTCAAGAGAAAACCTTTCATTTGTAAGCGAAACCAGGAGAAAAGGCTTTCATTTGCTGAAAATTACATTTCAAGGTGTCCAGACTTCTGGAATCCAGCGTATTTAATGATGAGTACATTTAATGTTTTTGGAAGTGATAGGTGATGTTATGTTTGGCGGAAGCTTAACAGTGAGTTGCTTCCTAAAAACACCATTCCTACTGTCAAGTATGGGGGGGGGGGGGGGCGGTACTCGTATGGGGCTGTATATCAACCAATAGTGTGGGAAGTTTAATGTTTAATGATGGGATCGTGGAAAAAATTCAATACTTGAACATTCTGAAAAATAATTTAAAGTTAAGTGCTGAAAATTCGGATTTAGGATCGAGTTTCATTTATCAACACGATAATGATCCTAAGCAAACAGCTAAAATTGTTCAATTGTTGCTGTTGTAAATCTATAGAATGCAGTTGCCCACTCCACCACAATGACCTGATTTCAATATTATTGAAAATTCAACAGGAAAAATCTTTCCACAATAGGAAAAATCTTTCCAAAATCACCATATTACGAGTAAAGACCATTTAAAAATAGTTTTGAGAGAATCATTCAAGGGACGAATTTAAATCACAAGTGAAATAACCCAAAATCAGATTAAATTGAAGCCACGCCGTCTGGAAGCCGTCATTATTTATAAAGGGCGTGCAACCAAATATTAGTTTGTCTTTTAAGCTTTCATTTAAAAGTTATACCAGGTGTATACTCAATTTTATGACTTAATATGTTGTAGTTTCTATTTAAAAATTATGTAATTAATTTATTAAATGGGTTTAAAATACGTATTTCTACGTCTATTGCATTTCTTAAAATGCATCTTATCACTTAGATATATATTAATTTTATAGAAATATTCAGTATTACTTTTTTATACTTCTAATATCTAAAAGGGAAGGTGTACACTCAATTATGGGAGCCACTGTAAATACAAAATTGCATAATTCTAGCTGCTTTATTTAGCGAGTTATTTAAATTTCTTTTTACGGCGTGCTAAGTCATTTTATTGACCTTCAAAGCTTTCAAGTGCTTTTTCTCATCTTTTTCACGATGGCCATGTACTTAAAATGCTCAGACATCTTTGGCAATAATTATTTTTTATGTTTGGAATATGTTTGACAATTCTGCGTATTCAATAAGTGCTTAGGTAGATGGTTAGTTTAAAAAAAATCAACAAGATTAGATATATCTATTTTTTTTTTTTACTGTTTTCCGTAGTGTCTGGTAGAAAAACACTTGTAACATTTTAAGAAATTACTTATGCCAGTCGTGCATAGATTTATAAGAAACACTTCTTAAATTGAGAAAAAAAATATTATTTAAAAATATTAAAATTTGTGGAAGTAGTTGAAATATTAAAATATTGAAAAACTATATTGAAAAAACTTAAAAGCTTAAATAACTGTTTGTTCCGAAATGAATTATTTTTTCTGTAATGCACATTTTATGTGTATTTCAGGAAGTTTACTTATGACGAATGAAAACATTTTTTTTATAAACATATAATTGAAAAACATTGCTCATCGGAAATTCAATTCAGTTTTGATTCTATATAAAGGTGCGTAATCTTATAGTTTATTTTGTATTCGTAAGATATATCCGGGTAAGATGCATTTGATACATACAAATAAGTATTTTTGCAAAATAAATCGATAGAAATGCTCAATGAAAAATAATAATAAGATTACATAACAGTAATATGATAATGTAGGAAATATTAATATATTACAGATTATAAAAAGTAGAAAAAGAATTTCTGATGAAAATAAGTTTTATATAAATACAATTATGCTATTAAACTTAATAAAAGGAAAATTATTTTTAGGTAAAGTTCTGGAGATTAAAACGGAAACCATGAAAACATAATGCACTGATAAAAATTTTACAATAACAATTTTAATCTCCTTCGTAAAGTACTTTAAATATTAATACATGCGCTTTAATCTTCCTTGTGTTGCTTTTTGTGACTTATTTTGATAAACTTTTTTGTTTTTATTGACTCATATTTTTAAGATTTTTGTTTTGACATTCATATTTTGATAAAACAATTATTTTTTACGTTAAATGCATTAATAAAATTAGGTATCCTTTTTTTAATATCCGATGTGCTTTGTTTCTTTCAATAATTATAATACGTTTTTCAGAAAACATAACATTAACTTTTTAAATATGTTATATTTTTCAATATACTTTCGTAAATCCAAGAACCGAAAACATTTTTATTGAAGGCTTAAATTCTAGAAAGAGAGCTTATGCATTTATTTCTTGTGAAAGGGCTGGTGGACATTGCGTAAGTCTATTATACACTTAATCAAAGTATAATCCACATTTTTAATTTTCCTGAATATATAATAATAAACATTCTATGATTTTTCTTGAGATTATCATTTTAAAATTTTTCCGATGGTCGGTGTTGAGGTATTGATCTGCGTATTGAAAATTCTATTGACATTGAAAACTTTGAGGAAAGCAAGGAATAGAGTTCCAGTACCTTTCAAAAATTTCCTTTTATTGAAACATGGTGAAAGTATCTTTCAAATGTTTGAAAGGTAAACTTTGATTTGAGAGGGAAAGGAAAAGAAAAGAAAGAGGGGAAAGGAACTCTCCCCTTCTATTTTCCCTTTTTGAATTCTATATTTGCTTCTTTAAAACTTACTCATACATTGAATGATCCTTGGAATTAAAAACATTTACTTTGTTGTTGAAAGAATATTTCAATCTTGAAATAAGAATGAAAATATTATTTTCAATATGTTATCTACATTGAAAAGTTTTGTTATCTGATTTTGAAGACATTTACATTTATTTTTAATATGCTTCGTAAATTATATTTTTTTAATCCCTAGAAATGTTCTTTCCTCCATATTTAACTTAAAAATCTTAACTGAAATTAGTCGAATCATTATTGATCAATTATTCATATTCCTTCACGAAATATTGAGGAATTAATTATTTTGCCTCATATTAATCTATATGTTATTTTGGAAAAAAATTAAAATGTGTTGCTTCGTACATCAAAAGGGAACCGTAAGCATGTCAAAGGAGAGATAATCTTTCAAATTAGAGTTCTTATCGGTAGTACTCAACTATAAAAACTAGAATTCTTGTATGTCAGAAAGGGAGTGAAACAAGACATCTTATATCTTGAATCGTTAATAATCAGGAAGGAAATTAAATAAACTCCAAAATGGACTCGCTTTCATATTTTACGCATGTATTAAAAAATTCATGATGATTTTATTACTTATGATGTATTTCACTAATTTTTATACTTCTACTGCATATATTTTTCTTCCAAAATATACCAATTCTCACCGGAAAGACTAATTTGCCTTTTTTTAGTATAACAGTGGTTTTAAAAGTATAAATGTGTTCTCTTAATAGAAATCTTAAATGTCTTACTAGATCTGAAAGTTTTTCTGATGCAAGAAAAAAATTAAAGTATACAATAAGTGCTTCCAAAAATATTTTTTTTCTTTGTATATGAAGTCTTAGCAGAGAGCATCTTGTGCTAGTACTAACATGTTTGGAATGCTAGTCACTCTGATATCACTCTGATTAATCCTTAAAATTAAATTCCTGCGAAGTGTATGCTTTCTATTGTTTTATTATTCATTATCCTCATCCATATTTTTGAGTTTCCTGTTTGCAGAATAAAGAGGGCATATTATGAGGTATTTTCTGTACATTTGAAAACAAAAAAATATTATTTTATAAAAAGAAAAGTAACATTAATTTCTTTTATGTTGCCTCAAGCAACGAACTCAGTATGATAAAAAAATATTTTGTTTCTGAGATAGTATTATTTTCTAAAGAGATAAAAAAAGGTTTTGAGCTTTATTCTAATTTGTAAATAGAAACGTCAGATTGAATCAAATATTCAAGAAACGTTTTCGTTTAGAGCCGGATTTATTCTTGCTAGAACAAGTTAAGATCCATTGATTTACTGAATCGTAATAAAATAAACTAGTGGAAAAAATATTGTACCTCATATTTTATAAGATTATCTTTTGAAAGATACTGAAATCAAGAAGAAATATCAGTTACGTATTTCTTTTAAAAAGAAAAATCGTTCTTTATTTTTTCAGTATATGATCTTTCTAACTATTTCCCCTTGTTTTCTGGCTATGTTTGAAAATATTTTGTAACTGGCTGTTTCAAATTTCTTTTACTTTGAATAT
Organism: Nephila pilipes; assembly: GCA_019974015.1. Taxonomy (NCBI): domain Eukaryota; kingdom Metazoa; phylum Arthropoda; class Arachnida; order Araneae; family Nephilidae; genus Nephila; species Nephila pilipes. The sequence goes on along the minus strand of BMAW01072403.1, from coordinate 1,683,548 downwards.
GATAAAAAAAGACATTTTCTACGACACACCTAACGATATTTCAAAATAAATCAATAACATCAAACTCTGTTATAGATAGTTTTCAATTTTTTCTTCCCTAAAATGTATTTTTCAGGTGTTTAAATTTTTATAAGATGTTTCCTTTTAACATGAGACCCTAGGTTACAAAATTCAGGCATAATTTTTTTTAAAAAATACATAATTTAAGCTATGATTACAATAAAATGCGTCTTTTAATATAATATTTGAAATTGTGGAGAAAATATTATTACTCTTATGAAAAAACATGTAAAGCTTTATTCACATCATGTTGATTAATGAACCCGAGGTGTTTTCGTAAAATTTTGATCATTACTAAAAAGTAACCGATCTATTTGTATAAAATATATTCTGTATATTAATTAATCTTTTTGTAAATAATATATTATATAGCTATTAGTGTTTATTTGTTTGATTTCGGTGCGCTGCTGGGACTTGTCACCTATCACGGGTGTCTAATTTTAATTCTCAGATTTAATCACATTAAACATGACGTCAATTGGAATGAGAGAAAATTGCATACACCAAGAAAGCGTCAAAACTCATCAGAATTACCTCAACTAACATTTTGCCATTTATTCGTACCAAATCACTTATGTGCTAAACATTTTAACTTATCCACACGTACCAGACCTTGCCCCCACATAATCATTTCTTTTAAAATTTAAACAATTTCTTTTCTGGAAAAAAACTCGATTCCGTACGGGCTGTCAAAATGGCGTTTCAAGAGTTCATCGACTCCCGTGATCTAGGCTTTTACAGCAAATGAGTAAATGAGTTACGTCTAAAATAGCAAAAGTGTATCGATAATTTGGATGCATACTTTAAATAAAAATAAGTTTTTATTGGAAAAAAATCGAATTCAATTATTCTTTTTGCTCCATTTCATTCTTTACAACCTTATAGAAACTATTAAAACTTTTAATAAACTTTACTGCCTAGGATCACGATTTAAACCACTGTACAAATGCGATTTGTTGAAGGACTTCGGGATGGAAAAGTTTCAGCTCCAGATATCAAATACTTAATATACAAGGATAATAAATAAAATATTTCTAGAGATAGAGGAATTGCAGGATTTTTATTAATATATTGCATGTTTTCTATGTTTTTAAATATATAATGTTTATTATTCTTTTTATTGAAATAGTAATTACAATGTTTAATAGAAGATTAATTAGGATACCAATTATCTCTATTTATTATTTTTACTTTATTTACATCTGAAATTTACTTAAAAAGTTACTTATTTGTTATGTCTTTAAAATTGATGTCTGTAAATATTTGTAGAAGAAATAATTATTTTTGTTTAATAAATATTGTTTTTTCTTTTTTTATGGGGTGAGGGTGTACGAATCCGGAATTTTTACTGTGGAATTTAGTCAACCTACAAGAGTACTCCTCTAATTGATATAAATTACACAGTTTCAACCTAATATCTTTTTACCAGTAAAAATATTTAAATTGAAAAAACCTGGGGGAAATAATTTTATCACCTTAAAGAATATATTTGATTTAAATAATTGATCAAATACTTTTAGATGAGACTGTGTTCTCGTATTTTAAATTTTTACAAAGAAATATATTCGTACAAATTACATAAAGTTGTATGCGCTACGGGGAAAATATCAAGAAAATGAATATTCATATTTAAATGGATGAAAATTAACCTACAAACGAAATACATCTTATCATGAAACTAATAGGTAACAAAAGTTACTGTCGGTTTTAGGATTCAAATTAGTTTTAATTGTATGTTAAATATCAAATTAAAATGTTATGATTGAAGTATTATAAAAAACGAAATATATGTAAGCAATAGCTCAAAATATTAGAGTTTGTAAACGTCTTAAATTTCGCTATACATTAACAGACTTTTTTCCGTACAGTCCCATTTCTTTAGTTTAAGTGGACTACCATATATTAAATAAACATATGCATTAGGAAAAACACTAAGAGTTTCAAACATTTATCAAAAAAATCCATTTACAAATGGAGAAAAGCAAGAGAAGATCCCAATCCCATGCCCAATGGATATTCATAATTTGCAAAGAAAAAAAAAAGAAAAGAACAACATGTTCCGAACTCTCTTTCCAGAAAAGTAGAATTTAAGGAAGAGAAAATAATGGTAACAACCAACCAGAAAGAATGCAAAAATCCGATTTTCAATGAAACACGCAAGAAAAAGGAGCAAACACGCTTACATTTGTTATCTTATTTGAAAAATGGAATGTAATTTCTTTCTTCCCTTCCTTTCCTTTTTTTTTTTTTTTTTTTTTTTTTTTTTGTCGATTGTATATTCACTACTTAAAACAAAAATATTTTTCAGATTAGTTTTGCTGCGACATGTAGTTTTGTAAAATCTTTATATGCGTGTAAAAGTGAGATATAAAATACGGAGTTTGGTCAAAAAAGTGCCCATATTAGGATTGGGAAATAAGTTATTAGAACTGCGAAAATACGACTAGGTAATTATACTGTAATACTAACTTGTGATTGTTTTTCTTTTTGCTACGACGTTCTCAAATATTAGACCCTTAATATTCCAAACCGTCGTCACTATTATCATCCCTGTGCCTGAGATAATCTTCAAATTCTTCGTGGATATACTCCAGAAATAACCCTTTATTTCGATTGTTCCTTAATTATCAGTGTATAAAGATGAATCCAGGTCTGTGTGATTGACGATGAAACTCGACGGGGCACCAATCAATTTTTTATTTTCCTCCAAATGAATCTTAACTAACCTAACTAATGAATGTCTTTTTAAAAACTGACCTAATCCTAAGAATCAGTGTCAAATTTATTTTATCGCCATTTATCAGCTGGCAGCACACAAAGATAATTCTAACTTGGCTTAGTAGCCCCACCTGTTTTCAGAAGCAGATTTTCAACCTACACCTCGTGAACCGGCTACTTTTTTGCAGGAAAACATATATCGTCTGAATGGTGAGCAATTTTGAACACAAATAATAAAATCACTTAGGTCTTATTTAAAATGAATCAAATCTAAAAAGTAAAAAAATGATTAATATAATTTAAAGTATGTAAATTAAATTTCTATCGCCCTAACTTCATTACTCCGCTCTCTTGCGCTATATCTCAATATATATATATATTAATCAAAAACCTCGTATGAATTAATAACTTCCTACCAACAACTGATTCTTATCTTGATTCTTGGAATAGAATTCATTCCAATCCACAAATTTTATTAAAGAGCTTCATGCCAAATTATAAACCTCTATCAGCAAGTTGTTATCCTCCATCTGCCCTTCATTTTCCTTTCAATCTATTTCATTTATATACCATTATATCTAAGGCAATTCATTTCGCTTCTGAGATTATCTATTTAACCTAATCACGTTTAATTTTGTTTGGAAAGAATTATAAATTTATGTAAAACACAAGTTATAATAAATTATCCAAAGTTAGTGAAGAAAAAATTGCGAAAAGCCCAACGTAACAAGATAAATCGTGGAATTGGTAAACATTTTTGAAAATATTTATCAAAGCAAAGGAGTGAAATGTTAAGATTTGATATGAAATTAATAAATCCTAAATTCTGAAATATGTAAAACGTATAATTTAATATTTGCAAATTAAAATATGTAATTTAAATAATGTAAATTGAATACAAATTTCATAATCTTCGTTCAATTGCATAATTTTGTTTCATGAATGTAAGAAACAATTTCATATCACGAATCTTTTACCTAATTATTTTTTGCATCAATAAAATAATTTAAACGGCGTAAATAAGAGATTAAATGACACATGCCTTTCTAACAGAATGTGTTCATTGAAGTGCATAAGTCAAAGATTTTTATAGAGGTAATTTAAATTTCATACATTCTTACAATTATTTGTGAATGGCTTAATGGGATTACTTAAAACAGCATTTACCTGATCTTCATAATACTAAAAACTACTAAGTTCAAAGAATTTTATATAATGGAACGATCGTACAATCTCCAGGCAATAAATGCACACGAAAGGGCATTTATTGCCTAGTTTTTACTCTTTTAGTTAGAGATTTAGTAAAAAAAAAAGGTTATTTAAATAGTTAAAATTTCTAGTAATCTTCATCGTTTTGAAACGTTTTACGTATTATTCCACATATGGATTTAAAACATTTTTTTTAAAATTATAAGAAATTCTATATCATTAAAATAATAATAACAATGCAATAAAAATACACAAAAAGGTGACTATACGCCCTGTAAATATTAGAAATAATAATATGCCCTGTAATTATAAGAAATTCTATATTATTAAAATAATAATAACAAAGCAATAAAAATACACAAAAAAGGGGGCTATACAACTTGTAAGTTTTTTTAAAATGTTCCTTATATTTGATCATTTTTAACATAGACATATAGAGGCATAATACTTTTAACAAATAAGGAAAATGCATTATAAAGTAATTCCCTTAATATTTTTTTCAATTATGCAGTTAAAGATAAATGTATGTAATATATACTTTCAAAAGTGCAGGATAAAGTATCGTACATGTTTTATATAATTTGAAACTTTTTTATACCAAATGTTGAAAAACAAATATTTTTGTATCTATGCAATTTTCTGAAAAGGTGAAGCTTTTTTTATATATATATTATGTTGAGAAATATAGATCTGAGTAAAATTTCCGTAAAACTGCTAGTTAAATGACCAAAAAAAAAATAACTCTCCTTTACGTTTCATTAAAAAACGATGTTCCATAATTTACGTTACTTTTTAATCTGACATTACTTCAATCTTATTTACATTTGTATACCTTGAACAGATTTTCTAATTGAAAAACAAGTATACAAATGAAGTGAATAGAAATATGATTACATTTCAAACTATGCATTACATTTTGAAATATGTGACGTGTATAGAAAATTCCCATATATATTTACAAAAAAAAAAAAAAAAAAAAACGTTCTTATTCTAAGATGGAAAACTAGTAAGCACCAAAAAAATAATAATCACTTTAATCATAAAATTAAATGTATCAGAGAGTAAGTAAATGTTTTGAATGCATATATTAATATTATTAGGTAGTTAGATTTTAATACTTTTTCAGATAATTTTTATTAAATGTTATACACTCAGAAATGTGTAGTAAATGGGCCGTATGATCAGATATATTATTTGAGGAATAAATAACAGTATTTAATTAGAAAAACTTTAAAAAAATTTTATACATAATTCTTCTAAAAAAACTATTGAGAAATAAATATATTAATAATCTTTATCGAAACATGATATGTACCAGAGAATAATAAAATGCTTTTAAATGTATGTATTGATATTATTATAGGGATATGAGCATTATTGTTCCTAAATACTGCACTCTCAGAAACATTAATGTATTTTATATATTACAGAAATATTTATAGAAAATAAAAGGAAATAATTAAAGATACAACTCTGACAAATTCCTAAAAATGAAAATATATCATATTTAAGAACAAAAATAAGGCAATTACAAAAACTTAAATTATAATGTTAATAACTTAAAAATTTCATTATGAATTGTATTTTTTGAGAAACTTCCAGATATTCAAAATGCCCATATCCCTAAAGATCATGAACTTCAACTATTTTACTGTCAGTTTGAAATGAAAACATCCCTTCGGCAACAAAATACATAGATTTCTGAAAGTACACAACCACTATGTATGCAAATGTAAAAGTTCAGTGTACTACATGAAGAACTATTTCCATAACCAGATCTGAATGTTTATATATAAATACTTCTACTTTATACACATAAACTACAATATATGTCTGGTATTTCACTGGAACCTTCCCTACGACAAAATATCATGACAGTTGTAAGAATTGTTTTACATGTAAAAAAAACAGATTTATTTCATAAAATGTTTCAATTTATTGGAAACACCATAACGTTGCATTTTATGGGAGCAAAAGATGAGCATAAACTGTAAAAAACAAATTTACTTAGGAATCGTTTTCAAAAGTATGAAAATTATTCGTAAAATTACATTAGAAACAATATTATAATATCTTCAAAATTATGTAAAAATTGCTTAGAAGTGCTGAGTAATATAATTGTCAAGTTTTCCAAAAAAATTATACAGCACAATTTCTTTCAAAAATCATCTATTTTCATAAATTGGGCTGTGCATTTGCAACATAACATGAGAGCATTTCCTCTTTTGTGGCATATATTTTGTGAAACAAATAGCTAATCCTAATTTCGGAACTATTATCGAAGTCCACTTATTTCCTTGTTTGACTATTTTCCTAAAAATAAACAAACGCTCCAATTTCCGACAAGTGAATGAAATTGCTTTTGGTTTTATTTTTTTTTCCTGAAAACGTTTATTTTTGCCTCTTAGACTACTCGAATTTCTTACATATAACTGATAGTATTATTATTACAATAGAGTGTTTTTCACTGTTGTATAAGAATCGGTTCGATAACGTATAATAACCATAAATCCATATACAAAACGTTATAAAGAGGTTATGTTACATTTTAAGATTTTTAAAAATCTTTTTCTCCTAATAATTAAAATAGTGTTTATTTGATAGAAAAATAATTCATTTTCAGTAAATTAAATTAGAATTATGTGTTTAAATCGATAATTTTCTTTTCGTAGGTTTTTTTTTCGGATTGTTGTGTCCCCATTTTAGAATTGCGTCTTGTTTTCTTGAATTAAAGTTTTTACCAAAATTTTGTTTTAAGTTAATGGTTTCAATGGATAGCTGAGTGGAATGTGGATTAGATTTGTAAAACATGTTTAACCACACATATCTATCCAAAGGAAAAAGCAGTATTTTAAAATAATTTTTAATTTATAGCTATTTTACCTTCTTATTTGCTTAATCCTCAGTTTTCAAGATTTTATGGATTAATTTGTTTTCTTGAATATTTATTTCTTAATTGAATTTATATTTTTATTATTCCAGTGTTTATATAATACTTTTAATGTTAATTGTATTTTTAAAATTTCTTACAATAATTACGTAATTTATTATCTTTTAAATATGTTTTGTATTATATATATATATGTGTGTGTGTGTGTGTGTGTGTGTGTGAGAGAGAGAGAGAGAGAGAGAGAGATGCATCTGAACTTAAGTCGTGGCCCAATAAAAACATTTTATCTAAAAAATTTTAGCTGTAACATATTTTCAGTAATTTCTATTAATACAATACGCTTACTTCAAGCGACATGAGCAATGGATACAATTGTGAAATGTCATACATTTCTTTAGAAATCTTATAATTTGCTGAAGAACACAGTCTATACTCGATAGAATTACCGAATACATGGAATAGAATGCGTGTTTACGAAGTATTTAACTGGCAATTACTTTTAATAGACTTAAGTTGCTTAAGTTACTAATGACAATAAATCAGAACGAAATATAACAATTTACAAACAGTCTAACATCACTGCAATTCTTTCCTAGATAGTAACATATAACATATATTTGTGTAATTCACATAAATATAAGGACGATATTATTCCAAAAGTTGTTTTTATGCATCTCTACACAACCTAAAGCATAAATTCCATTTGCTGGTAAATCTAATGATAGCACAATAACATGATCATACTTCTAACCATTCAGCATAAAAATTATTTTGTTCAGTAAAGTAAAAAATACTAACGTAAATACACATACACATAAAAAGAAATTTTATTCAAATCCTTTATTCTTTTTACTTTTGACCATCATGGTCAAACACTTCATGATGTAATGTGTTAGTTAAGTAACATTTTTTGAATTATTAAATTATTGTGTTTTATAGCTGAAGTTGATTACTGTTATGAGTAATGAATCATTCCAACATGTTATTTTTCGATCATTTCAATTAAATTAATCTTCGAGCGTAAGAAATAAATTAATAATGAATTCTCTTAGTTCTTCCAGTAGATATACAAATTAAGGTCATAAATATTTCATTAAAAAATGCGATAAAGTAATTTTATCCTTCTCAAAGTACTACCAATTCTATGCAATGTTACTAATACCATCATTGCTTTCATTTTTCGCAACACCCTTTTAAGTCCTCGGATTCTACAGCTGCCCTGTCTCATTTCTTTTTATCGTCTTTACATTGTCTCAATAATGACCTCTCATTATGCATTTAAGAAACAAGAATAAACACTCGGGGCTAAATCTGGTGAGTAGGGAGGATGATCAAATTCAGGGATTGAATTTCTGGCCAGAAACTCACGAATAGTCACAGAAGATTGTGAAAGAGTACTGTCGTATATCAGAAACCATATTTCGGCATGACACAAATTTGGCTCGCAATTCTTCAGTCACTTGGGAACCTTTACATAGAATACAGCTTTCATCAAGGATCATCCGAACCGTAAATTACCGACCATCAAGGACAGAATTCAACATACGCTCAATGTGTTTCTCAGCAATATTGGTCGAAGTTCATTCCAAGTCTTGAATAATCCTTGCAGTCTTTCTGGTCTTTACTGAAACGCTCAATTAACTTAAAAGAGTTGTTTTTTACTTAAACACATTATTCCTTAAGCAGCCATTAACATCTTATGAAATTATTGCGAAATGTTTCCAAATTTTACAAAAACCTTGATGTTATCTTTATTTTGACATGGAAATTTTTCGTTTAATTTTATTGATTGCATTAAACTACGAATTTAATGGTTAATTAGGCCAGAGTGATCTGTATAGTGGGAGAGAGGAAACTCCGAGAATAAAATTTAATAAATGATTAGTTATTGAATGAAAAATCCTCGTTTGGTCCATTGATTTAGTTTACTTAAGCAAATAGAATAAGAGTTAACAGTTACATTATTGTACATACCTGGAAGTTGATAAGGTGTCCCAAATGTAGAAGTTTTATTCGTGTAGCTTTATCTATTTTGGTGTGGGTGTATGTGTTTGCGTGTCTCGTGAGGGTGAAGTGTGTCTCTGTCGAATTCGTATGAGTAAGTATGTCAAATATGAGAGTAATTCCTTTTTGATTGCATCACAAGAAGAGGTGCAGGGTCGAGTCAAACAAAATCAAAAAAGGCGCACTTTCCTTTCAGAAGATCCGATCATTTTTTTTAGCATAAAGTGTGCAATGATCCTCTACGGGTCTTTCAACAATAAATTTAAGAAGTTCAGGAGGGATCCTCCAGATTAAAACCCGTGATAGTATTGACCATGTGCCATTTGGTGATCGTATCTTTTATCGTCTATTAAGAGGAAAGACGCGAACAACAGGAACAACTACAACTTAGGTACTACTCAATTTAACAACTACAACTACTACCTGCCTCGGTAATTGAACGAACAGGTATTAAAGGGTGAATGTGATTGTTTTATTAATGTCGCACTAAGAATCAAAACGAGGTCTATTGGTGACGGACTACAATGAACGTTCACACCACGAAATCGAGAGGTCGAGCATATTTAACCATCAGGGCTCCAACTCACGACTCGACAAACACAATACCCGCCACGTGTCTGCGATCCTAATCACTAGTCACTACGATCATAATCCCGATCCTAATCACTCAAGGGTGATTAGATTCACGCTACTCAGGGAGCGTAGTCATTCATAGTGGCATAGTCGTTATTGTGGATCAGTTTTTGTATTTATTAGACACTACGTAGCTGCGTTGAAGTACCAAAATACGGGTGTTATGTGTAATTAAGCACTTTCAGAATAGTATATAAAGAATAAACTAGAATATTTATAATTGTGCGAGATAATCTTTGTCGAGAATTTCCGTCGTGAATTTTTTTTCATAGCCTTTATTTAGTTTTAAAATAATATTTATTTATTTTATAATATAACTCGGGCTCCATTTCAAACGAGCAGTTTTAGTAATTGCAATTAACTCTGAATATTGTTAGATAAAGAGACACGACTTAAAATAATTCATTTTATTTAATAAATGATTCTATTAAACTTATTCAATAGGAAATTTTAAGTTGTAAATATCAAAATCTTTAAAATTTTATAAATAAATTGAAGATGATAGTTATTCTATTTCAACCTATTCTAATAACGCTAAGAATTTAATATAAATATAGTATCAAATTTAAAACAAATGTTTAAACACAGACAAACAAACACCTTAGAGTTTACTTAATCAATAGTCATTTTAAGAACAAATATTCACTGCGATGTTTTAATTTATTCATGTGTATTTTATAACAATGGATTATAATATGAAGTTCAACATATTTATCAGTGTAAAGTACATAAGCCTTCAAAATGGTCACCCATCTTAGCATTTCAATAATAATTTTTGAAATATATTTATAAATCCTAGGTAAATCTTTCTACATATTTTGATGAGCGCAGTTTTCGAGAAATATTAAATAAAGATCTATACAAAATGATTTTACGCATCGGTAAGAGAGAAGGAATAAATATTTAGTAAGTTACAATAGAAAATTCTGATAGGCAAATGTGATATAAGAAATGTGAGATAATCCCCCTGTATTTTGAAATTACTTGAATGTATGTAGTAACCAGATATATGAAGTTGATTGATTTTGAAAATGGTTCTGCAAACATTAGAGTAAACAAATTCAATACCGTTGGCAAAATATTTGTTAAAATATGTTAGTAAATATTTAGACTCATTTTCCAGGTTCTACGAAATTGTTGTCAGAATTCAAATCAATGTTAAGTAAATATTTCAGTTGATGAAATATTTTCAGTTTCGACCATCGCAGTTTTCCTACAGCCCACTTTAAGAACCGAAGACCATTTTTGCAATTACAAATATATAATGCTTTAAAATACTATTTAAATTGTTGTGTTACCACAATAGCTAAATTAAACAATTCAAATATTGTTTTTAAAATTTTACGGAACTGTTAAGATGATTGTGCTATTTACTAATGTATAATTACTCTTTGAAATGCGAGTATGGAGATTTGAGCAAACATCAGCAGAACGATAATTCCAATTCCTGCAAATAAAGGTTGTTGTATTATTTATATAATTAGTTAGAGTTAAATAAAACCAGTAATATGTTTATAGATGATTCTAGGAAAATATTGGCTAATATATAATGTAATAAACAATATAGGGAACAAATGAGACATTTTTCTTACAGAATATGTGTTTTGTAATGCCTTGTTTAACTAATATTGAGGTTGTTGAGGAACCAGCGATTAACATCTTGAAATAGCATAACAGTTATTTCTCTCATAATTTATTAACGCCATATACAGGAAGGATCGTAAAAGATTAATTATTATTAAGACATAATCAGTATATGTGTATAAAACTTACATTGCTTATTGATAGATCCTTTTTTTTACATCAATAATTTTAATATTTTAACAAAGTAATTTTTAAAGTCACACCTTGTTTTTCAGTCTGTAACATACTTTGCCAAACTTTATTTTACCAATGAGAAGCATCGTCGAAACATTTTTTGAAAAACTCACCAATGACCCCAAAACGTGGGAAATTTATAGGTTACATTTTTAATTTTAATAATGTGAGATGATGAATTTTCCCCCTAAAAGACTACTAAAAATTTTTTTTTCGAGAAAGCAGGTGTAGTCTTACAAATGGTTGGGACCTCATGCAATAACAGAACGTATATACACTCTATAACAAAAAAACTGATACACCAAAAAGGAGTTGTCCGATGGAAACAAAAATTGGTGGATAGGAAAATTATGTAAAGAATAGAAAGTGATTAAAATTTCAGAAACATTGAATGATTTATTTCAGAGTTACAAAGTAATGAGCTCAATAAGGCTTTGACCCACCTCTAGCCACCAGGGAGCTTTATCACTCAATGCCACACGATGTGGCATAGAGTGATAAAACTCCCTGATGGTCTCCTGTGGTATTTATTGCCAAATTTGATCCAACTGTCAGACTAATTCATCAACATTCCCTGGTAGATGCAGTAGCCTTCCCATCATATCCCAGACATGCTCGATTGGAGAGAGATCTGGCTGACCAAGGAATTGTTTGACAAGCTGTAAGACGGTTCATAGCAACACGTGTTGTATATGGTGTGGTATTATCTTACTGAAACATAAGGCCAGGTTATTGCAAAAAGAACGGTGGCAAAACAGGTATCAGAGTACCGTCGATGTACCGCTGTGCTGTAAGTATGCTTCTAATGACGACCAAAAGGGTCTGTATATCAAGGGAAATGACACTCCATACCATAACTCCTGGTTAGGGTCCTGTGTGGCTTGCAACAGTGAAAGCAGGATCGGCACACTGCCTGGGAGTCTCCAAACACGTCTTCGATGATCGTCTGAACACATTTGGAAGCATGATTCGTCGTTAAACTCTATACTTCTCCTGTCAGCATCATTTTAACCTGATCGAGCCAAGCACCACTGTAATCTGGCTCGACAGTGTGGAGACACGAGGGGCAGGTGAAGTAGTTGTCTGAATGAGCATAGATTTCGCTCTATCGGAAATCTGTGAATGGTTATGTTGAACACCCATGTGCGGGTCGCATGTCTGATGGTTGATAACGATGAATCAGGCACTGCGACAGCTTATCTGACAATCACTTTGTTCTCCCGATCTGCTGTGGTCCTAGGTGGACCGCTACCATCATGACGCACAAATCTGCTTCTTGTGCCACCCATTCTTGGCAGCATCTTCTAATCACCGAATCAATTCGACCCATATGACGAACGATTCTCCGATTTTCCCAACCTGCCTCTTTTAATCGAATGATAGGATCTTTTTGAAACTCCAACAGTTGCTCGTAATGATCTCGAATCCTGCGGAGATGTATTTTTTTGTCATTGAAAGGTATCCTCAATCGCAATGCAACAGAAAATTTGACCATCAGATTAAGAATCACTTCCAGAGCGTCGACTTTTTTGTTATAGAGTGTATTTGAATCTGGAATATTCTCTGCGTTATAAAATTAGTATTATGAAATGGTTAAAGTATTGGAGAGATGAATACATTTGCGTTAGATGCGATCTAAAACACAAGATTAACGAGAACCACTTTCTTCAAAGAAAGTGGAAAAGTCATCGGCAATTCAGATCCGGGAAGTACAAGGTGTCTTGGAGACGAAACGTTAGGGTTTGTGTATTAAGTTTTATTTTACCAGAAATGTCAACGACTTTAGCATCTTCTAATCATCTTCTAATCACCGAAAAATAACTAACCTCTCTATTACTCGTTTCTGTTCTCACCAGATCACTGGAACTGCAAATGGAATTGTACCTCTCCTAGTCACCTTCCATCCAGTGAAATAATCCAGAATAAACCGCTATGTACTTTAAAAGGGAAGGGTCATGTATTATTTTCTTTCCTTATGTGACTCTCTAAATCCTCCCGTTGGCGTGGTGTGGATGTTAGGAGAGGGAGGTGCCAGATCAGGTGTCGTCCTCGTCACTTGACCATGGTTCAAAATTACGAGGTCCGTCGCCAATAGAACTCGCGTTGCTTCTAGTGCGACGTTAATAAAAAACTAAACTAAACTAATGTGACTCTCTAAATAAAAATAACCTGTTTCTGTTCAATTATTTTCACTTGTATATTACCTTGACTATATTTCCATTACTTAGACTGTTATTTTCCGATTTTGTCTTTTCGTAGTAAAATGTCCTTAGATATAGCAAACACTCCCAAGTGAATTAACACATCAGTAGTGCAATATTCCCATGAGAACGAAAAGGTATTAATGTACTCACAGAGGCATCAGTAACTAACTCTTACATCAAATAACTTATTAGAATAAGATTATCATTTTGTGACGTATTTCCTTTATTTTTTATTTATTTATTTTCACTGTAGAGAAATACATCCATCTTCTTAAGGTCAATAAGAATTAAAGGTCAATAAGATCAAAATTCCAATTAAAGATACGTAAGAGTAGGGCAACACACGTTATTTTCTATTAAAAAATATGCAATATATTTATAAATCAAATACCTAATAACACAGTTAACCCTAACTTACGTACAAATAATAAAGTATTAGCTTCCAAATAACCCCTTCCAATTCAAGCACTTCTCGATTATAGTATAGTAGACTCCTATTATTCTAATCAAAAGTAAACTTCCCGTTACTTTCAATATAAGCGATTGATTACGATGATTCACTACAATCGACAAGATTTACCAACTTGTGTTATCCTCTACCCTCTCTTCCATTTCCTTTCAATTTTCTAAGAGAAATTCATCATATCTGATTCAATACACTACAATTCTTATCTTTATCTTACTTGCACAATCACATTTCTTTTGGTTGGGAAGGAGTATTAAATGTATGCAATTCAAATTATTGAATTGTCTCCTAGAGTAAAGAGAATATTGAATAGCCCAACTTTACAGTTCAAGAGAAGCTCTCAATCGACAGCAGTTTTGAATCGCACTGTTAAAAAAGTAATATGAGTAACTCACGTTCTGTACGTGCACCTCTTGATATAGTGACACATTATTGTTCTAAAACTTACTATCATCAAAAGCAATAAATTAAAAAGAAACGACATATACTCATAACGCAGATCTAAACAAATTATTTCTGTTGATCAAATTTGTGCTTTTTTTTAAATTTAAGTTTTTTTTAAATGCGTATCAATTTCTAACCTGAATGGATTTTGATGACACATGTTTAAGTTCATATTCATAATCAGAGCGTGAAAATGTTCTAAAAACGCATATTTCATTCCTGAACCCAGAGCCGTGTTGCATAGAGATATATTAACATTACATAATTAATACCACATAAATTTTAAGATTAAGATGAATGATTACATCGAAAAATGATTTATTTTATTTGAATTATGTGTGATAGTTGAAAAAAACAAATTTATATCTATTCATTGCACATGTCCATATCTATCCTAATGCAATGAGAGCATGCAAAATTTTAGACATAGTCTTATCGAATATGAGAAAGTGCGTTTCTTATATTAGTATTTATTAAGAAAAGGTCGAAACTCTTCAATTTCCTTGAAAAAGAGTTACTTGTTTTTCGACAAAAAAAGAAAACGAAATCAAGGAAAGTTTTAGCTAATAATATTTGCTAGCGTCGAAATCTTCGAAATATTCAAGATCTTATAAATTCAATTGCAAACAGCATTGCACGGATTAAAGGAGGCAGATATTTTTTTAGATATTAAGGAACCTAATTAAATTCCTCCATAATATGTAGAAATTGAAAATTTATATTTTCAGAATTAACATTTCTTATTATATTCACTTCTTTTCGCTGAAATCTTATTCGCAGTCTTAATGACATTCAATAACTAATAAAAAGTGAATAAAATTTTGAAATGTTCATCTAACAGAAAACTTTTTTTTTCAGAATCTGAGCACATATCATACAGATGAAGAAAATTTTATCAGGGTGTCATTTTTTTTTTTTTAGATTTTGCCAGTAATACAAGCTAGAAACTAAAAAAAAAACTGTAATTGGATGAATTTTGTATGAGAAAGGATACAAGCATTCCCTATTCAAAGGACGTTGTAACTTTGAGCTATTTGTGAACTCTACCTTAGCTGAACTAACTTTTTCATTTTACATTCAAATTTCTTTCTCCTTTCAACTAGAATGAAACGTGAACCAAGCATATTGGATGAAGGTAGGAAGTGCAATGAATTTATTTAAGGATACTAATATATAAACAAAATAAAATTAAATGTGAGTGTGGATACCTGATAGTATTTAGTAGGTATAGATTAGCAAGTTAGAACTGGGATTCAAGCCAGTAGAAGATTACGAGTATTTGAGAGAAAGTGATCAATGCATATCTGCAAAAAAAAAATAATAACTAGATGTTTGTAGTTTTTGACATCTCTTCAGTTGAAATTATGAACTTATTCACTAAATAACTAAATTTTATGATAACTGTATAGTTAAGTAATGGAGGGGAGGCGTTGCGAAGTGTTTTGTTATTATACAGAAATTGATTTTCACAGAGTCGTACGTAGCATTAAAATTATCCGTACAGCTTTGAAATATTAGTAGTCTTCCATTTCAATGTATTCAATACCAAATGAAGTAATTAAGCATTCAAAAAAATTTAAATTCTCAGAATCATGTTTTTTTTTTTTTTATCATGACTAAAAAACAATTTTTTTTAAATATACCTTCTAGAGAACCTACAGCGATATAAATATACATACTATTTGAAAATGTACAGGTGTAGTGAATTAGTTCTTGAATTTTAAGAAATTATGTAACATAAATAATTTATTAATTACTGGTAGCCTGTGTCTCCAAACAATATAGGAAATACTCACTGTCCACAGTTTTTTATAGATGTCATTTGATATGCACCGATTTAAGATGTTTTTATTGATCATTAGAAAATATTTCAAACGGAGGACTTGGAGCCTCGACTGAATTAATGTGCATTTAGAGATGAAGGTGGAAGTTCAGGTGTTGTCCTCAGTCTTGTTCAAGTGTTGTCCACCTGAAAGAGGCTCAAAATTAATAGGTCCGGAGCCAACAGTTCGTGTTGTTCCTATAATTTGGCCACAACGACAAGGCGACGCGGGGTTATTCGGTCAAATTGTCAGGATGACACATGAGCTGGCACATCCAACTCCGAGCTTTCACATCCCGCCAACAGGAAGACTAGAGACCTCGATCAGATTTAACTTGCATCAACCCCTCTACACGGCAAGTCTTTTGTAGCATCAGAGCTCGAACCCACGACTCGATGTAAGTCCGCGTCCTGTCCACTAGGGTACCGTGGTTTCCGTGTCGTTCATAAACAAGGCGTTGATGAATGAGCAATCAATCAATAAGTTTTCCTTTCTTCACTTATTAAAATAAATATAATTTGAAATGTTTGTAAAAATAAATTAAGGTCTTTTCATATTCATAAAAGATTTCTTTTGTGTATTTGTTGCTCTGTTGATCGAGCTGTATCTTTGCGATCTTTCACTCAAGTCTTAATGCCACTGAAGAACCGTCGTGCAACGGTTTGCTCCTCGTTTCACCTATCATGGCTCAAAGTCCTTACATGAATTCACAGGAAATTTTAGAAAGTGGTGCACCACATAAGACGGGGTTATAGTAATCGCTTGACCATGATACAACATAACGACATCCGTTATCAATAGCTCTCAACGTGTTGCTTTGAGTTTCGACGTCGATGAACAAACATTTGGTCTTCTTCAATTTATATAAATACTTTTTAATGCGTATTCATATACACACTGTTTAACATTTACTGTTTGTTGTACACACTTACTGTTTGTTTGTTACAGCGACCGTTGAACTGAGTGATCATGATCAAGATCTTGTGACTGGTGTTGTCAGTTGAGTCTCATTCGGGTTTGGAAGTCCTATTGTAATACTAATAATGATTGCTTATAAAAGTCTCACTTAGAAGCAACACGAGGGATTCTTGCAATGGACCTCGTAATTTTGATACTCAGTGAAGTGAAGAGGATGACATCTGAGTTGTCACCTCCTTCTCCAAACTGTCACACCACATGAAAGGGAGAATTTGGAGACACGACAGATTTGAGATGCGTCAGAACGCAAACCTACAACTCGATGAAAACAATGCCAGCTACGAGTTCAAGACCATGACCACTCGACTATCACGACCCATTTACTTCTAAAGACCAGTCTGTAGAATGGCTAGTGCGTGTTAAATTTGTCAAGACTCAAAGTCGTCATTTTGGTTGCTATGGAAGTAAAGAGCATGGGTCGCAAGTTCAGGTATAATCCTCATCATATGGTCGTGTCTAAAAATTAAGAGGTTTACCGCCATCAAGCCGCATACTGTTTCTAAATATGACATTAATAAAAAGTCATTCAAAATAAACTTTACCTGCATATTTATCATAAGTTACTTATCTGTTTAATATTCATTAATTAAAAACCAATCATCAAGTTTAAGTACTCAGTTAAGGTTCTAACAGTCTTAAATTTATCATTTACGGTTAGTAATACAACGAATTAAATATTTAAAATCTGTATGTAAGTTGTTGTAAGAAATCATAGGCCTTTGGTTACATAAATTTTGTTCTTTGCAACGCCTTGCACAGAACCTTTTTTGTTTTACTATATTATTATATTCCACTAGCGATAATATGAGAATGTGTCTCTTAGATTATTAGTTCGGACTTATTTTGGTCGATTTCTTACACTTGGGAATGACACTTGACATTCTAAAAGAAAAGCTTAGCTGCGTGTTTGATTTTATTTTCATGAAGGCTAACTGTTGCTTAAATACTAGTCAAAACATTCCTATATTTTATTAGGTTGGAAGAAATAGCTGGCTTAGGTGCAACGGAGACTGTCTGGAGTTACAATTTGTTTTAAACAATTTTTTTTTTCTGTCTCTTTATTGGTGCTCTTGAATCTCAAAGGAAGCCCTACATTGTTTTCAATTTTTGTAAATCGCAGACTTTACGCTATCGATGCGGTCTCTTAACTAGTTGAAACTCGAACTGTGAAAAGTTGAAAAAAGAAAAGTGAAGATCAATTGGGTACGGAAATCATACAGGAACACTGAAGAATTGTTTTCTTGTCCATCTGTTGACTGATTGTGATGATGCACGAGCTCGTTTTTCTGTGTGATACAGGAACCAGGTGAACACTTTAATGTGTTATTCATTTCCTGCTTTTTTCCAGCATCGTGTAAATAATACATATCGACAAAAAGAAAAATAAGAAATAAAATCATAAAAATAGACTTTGCGAAATTTCTCTACTATCGATAAAACAAAAATATTTATAAGCGAGTGATTCATTATATTACTGATTGCTTCCTTTATGCAAATACATAAGTACTATTATTTCTTATACAACATAGTTCATTAAAATTTAAATATTTCTGATGACTCTTTTTCTCGAACGGCGTAACTTGGTTGAAAAAGCATACATAAAACAAATATCATATTAAATTAAATTAGGATTGTAATCCTGACTTTCCATGACTTGTTTTCGTACACTCGTGTGCAGAATAAACTTTTTAAAACTGAATTCAGTCATTTAAAAGTTAAAAAAAAATTATACTTTCGGAATATGAAATACAATATCCTTTAGATAAATATATATGTAAAATGAATAGCATAATAATGTTCATTACATAATGAGATTTTATGATTATAAATTATGATGAAAATACCATAACTGTTTTAAAATATCTTTGTGTGGAATATTCTGAACGTAAATGTTAAAATTAAAATATATTTAACTTAAAAATTTAAAACAATATCCAAACATTACAGAAAAATATATGTAAAATTTATAAGTTAAATTCCTTTGTTCCATAATAATAATATCAAATAATTATTTAAACGGGAATTATGGGCAAATGTGTCTATAAGTTATGTTGTAGCGCAAAATTTTGAATTTTTTTTTCTTTCAAAGTCAATGTTTTATGACATTTGTCATTTGTTTTCACGCATCTTTCAATTTTTTGGTTAATCTAATTATTACAAATTGTTACTATGTTTCTAATTTCATCTGCTGATCAAAATCAATTGTTTTATTTCAGTTGAATATCAAATCATTGTAAATGTTAGGTGAAAAAGAAACAGTTTTTAAGCAAAGATCAATTTGCAGTTCTCTAGTTCTTGATGCATCAAAAGAAAAACGAAAAGTAGCAGAAAGGCGCAATTACGTTAGCTACAAAATAACGTAAGTACAACATAATGATAATATCAATGATTTTAAACTTGATTCCTGACTTAGACATATTCCTTTTAGCAGAAGTGGTATCATAACATCAGCAGCTCACGCCACTGAAGTTTCCAAATGTACATTATTCAAAATTTCGAAAGAAAAAAAAAACAAGTTAGGCTAAAAGCAATGAAGAATAATGACTAGAATAATTTTAAGCTCCCGCTTATAAGAAAAGCAAAGTTTTGTAGACATGGACTCCTACCAATACGCTTAAAATGCAATAACGAAATTATCTAAATATACAAAAATTAAGTATACACTCAAAATAAAAATTAAGGTGTTATATTTTTAATTTACATTTGAATTTAATCTGCATTTTTATAGAAAATATTGATTTCTATATATTTTTCTTTTGCTACTAATATTATATGGAACAAAAGAAATCTATCAAATTCTTCTACTCGTACTATTACGGGACTGACGGAGTACATATTTTATAAATATACTCTTAGAAAGAAGTGAGAAGTATAATATTTATATAAAAAACGGCATGAAACATTAACCTCTTTGCATACAATTATTTATTTTCGAAATAATGTAATTACAGTAACATAGAAAGATCTAAATAACATCAATATAAAATAACTCAACAGCTTTTTGGAGGCTCTGATGAAAGGACTTGAACCTATCAACCTATTTGTTTTTCAACTCTTTATTTGATGGTTTTTTGTTATGGATATATCTGAAAGAGATTATACTACTAAGAGGTTCCTGTATGAACCTCAGATGCGAATGTATTTCAGTTAATACAATACCAGAAATCCATACAACAAATTCATAAGCATCTGAGCTAAAAATTTATCACTTAATATTTCTGATTAGTGGATGTATGATCGGTCATCAAAGTCACAAGAAATTAAGAGCTATTTAAATTTATTTCCAAGAATAAATTAATTTCTTAATTATGGAATGTTCATGTTACATTCATTGTATCATATGTACATATGTTATTTTCAAGGAGTAATCCTTTTTTTAAAATATGATTTTACTTGAAACATTTTCCTAAATTAAATTTATCATTACATACAGGAGGATTTCAAACGTGATGGAATTCATTTAATATCTATTGAAAATAAATATTGTTTATTTTAGTATTAGTAGATATTAATGGATGAAAGAATTATTTCTGCTAATTATCCCGAATAACTTAAAAGAATTCGGATTACACATATATTGATAAAAAAAATCAGTCATTTGCACTGAATTTCCGTTGTGTTTGAATCAAAGACTGCTGGGAAATCTAGAGCAAAATTGCACATTGCTAGTATAAAAAAGTTCTTAAAATGGTTTCCTACTGTCAGCCATGTGTTCTCTTGAGGGAATATTTCTCTTTCTGCATCTGACTGCACTCTAAGCCACCTGTCACCTATTTCTGTTAGTTTTAGTAAAAGCTGCAGCTTGTCTGTGACAAAGCGTTGTTTGCATTTGTCAGATATTGAAATGTCACCTTCAAAATAGCGCACTAAAGTCAAATTCTACATTTTTCTGGAGAGATAACAATCTGAGGTGATTCAAATGATGAAAAAAATGTACCAAAAGGCTACCTAAGAGTTTTCATCGAAATCGCAGAAGCACTGAAGATGATCTTGGGAATGGACATTTTTCCTCTTCTATCGAGGAAGAATGGTCAACAAATTGCGAGCGTGAACAGTTGATCGAATTTCCAACAGGAACTTTACGTATACATGCAAAACACGTTTATTCATTAATTTATTTCAAAACACTTTTTCGTTGAAAATATTCGTTGAAATAGTATTTCTATTTATGTTGAAATCAATTATAATTCTGTTTTACTAATCTCGTATATATCAACTGCAAGACACCCGTATGAATTTAAAAAGATAGTTGTTAAAAATTAAATGTTTTTCAAGACTGCATTTTAGTAGATCATTGAGACTTTAAGAAATTAAAAATAAAACCTAGAAAAATTAATACATTACGTACTTTAAATAGTCGTGGAATATATATCTTGATTATAAATCTACTAACTTCTAGATTCATTCATCTATTTTTAGTTTCCTTGCAGTAATTGCATGTTAAATTTTAACTAATTTAGAAAGGAAAAAATATTTCAAAGATAATTAAACTCTTTCAGTGTTGCTTTACTTAAATTAATTTGGATGAAGATAATTTTATATTACGAACTTGAGAAGATATTTTTTCATAAATTTGAAACGTATTGTTCACATTTCTTATCAATAATTGTGAAATAAAAGTAAACCTGCAATACTTCCAAGAAAAATCGAAAAAATTGAAATACTTGATTTACGTAGTTTAAAAAAATTCGAACTTGAATACGTTTTTAAATTAAAATTTTTGGTAACAGAGACAGAAAGTATATATTAAGCATTATATAAAACTTTAAGGAGATCATTTTATGAAGTATTTTCTTACCTCTGATATGTTAAATAAAACCAAGCTTAAGTAACATTTATAAGAAATTTGGGTGGTTGTGTACTCACCAATTTGTGTGTGTGTGTGTATCTTTATCGTATTGTTGATATTATTATTTTCTGAAATGTTGATTAGTGTTTAAGCACGCTATTCTTTTGAGAAAATTGCGTCAGCAAAAATGCATGAGCATAAAATAAATGGTTCATGATGTTAGGATCATAAGAATGACATTATAACACTTTATGATTATAATAATTATAGTTAATTTTAGGTATACTTACATTACTAAAATATACTTAATTAGATATTTTATCGTCTGATTTTATTTTAATATCCAATAGAATATTATTGCCTACTTTAATAGTTTATCGATTGTTCTTATTTTAATGTTTCATTTATAAATTGATTTCTATGTCGGAATCGTGTTATTATTGTTTTTGTTATTAACATTGGTAATGCTTTGTACATGAAAACGTTTGTCTTGTGAAATTAAAAGAGCATTAAGAATCTGAAAATGTATTCTCTTTTTTTATTAGTAATTGCTTGCGTGGATTCGGGGATTCGTAAATACATTTACTTTATACTAATTAATATTCATTTTGGTGATATAGATTGGGAAAATGATGACTGCCGAATATAAAGACTCAAACTTCCATTTGTCAAATAAGCTAGCTATAAAAGGTGAAGGCCTTTTACAACCAGAATAAATTTTTTGTTAAAGTTAGCACATGTTAAAATGAAATAAGTCAATTTCCATTTACTTTATTTTATTTCCTTTATTAAACTTATAAGTGGAGTATGTGTTTAAACTTTCAAAACAATGAAAAGTTCTGTATTATAACCAGCAATTCATTTGTGAATAATTTTTTTTATCAAAATCACACATTAAAATAATAGTAATAGTACAATGAATACACACATACGAATTGGTGACTGAACGACGAATTAGTTATTTAAAATTGTTCCATAAATTAAGTTCATTTTTGAATTAAAATTTCATGTTAACAAAAAAACTACATAACGTGAGCCTTCTTTATACACTAAAAATGATTTAAAATTTTGTATACATAGGCATTGACCAATGTAATGCAATGAATCTCGTTCCGAAAATCGCAATGCAACAGAAAATGTGTCCATCAGATTGAGAATCGCATCTTATATACACCTGCTGAGTGCGCAGTTCCGGTGCTCTGTAGCTCATGCTATTCATTAATCAGACACCTATTTTTAATCATTTGCGTATTCAGTCTAAATGTCTTTGCAAACGAAATTTCATTACAATCGGGAAACTACTTCATGGCGAGTCGTTTTTTTTATAGAGTGTAGTAAGAAAGCAATGTTATTCAAAGAAAAACATTCTAAGAATATACAAATAATAACACTTTGTATTTTAGCAACTTAATGAAATTTTCAAAAGTTTCAAGTAAAATTAATGAAAATGAGGTTTCATCAATAATCATTTAAATAAATATTGAATAAAACGGGAAAAGGCTATCCTTAATTATTACGTGTAAATATAACACAAATGTTTTGTACTACATACATACATTTTCTGCATTATCGATACGATCATCATTATATTTTTCAGAAGTTGAATTTGAAATATTTATGACATTTTCCCACATAATTTCAAAAAACTTTGATTTTCAAAAGTAAATACAGTTTAAAATGTTATATTTTGTTTAAATGAGTTTGATCTCTTATTTCTCTTTATTTTTGAGCAATAAATAAAAAAAAATCAACAAATGACATATTAATCCAACTGTCAGTTATCCGACTTCTTTGTAGAAATGTGCCGCACAAAAATGATCTTGAATTTTCTTCAAGACTCACAATCTCGTGTCATTTTTCAACAAATATTTCTTCACCAGTTACAGCGTTAATGATTCGTGCGCTTTAATGCCACAATCTTGAATAAAAGGATTGCAACTTCCCAGACATTTTTATTGTCCAGTCCCAAAGATAAAGTACACTAATGTTCTCCGATTGTCGGGTCCTAGACGGACGCCACCCCTTCTTTTCCTTTATATGTGAAGTGAAATTGATTATCGCTTATATGAACTCCGGTCCAAAGTATATATTATCTTTTAAATGTAAAGATTCTTGAAAAATATACAATTTGTATATCATAGCTATCATATAACATTTTACAATATGTTAAGGATTTTTTTAACTCTGAAAAGATGTATTGAGAAAACTATATGAGTAGTTAAGAAAGTATTAGAGAGTAAAATCAGTTATCTAAATTATGCAAGGAATACTCAGTTTCTTGTCTTATTTTCTAATTTCACTTTAAATCTGTACTTCACTTTAAATAAATGAGTTAATTTGAATGAAAGGATGCACATTTGAAAGAGCGTAAACTACTAAATATTTTAGTTGAATGCTTGTTTTTCTCTTATTTTCTAACTTTTTTTTAATTATTTTGAATACCTGAAACCACTGAAAGGAATCACTGAAAGTAGATATAACGATATTGACAAAAATTGGAAGAAAAATTTAATTTCGGTTTTTTTTTTTCATTGTTCGTAATTTTACATCAAAAGTTGATTATATATATTTTAGACAAATTTATTTTTAATCGAAAATTATCTGAATGACATTTTATTATAATTACTTCAAATAAATTGTTCTTTTATAGGAATTTTTAGTTCCTACGAAAGAAAAACTTGATATCTTCCTCAGTCCAGGTAGTATATAAAATTCATTGCCATTGCTGTCCAGACCTTAAATGATTTCCTGTAGTCCTAGTGATTGTGATATTAGCAAAATCTTTGCTTGGAAAAATAACTTCCAAACATTTATTCAAAATACATTCCTTCTAACTGAGTAAAAAATTTTTTAATTTATCTTGATAGAAAATATTTTTAGTTAATTTATTCAAATTATATTCATTCCACTTAATTTAACGAGTTTAAAAATCTTTCAATTTATCTTGTATATCAATACAACTAGCTTATCACTCAGTAAATAATAATCCCTAAGATAAGATAGCTGAGTCGATACTATTCCAATTCAATAGGTACACATGATAACCTTATAATACGTGGTGAAAATGGAGTAGGGGGAATAAGACGTCACTTCTATCCTGCATAGACGGGGGCAAGTCACATAGAGTGCTATTAAATAGTCTCTAAGAAAAGTTAGCGTGCAACGCAGATGATGTGCGTTCATTGATATGTGATCCAAGTTTATTGGTGTGAGTCCTTCCTTTGGCGTGGTGTGGAATTCTGGAGAGAAAGATGCCAGCTCAAGTGTCCTCCTCGTTGTTTCGATGTGCGACATTATAAAATTGTCATTCAAAAAATACAATAAACAAATAAATTATTCAAAAATATTAATGATCTTATGCAAAATAAGATTTAAAAGCAAGATCAAATATACTTATTTAATCGTTTTGTAAACTAATTATGCTAATTAATTAATGCTTCAAAGATTGCACTTTGAAGCATTAACTTCGTTGTAGGTACAATAATAGTTATCCTTCATGAAAATCGTCTGAATAAGTAGCACGAATTACACCAACAGTTTTAAATAGTAGCTATTTAAAAAAATATCAAGCAATTTTCATAATTGATTTTATTTTATTTTGAAACTACATCAAAATTTATTTGGATGAGGAAATATGTAAGAAAGATTAGGACGAGTATAAATTAATACAGAATAATATATAATTTTTAGCTGGGTTATGTTATATTCCAAATATGTGATGGATTAAATTCTCAACAATAAACTAAAGTATTGAATAAAAATAGATAATTTCCCAACACAAATAGTACATCGATACATAATTACACCAAATAGTTTTAATAAAAATGTAAAAGGATTGTCAAGAGGATAAAGCGAGGTACGTGATAGTATTTTTAAATTATGGACAGTAAGATTTAAATAAGACAATAACTTCATAATTTAAAAGCTCATATCGACATAAATGATTATTTTTTCTTACGGAATTATACAAACACACACAAGCTTAAAGAATGCAAATAATTTCATAAAAGAATACTTAAAGGTGGTGAGAAAACACACATATAGTGTGTGGGAACAGTATTGCATATCAACATGAGGAATAAATTAAATTTATTTGAAATATCGTAGGAAATGAATCGTAACTAAAGAAAGCTTTAAATATATGCGTCACTCATTTTGCCCTAAAAAAATAAATTACTTGAAGATTTGCTTTTATTGTATTTTTTACAAACACGAATGACATTATTTGATTCTTCTAAATATATCAGCATATTTTATTGAACATCATTAAAATGTCCCAATTAAAAAAATAGTCTCCAACTTTTGTATCTACTTGTTTATGTGATGCTAAATTTAATAAATTCTGTTTGAGCTATGTAATCATACATTGGTAGTATGGCATTCATAAAGTGAAATACAATTTTGTGCCAAAATTTTAAAAAAAATACAATTTAATTTCATCAGTAAACTAAAAAAATCAAATTCATGAATCTATTAAAAATAATTCGGAAATAACAGAAAATATATTGTGAAACTTTTTATACTATAGATTTTATTTACATAACAATATATGTTTCATTAAAACGTGTGCAGGCCTTCATTCATTATATAACTCTACAACCATCTTAAAGTTTAATTAAATGGACAATATGTTCAAACTCTAATTGAAGATACGTAAGAGAAGGATAAAATGTTTTAGAATCTATCAAATGATTTGAAGGTCCTTTTAACTTCATTGATCTTAGTTTCTTTTCAAATAATGAAATACTTGCTTACAAATCACTCTTTCCGATTCCAGCAGTCCTCAATTTTCACAGTTTTGACTCCTTTCATTCTGATCAGGAATCCCTTCCCACTATTTTCAATATAAGGGATTCATTGCCATGACTCAGTATATATCCGTTAGCTCTTCATTTTTATCTGTCTCTCTTCTCTTTGTCGTCAATTCTATTTTGCTTACACATCATTATTTCAAATTCAATTCACTACATTTCTTTTACCTTCATCTAATTTAACTAATCATGTTTCATTTGGCTGACCAGAAGCTTAAATTGCATTTAAATCAAATTACCAAAACGTCTCCGAAGATAGAGAAGAGAAAATTACGAATAGCTCATTATCGCAAACTTTTTAATTCCAGATAAGGACTTTTCACTTCCATTTACCAAATTATTACTAAATTGAAAAACAATGAAGGTTAAATACAAACGCGTGGAGTATTGTGTGTGTCTAAGAAATGTATTCCTTTTATTTCACCAAAAATTTCAGCAGCTATGAAAATTTAGGACTAGGATACATTACTTGCCATTTATTAAATGAAGTATCATTATTAAACGCGTATTCAAATGTATACTGAGTTGTAATGTTAATAATTCAATTAATTCATAAGCTTGCTTAACATGAAAAAAAGTTATATAAGAAAAAAAATGAAAATAGTTTTTTAAAACTATCGAATTCATTTTTTACTCCGTCAGTAGTCCTTTCTGAACAGGTTTAATTCAAAACGCTCTATCTAAAAAATAATTCTTGAAAGTTACTCGCCATTTGGAACGTAATTGCTCAAATCAAAAATATATTTATTGAAGTGTCATTCAAAAAGAATTATTGAAAGTTACTCGCCATTTGGATTGTAATTGCTCAAATCAAAAATATATTTATTGAAGTGTCATTCCTTGATTTAGATCCTTATAACTACAAAATAATTAATATTATTATAGGTTTCAATGCATTGAAGATTATTGATAAAAAAAAAAATCAAATGCTATCAAGAATTATATTAACCACTATTTAATCTCCAAGTTCGAGACAACGGACATGTTGGATTAGTGATTTTACCGGATAGTCGAGCGTCAGTACGAATCACTCTAGGTAAAGTCAAGTCCTTCTAAATAAAATTCTTTAGTGATTAAAACATGTATTTAATGTGTTTATGCATATTCGGAACCTGTGTAAACAATATAAATATCTGTCGGAGTATTTCGTCATTCTAACTACAAAATTAAATTCAAATAATGAACACTAATTTATTTAAACATTCATAAATAAAATACAGCTCAAAAAATTAATACCAGTTGTTAATTAAAACCTACCAAATACCTACGTATACTTATCAGTATTATTAGCTCTTGAAGAATACTTGTTGGATTTCGAGAAACTTTAGTGTACAGAACACTATATATACAGAGTTGTAATATCGTGCCAACATGAAATGTTGAAAAAAGAAAAACTGACAATGACGGTAAGTCCTAGACGAAAATGCGAGCAGCACTATGTCGTGGTCTGAATGAAAAAGTCAATAAATGCTCAATTCCAGAAGAAAAAAATTGAAGCCAATCAGCTTGATTGTTGGATTGAATTGTCGAATTATGAATATTATTCTTTATTAAGTTTCTTTAGATTTTATTAACGTCACACTAGAAGCAACACAGGGGCTATTGGCGACGGACCTCGTAATTTTGAGCCTCGGTCAAGGAAAGAGGACGACACCTGAGCTGGCACCACTTCTCTTAACTTCCACCCCACTCCACGGGAGGACTTTGGGCCCCGGCAGAATTTTACGACAGACTTTGGGTCTTTAACGGCCAAGGTTACCGTGACCACTACACTGGATCAAAGAAAGTTATTTTACTTTGCTAACATGTCAATTTCTTTAAGAAACATAAGGATAATTTCAACAAAAAATATTCGAAATTCATAAGCTATCTAATCTTCTTATCAGAGATGTAAACAACTTCAATCCCAATTAACAAAATATTCTTATGTAGAGATGATATTAAATACAGATATTCAAACTGTCTATAATGGAAGTTCTTGGTTAATATCTTTAAGCCCTTAGTAAATATTTAACTTTCGAATTTACAAGGAAGTAATCAAACTTCCGATTTCACGAGGGAAGTTTTAATCAATTCTTATCAATGTAAAGTGTAGGTATTAGTAAAAAATATGAAACGTATCTAGGTCAGTTTCGTAGTATATTTTGATATTATGAATGAATATACCTCATTTGCTTCTGAAACCATCACAATTAATCTGAATTCGTTTAGCATTAAAATCGCCTATAAATCCCTTTATTAATAATAATTTTTTAAGAAACTGTTAAAAATGAGTTATGGAATTTGTTAATGAGTTATGCTCTCAATCTAGATTGTACAATATGAATAAGTGTACCAATTAAAAGGTTAAAAGAAACTATAGTACATTTTAATCGATTTTTATCTCAATTTTACATGGGAGAACAATAAAAAAAATCGAATTAAAAATTGGAAAATATATACAAGTAATTTTTCTCATTTATAAAGTTCTTCTTTAGTACAATTTGCTCAAATTAAACTTAATACAAGCGTGATTCAAAGATAAGTGCTTCAAGAAGTTAAAATAAAGAAAACAATTGCTTTGAAATAGTAAATTATAAAGTAAGTTAAAAATAAATATATAAACATGTATCCAAAAACAAATTCACAAAGAATTTTCAGTAGATTTCGAGTTATGAATATCACTCTCAAATGTTATTCCCGGAGAACAAAGCTCTTCCCCAAAAAATTATTCTTAGCTTTAAGATGCATTTAACGTAAGAACAAGCATTGCCCAATCTAAAGTAGTTTTTAGCAAAAGAAACGTAAATCACCTGAAAACTCTATGCATTCTCTATAACGTTTTTTTTTTTTTTTAAATCAAAGTTTACCTGACAAATATTTGCAAGATATTATTATATGTTTCAAAAAGGATTCCAAACTATATTTAACCTGATATTAACCTATATACTTTTCCAAGGTTGGAAATGTTCTTCTTCACATTTTAAAGCAATGTATGGCCTTCCGTGAACTACCCAGCTTTAAAAACTGAAACATAAACGATACAAAAAATAAACGTTGTTTTCATTCTGTTGTTTATCTTAACGTTAATATAACAATTAATATGTTTAAAAAATAATAAATTGTAACTTGATTAAATATTTAATTTAATATGTGATTTGCAACGTTTTCCTTTTTCCAGTATTTAATTGTATATTGGAGGGGATATGATAATGTTTTAACTATTACTGAGAAGGAACTAGATATCAGAAAAAAATTTATTCTGCACATCAATTGATCCTTGCGTACTAAGTGCTATAATTCATTACTATTACTATTAATTTATCTAGTTTTATATATTTAAACCAAACAAATCAGCATCAATATTTTATTCAGATATCTAGGTGTATTATATGTATATATATATATATTGATTGTTAGTTGTAGTAATGTATTTGTCTCATGTAAGTAATTACTCCTTTTTAATTTGACTGATTAAATATTTCATTATTCTTTATCCGTTTACTTTGGTTAATTTATTATAATTTCTATTTATTTGCGAGGTAAGGCTATTAAATAACGAGACAGATACTGCAAAGAATTATATTTTTATTTCATACATATTTACTTATTATCACCTTCAATATACATGTAAAGTCCGAGTATTCACAATGATGATACTTCCGTTCATTCTAAGTTATTTATTCTTATTTACAGCGATTAATATGCACAGACACTTGAATAAAGTTAATTGAGAAAAGGGTAAGTAATGTTCACAATACAGATATAGGAAGACAGTTCATTTCAGTCAGACGGTTGTGCCCCGTGCACTTATTTCGTAAAACAGTTTTACCAGTGATATGTCTCAGACACTCAGTGTGCCCACTCCCACTCCGTAATGGCGTCTTCCCGCGCAAACGTCTTCTTTCCCCTAGCGGAATGTCGTCGAGACAGTAGCAGCGCTCTCTGGTGGTGAGACGTTCTATGCGATAAGTCAAGTTCGATTCCCACATACATGTGGTCTTGCATTATCTTGTTGGACGAAGGCGTTTGGCAGTTCTTAAAGATAGGACACAACCGTTGGACTTACGATGTCTGAAATGTACCGATCTGTGTTCAAATTTCAGTCGTTCCGATCTAGAGATGCGAGTGTCGTGTATCCAATGGCTGCCCAAATTATCACATCAGGTGCAGGGCACCAATGACGAGATCGAGTGCAAGCAAACGGCGATGGGCAATATCATGGAACGATAATCCCCACTCTCGATAGGCAACGAATCTGCCTCTATCAAATTCCGACAATTACTAGTAAGCATTTCTTATTTGAAGCAAAGGACGATGTTCTGAGCAAAACTTACAAAGCACTTTCCGAATGGGAAATCCGCTGAACACCTTTTCTTTTATGCAGTGCTTCAGGTGTCCTTTCTCCATCCTTCGTCGTCTAAATACACTGAAATACTAAATATTTACATATTCTAACCTCTTCTTTTTCCTTTCGTTTGGTTTTAACGTTCGCCATATCATTCCTTCCTAGTGTTGCAATTTTAATGGCCAGCAGTATACACTCACACACACACACACACACACACACACACACACACACATATAAGTATATGGTGCTATATATATATATATATATATATATATATGGGGATGCTTAACATCTCTTTGTTGTCAAATATATAATTGATCTGAAATTTAAAAGAAAAATAGTTCCATAATATCACAAACAAATTCTGAGATTAAGAACTTTTTACATTTTAATGTAAAATATATTATTAGAAGATGCTAATTTACATCAATTTAAAATACTGAGTTTGTATGTATTTTCTCGATCAAAAATATAAAATAATGCTTATGTACATTCATTTTTTTAAATTTCATTTCCCAATAAAAGCTTTCATTATTCTCATACTTTACAGATTTAAATTACAACATTTTAGAGAATTTTTGAGACAGATGAAGAATATAAACTCAGAAAGTTTCCTAAGTAATTGTTCTAAGAAAGGCATAGGTTTTTCTTTCCAATATATTAATCTAGTTATAGTACACTTCCTTTCTTAGTTAAAACTAAAAATACGAATATTTAAAATATCCTTCAATAATTCGAAAAATAAAATTTTACCAGATATTTAATAATTTTTGCATGTGTACTTTGAACTGAATGTATTCGGTATTGAACAATCGGAAAACATCTAAATTTCTAATTGTTACCAAGCATATCAATGATAAATATATCAAAATAAAAACTTAAATCTGTAAAAAAATGAGATAAACTCAGTTTTCTATGTCGTGTTCTTATTTACAAGAAATGTATTTTCAATATTACTTTCGAACAGTCGTATAAAGTAAGAATATCTAAGTAAAGTAAAATATTAGGCTGAACTATTTGTTATAATCACGTATAAAGTACGAACGTAAAAACAAGCTATCTTCTTCGGACAAGTTCTTTTCATTCCGTTAACAAAACATGACAGACATCAACATTTAAATACAGTTGCCACTCATGATAAACATAAAGATTTAGGAAATAAATGTAGCGAACCCGAAAGATTATACATGTAACAAATCTTAAATGTTATACGTTTAACGAATCCTAACATCCTCCCCACCCTGATCAATCTCAAGAGGGATGACCAGCTGTACAGGACGGGTGATGCCTTTTCCTCCTGTACGTAGAATGCACGATCTAATTTTTCCATCTCTGCCTTCAATCAGTTTTTTAATGCGAGCCTTTTTTCCATACGTGTCTTGGGCGGACATCTTCTTGCAACAAAACAACGTCTCCGAGTTGGAGGTTCAGAGAGCTTTGATGGCCATTGGCATGGTGAAAGGAACGTAATTGTAAAAGATATTCATTGGACCATCTTTTCCAAAAGTGTCTAGCATCTCCTGCTGTTTTTTATACAATTGTGTAAGTTTAGCGTCGTTATTTTCGAGATTTGTTGGTATAGTGTTCAATTTTCTGCCTGTCAAAAAGTGAGCTGGTGTCAGAGCTTCGACGTTGTCATCACTTCCCTCTTTAAATACTATTGGTCTGTTATTAAGTGAGGCTTCTATACCAGTCAGTACTGTAGATAGACTTTCTATATCCAACAAAGCACAGCCATCAGCTTTCCGAAGACATTTCTTTGTTAGGCCAATCAAGTGTTCCCACCAAGCCGCACGTGGTACAATAAACTTCCAATGTATACCATTATAAGCATAAAATTGTTGGACTCTTTATTTGCAGCATGGAAGGAGGTAGCATTATCTGTAGAGATTATACACGGGAGTCCTCTTCGACCAACAAATTGTTGTAAAGCCAAAAGAAATTTGTCAGTGCTCAAGTCGGAAACAAGTTCTATGTATAAAGCTCTAGTAATAGCACACGTAAATAGAGCAATGTATACTGTGTCTGAGGAATTCTTGTTTCGAATATATAAAGCTCCAGCAAAGTCGATAGCAGTGGTGGAAAATGGAACACTTGGTGTGACTCTTTCAGAAAGAAGGGGACTTTCAACTTCATTTCCACATTTCAATTTTGAGAGTTTGCAGAGTAGACATTTATGAAGTACTTTCTTTATAGTTTGACGTCCTCGCAAAATCCAGAAATCTGAACGCAATTCAGAAAGAACAATTCTAGTTCCCAAGTGATGAAGACGCACATGCGTATTTTTTATGAGCAGCAATACAAATGGGTGGTTTCCTTCAAGAAGCATAGGATGTCGTACATCAGCCGATAAAGGAGCGAATTACAATCTACCACCGAGTCTTATCTGATTGTTCTTTAGGAAGGGATTGAAGCGTGCAATCTTTGATGTTGTAGGTAAAGGACGGTTGTTTCTGAGAGCTTCCATTTCAGCGTGAAAGCACAGTTGTTGTACGTTGAGGATCCAGTAATCTTTAGCCTTCTGTAATTCTTTTGCTGTCAATTCAAATAGAAAACGTTGTTCATTTCAGAAATTGCGCAAAATTCGTAAAATCCGGGCTGTTACACGAAGAAGTTTTGTGTAGGATCTGTAATGCGTAATGTCAATAACAGGATTAGTAGTTTCTACATAAAGTGACTGCGTTAAGGACTTACGTACTTGGTAGTCAGTGGTCCATTAGATGCCAAATCTTCTGTTGGCCAGAGAGAGGGTTCTTGTGTCAATCAATTCGGACCATACCACCAGTTCTTCAAATTTGATAATTTTGAAGGTAAAATACCTTGAATTAGGTGATTTGCAGGTTTTTGTGTCCCAGGACAATAACGCCATTGGGCTGGACTAGTATAATGAAGTATTCTATTACACACAAATGTTACACATACATTAATATTGTTCTATTACACACAAATGTTACACATACATTAATATTGTTCTATTATACACAAATGTTTTCCATTTATTAGGGTCGCTACGAATCCAACTTAATGTGATTTTGGATTATGTCCATAATGTTGCAGCAGATAATTGTATATCAACCTCCACACAGAAATATTTTAGCAGTCGAATTCCCATTAAAGCAGCTAAGAGTTCTAGGTTAGGAAAAGTAACTTTTTTGATAGGTGCAAGTCTGTTTCGACTGCAGATTATATGAAAATTTGATTGAAAAGTAACTATGTAGAGGACAGAACCATACGCACGTTCAGATGCATCGCAAAACACGTGTACAATATATGCAGTGTGAGAAGAAATTCCAATGTAGCGAGAAATTGTGATAGAGCAAATATTGTCAAGTTGCTTCACTGAGGCCTACCACATGGTTGATAAGTTTGTTGGTAGTAATTCATCCCACTTGATACCAAGAATCCATGTAACTTGAAATAAGATTTTTCCTATCATCGTAAATGGTGAAAATAGTCCTAATGGATCATAGCAGTTAGCAATGCATCGTAGTAACCATCGTTTTGTAAGTGGTTTGTCTCCAGCAACACATAAAGATGTCTTGAAGGCATTACCCGAAGTATCATCATTTGTATCCCAGTCCCAATACAGTTGTTGTAGATTTGTGAAATTCCTTATTTGTCTGTATTACATCTTTTAGTTTTAAAGAGATTGTAGCCCACTTTTCCATTGGCAGTCTCATTAGTGTCATTAAATCTTTGATCTCATGATATAGCATTGTAATATGTGTTTCAGTTTCTGTACTAGCAAGAAAGTCATCCATGTACAGATGTTTATCTATCATTGATGCAGCAATTGGAAATCCTGATATATGTTTCAATGCCAATTCTCGTGTTGAAGCTCAAAATAAAAATGGACTGCAAGTAAGGCCAAATGGTAAACGAGTGAATCTGTAAACAGCTATTTCATCTGTAAAATAAGGTGTGCCAGATGAATCAAATTCTAATTTGTACCTCAGAAATCTTGTAAAATCTCTGTCCTTTTCCTGTAGTATCAACTGCAAGAAAGCCTGTTTGCCATCACAAGTAACAACAAATTCATGCATTCGAAATCTGAGAAGATAATCAACAATTCCAGGCAGAAGATTTGGACCAACTTCTAAAGTGCCGTTCAGAGATGGCATTCCTGGATCATGCGATGAGGCATCAAATACAATTCGCCATTTAGTTTCAGTTTGTGTTTTCTTTTTAACCGCATAATAAGGAAGGTAATGCATTTGCTTTTCGTTTGATCCTTCAGTGGAACAAACTTCAACGTGTTTTTGTTCATTATAATTCAACATACATTTATAATATTGTGTCTTCAAAACATTACTGGATGAAAGTTTTTTTGAAGTGAATGGAATCTGTTTTTAGTATTAACTATGTTTGGGGACAAAGGTGTGACAATAGATTTCCAAGTCAGAGATACAATTCTTCGATTATCTTCAGTTTTATAATCTTTGTGAAATTTTGATAAAATTTCTTCATCTCTAGGACTCATTCCTCTTTTTTGTATGTCTTGTATTCCTATGGAGTCTAATTCCTATAAACAACACACTTGATCATTTAAGCAATCAGTGGAAACTTGCACAGAAAACTTATGAACAGATGTATTATCTGTGATTGTAGTATGTGTTCTTGATCCACTAAGAATCCATCCACACATTGAAGGTACCTTCACGAAAGATTCTGACAGCTTAATTGAAGATTCTGATGTAATAATTTGCCAATAATAATCGCCACCAATAAGCAGTTCAATAGGCAATGAAGAATTATCAGGAGGAACAGCAAGTTTGAGGTTTTTCTTATGAGCAAATTGACTTATTTCTAGTGTAGCAGCTGGATATGTAGTGTACGAGTTGTTACTTTCAAATGCTGTTATCAAAATTGATCGCTTACTCCACAATCCTGAAAGTGTCAGATGAACGCATCGACGTTGTTCTTGTGTAAAAGAAGATTCAAAAGCTTGAGCTCTAAGAGAACTTGAATTGATAACATTAAGTTTGAGTTTGTCAATGAGATTTATATCGACAAAATTTGCTTGGCTACCTCCATCTAAAATACAACGTGTTAATTTAGTAATGCCTGTGGGGTCAGTAACATACAAGCAAGCAGTTTGTATATGTATAAAAATTGTTTTTGGTATGCTTATAGGATTTACTTCACTATTAGTTATTAGCAGTTGATGTTACGAGGAGGTGGATAAATGGAAACATGATGTTGCTTTTTGCATTTAATACATACTGCAGTGCTTTTACGAGGGCAGTTTAAGAACGAATCCTAACAATTACTGAGATCTAAAGAGATCTTTCTGTTTTTAAATCTTCATTTTAAATAAATTTATTTCCTTGTAATCTTTTGAGAGTTTATTATTTTTAGGTACATAAACCACTTTATTTTGTTAAGATACGTTTCAGAATGCAATAGCAATACAGTAAGAGTTCTTTAATATGGCATTCGATGTCATGGTACAATCTAGTATCCAGTACTGTTCGAAATGTTCTATTTATAACTTTTACTGTGGATTCGAGAATTGGTTGACCTTGACCGCAAGGTCGCGATAGAGTGTTGGATTGTATTTTGTTGTTTCATAGGTATTTTTCCATGTCGCAATTTAACAATATTACAACCGTGTACATACAATATAATATACAGCAAGATCTTCTTGATTCCCAGCAAGTGTTCTTTTAAGTGCTAGTAAAATTAATAAGCATAAGCACATGACTAAGGTATCTCGTTCAAAATTAGTTTAAGCTATCATTATATTGCATTAACTTTTCTTTTGTGTGCTACTTTTTTACTATCAATACAAGAAAATTGAGGTAAATTAATGTTCAATATTTAAATTTAATTTTATAGTTGCTAGAATAACTAAATACTTTGTCGGACGTCTTTAACGTCTGCACAGGTTTAGAATTTTTCCTAAAGACATTAAATGCATATTTTAATCGCATAAATTTTTAATTAAAGTGATTTATCTTTAGTATACCTGTAAGAACTCTATTAAAATTTATTGAAACCTTTTGAAGCTCTATTGAAACTTAATATAGTAAATTCGCTAATCCGACATGGCCGTTGTCCATATATAAGAATATATATATTCTGCTGTTTTGTAGTAATTTATTTGCTACTAATTTTATAAATATGATGACGTGTCATTGGTAAGTTTTCTATAATAAATTTTGATATATATATAATATATATATATATAATATATATATATATATATATATAATATATATAATATATATATAATATACATATATACATATAACATATAATATATACATATATATATATATATATATACATATATGTATGTATGCGTGTGTGTAAATGAAGAACGTTAACGGTAAAGTTATTAAGCACTTTAAATAACTTTACGAACCGTATATACATGTAAAGGGTAACTAGTAGATTATCTAAGTATTTTTACTACTTTGTAACAGATTTAGCTCCTATAAATTCATATCATATTTTATGGATGTAAATCCTTCTTACAATCAAAATAAATCATATATAAGAGGTCTTTTTCCAAGCCATCATGGAAAATAGCTAACTTAACCTCACAGACATATTAGAATGAAAAAAAAATCCGAATATCATAAAAGGAGAAATATCAGTTGCAGTTCCAACAGGTGAAATTCAGAAAATACCGGAATACGTAAAAGAGAAATGTTCAAAGAGGCAATGTAAAACGCAAACGATGTGTCTTTCATTATATGTTTTCTTTTCCAAGAGCAATTTTAAAGATCAAGAGTAAATTTAAATTAAACCACTTACATTAACAAGAGATTGAACATTTAGAGGGGTAGTCAAGCATAATAAAAGCTGAAAGGGAGTTATAAAATACATAAAATACGCTGTCTATTGTAATAAATACAAAAATAGATCAAATAGAGAAACTTAATAGTATTTGTTATAAATTAGAATAAATAAAAGTCGAACTAGTTTTAGTATACTGATAAAGGCAATAAGAGACTTTTTTTCAACGAACAAGGAGTTTCAAATACTTATGAAAACCGTTTAATAAATAGCGAAATTTTTGTGAACCCCAGGAATGTGTATAATTAGGAGGTAAGGAAATATAAGAGAGAAAAGTAAATCTCCTTACTTTTTTAAGACATACATTTCAAGAAGAACAAAGAATTAGTAACAATCCACCACAAATTTGATGCATAAATACGATTTCCTCTAAAATATGCTAGGTAATAAAAAAATACTTTTATGTGATACCTAGTTTCACAAATGAGACATAAATCCTTTATTGGAAACATTTTTATTTAATTGTTACTTACCCAATATTTTGCCAAAAAGTATACTTTAATATTAAAGATATTATTTTGTGATTTTAAAAATATAGTATATTTAAGTCTGTATAACAGAGGTTTGTGAAATCAGTATTGTATGTTAGGGATTAATTAAAAATTTTTGGTTGCAGAAAACGTAAACTATCAAAAAGTATGTTGTAAGTCTTAAACTTTGGTGATATTACTTAAAATATGAAGTTAGAATTCGTAATAAAATTACAATGAACAATGCTGCAAAAAAAGAAAACGCATAATTTAAATATAATGAGGCTTTAAAAATGTATACATTTTTACTACCAAGTGTAATCCTCTCTTAATAGAAGCCTAAAATAGCGTTTTATATAAGAAAATCAATTGGAAAATATTAAATTCGTAAAATGTTCATCAACATAAACTGCTTTCATACCTGTTATGTGAGTCATATTTTCAAATTAATTTTAAAAATAATAATTTTACTTTTCCATGTTTGTGTCAGTCATTTCAATTAAAGTGATATATTTTTATACAGCCTGATAGTTACTGTAAGTATCAGTAAGAACCAGTGAAGTTTGTTATGTTTGTTTTGTTATGCATACTTAATGCTACGCTTTGTCTGGTAAAAGTACTTTAAAATCTCCCAGTCTTATACAATAGCTTATATCTGGTAAAAATTTACAAATACTGTAAGATTATAATATATTATAAAGCAAAATTTTATTTTGTACCATTGTTTAAGAATGTATCCTTGTTTCATACTTTATGTATAATTTATATATTTGTACCATTGTTTAAATATATTTGTCTTTCCAAACCCTAAATACGTTCTCAATTTCTTTCATTTTGAGTTAAATGAAAAATTGTTCTCAAAGTAAAATGACTTTCAAATACAATTTTTCTCA
Organism: Nephila pilipes; assembly: GCA_019974015.1. Classification (NCBI taxonomy): domain Eukaryota; kingdom Metazoa; phylum Arthropoda; class Arachnida; order Araneae; family Nephilidae; genus Nephila; species Nephila pilipes. The sequence goes on along the minus strand of BMAW01072403.1, from coordinate 1,644,204 downwards.
AACCTATATTTAAATTTTCATCAATATTCTCGACTCTTTTGATTTCTAAATACACACACACACTCACACACACACATATATATATATATATATATATATATATATATATATACTCAGGAATAAGGAATATAGCGCATCAAGAAAAGAGTATCGGATTGAAATGAATTTTAATGCACATAATGATACAAACAAGAAATTCTATTGATCCCAAAATCGACAGTTAGACAAATACAGTGTGTACAAAAAGATAAATACAACGCAACTTCAATGGCATGTGGGATCCGTCATTTGTAATTTATGCCGCAGCACAGCTGGCAATAAGTCGATTAGACGTTAGATATTGTCCTGAAATATATGGACCCACAAATCAAGAACCGCCATCTCCAAATTATTTATAAATCGACACAACGACATCTGGCGTTTTAGCTGGTACCCCTAATGCTCTATACAAGACAGGTCAGGAGAGCGGGCTGGACTTGGAAAAGTGTGAACGTGACATAGAACGTTTTGAGATACTCGAACAGTTTGCCGACGAATAATATCTTCGTGAAACATTGACCTTGGAAAACCATTTAGGTAAATTCCCACGTGGTATCAAAGAATGTAATCAACATTATCTTGCCTCTTTTAGATTCGAAGTTCCACAATAAGAGTGGACCGGATATCACAGCATATAGCCCTCAGACCATTATATCTGCTGTGCAGGCAGTGTGCTCCTCAACAGCGTGGGTGAAATTTAACCGTTCAACAGGGCTCCTCCAGTTAGGTACGCGGTGATCATCTGAACAGAAAATAAACACCAGGATTCATTACTAAAGACCACGTATCTGCTAAATTATGACATTCCATTTGTAGAAGGTTTGGGATATATATATATGTGTGTGTGTGTGTGTGTGTGTGTGTGTGTGTGTGAGAGAGAGAGAGAGAGAGAGAGAGAGAGAGAGAGTTTGTTTAAATACTTTCTTTTCAATAGTACTATTTAATTATATTTATACACAGTCGAAGCCAATTTCATTTTCATAGAATTATTTTATTGTAGCGGAAAAAGAGACCATTTCCACACTGCAGGAATTACACAACTCCGCCGTTGGATACAGATTGTGAGAGCATGAGTGTAAAAACAAGAGCAAGAGAGCGTTTTTCGCTGTGTTTTTGGTTATATAATAGGAAAATGTCACTATAAACGTCATAGACATGGGATATGAATAGAGGTATTTCGAGGGAATCTAAATACAGACCAAGGTCTGGTCGGGATCATCTCTACAGGTCTAAAACGTGGGATCTGCTGACTTTGCAGATTTTAAGAGTGCGTGATTGCGTAAATTAAAGTTAAAAATAAATGATAACAGGAAATAAGAATGAACGCGTTACTTTTAAATGAGAGAAAGGGAAAAAATTAGGAAATTAAATTATTATTGTGAGAAACTAATACAAATTAAAGTTAAATCAGTACATATATATATATATAATTACACCATTAAACTATAAACATAATCAAATCCAGATAGAGCATTTTAATTTATTAAATTATCCATCTTGATTTCATTCTAATTACCTTCATTTTTTGATTATTTGGATCATTGCAGAATAAAGGTAATTTACTTTCTATGTGAATACTGTTTAATTTTGCTCTTCATAACATTTACCTTTTACTTTGTTCCTCTCTCTCTATCACACACACATATATATATATACATATATAATTCTCCTTTTGCAATGGCAAAGAAGTAGGGAGTTCTTAGAAATAAATTAATGTAATTGCTTCGTTTTTAAAATTTATTTATAAATATTCCAAGAACTATCAAATCTCAATTCAAATTTTATTGCTATTTTATAAAATTTATAAAGTCATTGTTATGAGACGCTTAGTTTATTATTATAATTTTAAGGGGTTGTTATTTTTCAGAATTGTTACAAAAAGAATGACTTTTTCCTACAAGATAAACACATTTTTAAAAACGATTTATTTTCTTCATTATTAAATTCAATAAAAATTTCACAAAAAGAAACAAATTCATAATTTTGTCGGTATATTAAGAAGGAAAAATTATTTATGGCACATATGTATATTTAAAATGAGATAAAATTGAAAGAACCTAGACTGAATAATATGCATACATATTTCAAAATATTGGAAAACTTCCTTTATTTGAAACAAAGTATTCATTCATAAAATATTACTTCCATCACTCTCATACAGTGATATTAGGGTTTTGAATTTAAAACTAGGTCCAAAATAAGTATAGAAAATTTTAATCACGTATATGCTTTCAGTTATTGAAATTTCGAGAATGGCGTAGACTTGCATTATTTAATCATTACAGGTAGAAAATTAATACAGAGGCTTTGAATATGAACGACTTGTATTACTTTTCAGAAATGCATATATTTTATTTACAATAACTCGTCGTGATTAGCTAACGTAAAAAAATGTTTTATATTTAAAATAAAAACATTATAAACATGTGCAATATTATTGTGACATTTTTACTACTTTAAATTAAAGCATCTATATATATATTCGGATTATGTTAACTCGTGGTCATCGAGATTCATCTGGCAAATTAAAATAACTTGAGATGAATTACAACATCTCTATGAATTTTCTGTTTTACATTAACACGATTTCGAGATTATTTTTAATTATTACGGAAAATCACTTGCATAAGAAAAAAAAAATTCCTATTATAAAATTTGACCAATAAAAAAAGTTGAACGTAAAGCCCATAAGATTTGAAAATAATTTCTTTAAAAAATTCCAAACCGGAATACTTTTTTCTCAGAGAATTCATGACTCGTATACGATTCAAACATTCAAATTTTAAAAATAGACAAATAAAATGTATTAAACTGGCAGAATCTTTCTTTGTCCCAAACATTCAAAGGATGCATGTCAGATAACTTTTTGTTCATCTCCACTCAATCGGTATTTCATCTTCTCTCATTTGTGGTGAAAATCACCGTCTGCACTTTACGATCATTTTAATTGAAGATTACGGCTTCTTAACAGATCCTTGCTCTATCACTACGCTTTTTTTGCTCAATCTAGGTGCCAAAGCACTAATTCACTAATTTTTTCCTGTTTCTGATTTCTTTCATTAGGAATATAAGTTTCTTAATGTAAATTGGAATATATTCATCCCACGATATATAAAATAGAGAAAAAAATGTTAATGTATGAACTTAAAAAGAAGTCCTGAAGTCATCTAAAAAATTAATTTGGATTTCCTAAAAATTGAAACATGTTCATGCCGCGAGTTAGCTAACAAGGGGTTAATGGGTTTTCAATGTAAATCAACTACAATATATTGTCCGATTTTATTTAAGAATAATCTCTCAAAATAACGTTTTTTTGTTCCATCTTAAATTACAATAGTGGTCAAATATATAAGAGAATTTGTATTTAGTCACTTTCTTAAAGAGTACCGCCCCAAAGGTAAATGTAACGCTTCCTAATAAATATATACTCTCAATTTTAGTGTTGATTGCCTTAGCATGCATGTGTTTGCGAGCAAAAACTAAGAGAAAATGCTTTGTAATAGTTCGTACCAATATCTGCGCTACGTCCGTTCTCACGACTTTCGTGATGTTTTTCGCAACATTCGGAGAAATTCAGAAGTGAACAAATATAATGATTAACTTTCTACATTTGAGTAACGTAATCAGATGGCGAATCATCGAGAGACTTTGTACCGTTGGACTATCTATTTTGGTTTCTCTCGTCATTGACATTTGTGACCTTTTTTTATTGAATAACATAAATTTCAACAGCTTTTCAATAAAATGAAAAGTAATCTAGATAAATAAGGTGAAGGTAAGAGCTGTACCTAATTGGTTTTGAGAATAGTTATACATAAGTGAAATAGAAATGGAAGTAAATGTGGATAACGGATAGTGCATAGTCAATAGATGTTAGTACGTTTGTGACGATATCATGTGACCCATCTCGTCTGTCATTTTAAAGTTAATCACATGATCTACATTTCAATTTAATTCAAACGCAAACTAATTAATTAAAATAGTCAGTTATATCCGAAATAACCTAATTAACTCCTCAAATAAGGGGGATGCTATTCACAGTTAATATCCTGTCCCCGATACTAATAATTTCTACAGTCTATCAAAGGATGCTCTAACCGGAATAAGATGCGAGTATCTCCTGCAAGCGTTGAGTCCAAATTTTACCAAATCCGCTAAACACGCCAGAATAGTTTCTTGCACCTCACACTAACATTCTTCTTATTTCTATAACATTTATTTATCTTTTATCTTTCCGTCTCTCCTTCCTTTTTATTTTTCTCATTACAACTCTATTTGTATGTAAACATCGCTTTGCATATTTAAAAGTTAAGTTATTTACATATTTAGAAGTTGAATCAAGTAGTGTCCCGGAAATGTCCATAAGGACAGTTGAAGGGAAGTAAATCTCATCGCTACGAGTTGGAAATTGGAGGGAATTGCAGTAGTTGATTGTCTGTGATTAAAACCGATTAGAAGTAATATCGGATTAGAGTTAAGAGTAAACGGTGTTGAACCTGCAGTATTCACAAAATAGCCCTCTAAATACGGGAAAGTTGAAATGGTGACATTCACTTTTTAATAAAACTTTGTGATATATCTGTAGATTTAAATAATGAAGGAGAGTCGTTATTACTTGAAGCAAAACATTTTCTAGTGCAGATTTCTGGAAACTATAATGATACGCCCAACGTTGTATGTAATTTATAGATAAAGTTTAATCAAATGAAATTTCCATGCATAAGGCCAGGAAAAAGTTATCTAAGAGTTCTGATTACCAATAAAGTTCGATATTTGATCTTTACCGAGAAACTTAACAGGAATGCAATAACTCAGCTGTCTTGTAAACTTTATGCAACCATTGGGACCCAAATTTCAAGGTTTACTGTTTCCAGAATGATTGATTGACTATTAATGTCACACTCAGAAGCAATACGAGGGTATGGACAATGGATCTCGTAATTTTGAACCTTGGTCAAGTGACGAGGTCGACATCTGAGCTCGCACCTTCCTCTCCATACTGTTTCGAGAAGCCTGAAGGAGATATGTCTGTTTGAAAGAAGATTTGCGTCTCACTATCTTCTGCTCAAAGAACAGCTAGTTCGGATTAGTACAGAAACCAACAGCTTTGAAGCAGGAGCTAGTAGGATATTACGGGAGATCTGTTCACTAAAGCATCCAGATTCAACCTAACCATTAATAATTGATGTATCTGTATATTGAAGAGAATCAAAGATGCATTCTGTGTCCTCCATCATCCGAGAAAAGGGTAGCTGTAATTACATATGTTTAATAGACTGGACAAGCACAGTAATAAATGAACTTGCCAGCCCACAGTCTAGTAGCAGAAGCTCTGTAGCTTCCCTGATATTTATTGATGATTTTCTTTAACCCTATATAGCATTTTTCAGGCTAATAATCGGCTCTGATTTCATTTTTATGAATATCTATTTTCGCCAACGAATTTGGGCGATGAATTTCTAGAAAATTAGGATATGCTTCGGATAAACTGACATGTGTGCAAAGCTTATTTAGGATTCATTAGGGAGGACGATTCCAGACTGTTCACTTCTACCAGAGACATCCATTACCTAAAAACTGTGTTGCTGAAGGAATAGAATCGACAGCTATAGGGGCTAACATACTGTATCGTTTCCTAAACAAATTCACGTTGAGAGAGTTGTATAAAAGGGAACCATACTTTTTATCAACCTATTTTTATTCCATTTTGTAACTTTTTCTTTTCATTCTCATTAATTGTACTAACGATGAAGCATGTGTTCCACAATTGTGGCAGGTTGTTTTTGTATTACATCATTCTATGTATATTTATAATTTCTTTAAAATATGTCTAGTTTTTGTGGAGATAACCCAAAGGGAAAAGGTTCTTAATTTTGAACTCCAGTGTATATTTCAGCTTATTAGCTTTTAAGTAAATATGATACATCTTAACAGCTATTCAATTTCAACTTCTCAAAAAGGTTATGACACAGCAGATAAATAAAGAGTTTTATTTTTATGTTTAATAAATATTTAATTACTTATATTAAGTAATCAAATCTATCAAAATTTATCTAGAATAGGGTGTTTCATATACATACTAAACACTTAATCGATGTGTTGGCGTTAAAACAAATTGCAGTTGTTTTAAAATAAGCTCTGTATTTGTCATTCCTATTTTTACACGCTTTAAGTGTTTTAATACTTAAGATGCATTTCCAAGCCATAATTAGAGTCCACACACTTGAACGTTTTACTCAGTAAGAGTCTTTTAAGCTTTTGAAGTACAGCAAGCTAGAAGGTAAAATCGCAGTAGTGACTGAAGTGAAAGTGTTTTTATGCTTGAGTGGAATAACGTTAAAAGTTAATTTAATGGAGTGCATCCCAATAGAACTTATCACACGCACATACGCCTTTAAATAAACATATGTACATATGTATGTAATAATTTTATGAAAAAATAATTTTATTTCCAAACATTTCCTATTCTTTAAATAACAATGAAGAGTTCATTCTTATTTCATGATAAAATTCCAATTTATCTTTTAATTTATGTAGTCACGTGCTCATGAAATCTACCAAAACAACTTTTCCCAAGATCGCAGACCTGTAGGCATAATCCCTTCTGGACTAAGTGTTTACAGCCAGAAGTCCCTAAAAATCCCTTCTAATACTACGTTATCTGAAGTAATTCCTCCTTATAAATTCAAAGCGAGGTGAAATTCGCTATATTTGCCTTCTTTCGTTCTGGCCACGAAGGGCAGAACTGCCTATGCTTCTGATCTCCTCAAAATGTGCATACTGTAGCTCACGAAACCTAAGGATGCTCATCATATGTATATAAAATTGCATCTTTCTCATTTGAGAGTAATAAACAGAGTTGCAGTGGAAATGGTTTTCTTATTCTAGCCATGTGTGTGTGTTGTCGATAAAACGTTCGAAAAAATGGTGAATATATATATATATAATATTAAGACGGAGTTTTAATGCCATAGCATATCCACCATTTTCTCAAAAAGTGTTTTCGACAACTAACATAACACTTTTATAAAAGCCGCCATTCCCGCAAAATTGATGGCAATATATAAATTGTTGAAGCAGTAATTGTGCCAAAACGCACTGTTACTGAACTGTAGACTGGGAACGTATCTCATCGTGCTTGAATGAATAAGTATTCCATCTGTAGCCGACAGATAGAATTCTGGCTTGAACTGTACAAAACACTGTATCTCTCTTGTCAGACAAGCTTTGTATATGGCGGTGTCAGAGACATAAATGTCTGGGCCCTATCTCCGCGTTTATCTGTGGGTCCTCTCATCACGCTGGATGGAACTTTGACGAGAAAAGCTTGAATATCTGTTGAATAGATGGGGATCATCTTCATTCTTCTACATGTATGTAGTTCCCAACAATGGGTTATTTCTAGAGGATAATGCAGCACACCCATCGATCATTCGTTGCTCAGAAGTGATTCAACTAATACAAAAGTGAGGGTGGATCAGTCACTTAGTTTCCAGACAAACTTATTTATATTTTTCTATTTTAGTGGAATAATTAATCCAGGTATTGTTACGGGCTTGCGATCAAAATTATCCGCAAAGTTTTTAATCATTTTACAAAAGTATTAGAAATAAACATAGGCGAGTAGATAATGGAAGTGTACTAAAGATTTGCTTAAATGTCCAAATATATTATATATATATATATATAAACAGACAGAGCTGATATGTGATAAAATTTATTTGTATGTATAATGCAGTAATAATCTTCAAGAAAAATCAGTGTCTTACAATAACCTATCTTGAAAATTCTAATGGCTTAAAATAAAAAAAAAATCAAAATAAAATTACAATATATACATTTTTAACACTTTTTATGAAATGTTTGCACTAATATATTTACTATTAATAGTATATTAATATAAGATATTCCAATGAGTCTTTATAATGAAAAGAACAGGCATTAAGAAAACTTACTTCCATTAAAAATATAAGGATGAGAAAAAAAATTTCGAGACTAATTTGTATAGCTAAAAATAGCTACTTGTTTAAGGAAGTCATATTCTTTATTTTATTAACTACGTGAAGTCAAAAAAGAGTTCAGGAATTCTTAACCTAACAAAATTTATCCTCTTATTCTCTGTTGCTGAATAACTCCCGTAAAGGTCAAAGAAATAGTTAAAGGACATTAATTTTCTTTCTAGATTGCTTAAATTATTATTAACGTGTAAGTAAAGGAGCAAAATTTTGAGACGAATTTTTCATGAGAAATATTACGTGTATTTTCCCACAGCTCGAGTCCTTACATATTAATAATCAAGTGTCGAGTCTCTAAATTGCAATTCATATGTCAAGACGATCATTAACAAGAATAGAAAAGAAATATTTTATGCAAGTACAATCAGGTAGTTGAAACAAAATATGTTATTAACAAAATTTATGGTCTTGTTATAATTTCTCTCACCCATCGTATAATAAAACTATTTTCTCGAACTTTATTGTGACTAAAAATTAAATAATGGAATGTTAAATATAATGGATTATTTCAGCAATTAAAAATTTGAAAATAAAATTGTAAAATGACAACATTAAATATTTTAGAGATAAATAATGTAGAGTCTTATGTAAAATTATTTATCTTTAAAATATTTAATGTTACTGAATTACACTGTTACAGATATATATATATATATATATATATATATATATATGCTAAGATTAAGTCTCCCATGATCCTAGAGTATATGATATAGAATTTATCATATGCTTGTAAGATGAAATTTCCCATTTTCCTAGAGGCACCCCTTCTTGTAGGAAACAATCCCTACAAGAAGATGTGTCTCTAGGAAAATCCCTCAGAATCCCTTCATCCAATATCACGTGAGTAATACAAGATCTAAAGAAATCTCTGCATAGTAATAATAAAAAAAGCAAATTTCTCTCACTTTTACTGCGATCTTGATGGCTGAAGCTGCGTTTCTCTTATCTTTAAACTGTAAAATATTTTAAATCTGTATATGATATGAAATTTATCATATGCTTATAAAATTACCTCTCTTTCTTCTAAGAATAAATAGATTTCATAATAATAATTTTATATCTATCTACATATCTATCTATCTATTTGTCTCTCTCTCTCTTTGTACACACACACACACACACATATATATACATATATACACATATTATATATATATATATATATATATATATTTATGATTTTCAAAACATTTTAATATTTTAGTCAGATTATTAGTTGCAAGGACAACCACAACTTTCTTATCTAATTAATTTGAATAGGAGAGACGTGTATAACATTTCAGAAGAAAAAAATTCTTTCCAAATGAACAAATGGTATTTATAGACATCCCTAAGAGACATGTACAAAATAATTCATAAAAATTATATTAAATCTATTAATGAAAAAAAGCATTTTCTTTCCAGAAAGGTAAAATATGAAACTAAATAAAATAAAAGTCAAATTGTACTACTTCCTAAGGTGTGGTGAACCGCAAACAATTTTGTATACATTCTAAAATATATATATTAAAATTTTATTTACAATAAATAAATAAAATAAGCATTGCAAATGTAAATATAATTCTTTTATAAAGTTTTAAGAAAACTACAGCTGAAATATGGTATATTTTATCATGCATTCCGATGTCAGTTAACTTTTTTAAAATTATACAATATATTGATTCCTCTTTCCCAGATGTGATTTTGATGTATGTAATGGTACAATAATAGATGAAAAAATATTCATTGATCTTTTTATTATAATTACAAACATATTCATTGCTGAATTTGCAATATTCACTTATGAATGCATAAAAGCACTTGGGATATTTATTGAAGCATTATTATACTTTTTTTGCATGTCTCCATTACCTGACCCGTCTGTCATCTTATATATTTATATAATTAGAAATATAAATTCTCCTATTTACTTCTAATTACAGATATATTAATTATAATAATCAAAAAATAACAGTTGAATCATGCAGTCAAAGTATTCTTCAAAACATAATTTATGTAAGGAAAAGGGGGATCCTCCTAACTCACTGTCCCTCAAAGCGGAAAACAGTAAGTTCCATCAATACAATAAAGCTTATTTTTTCCCGGATACTCGGGTCCGATGAGATAAGCTAATCCACAACGGAGGTAACTTAGACCAGTGTACGTCACTAACTAGTTCCTTTTTGATCAACTAGACATGTCAGAAGCTCTGCCGCACTATTCAATTCCATCGCACTCTTGCTGTTTTTCTACCACTACCATAATCTTCTTACTTCAATATTCAATTCTCTGTTGCTTTTACACGACTTTTTTACACCTGATGACTACAGTTGTAATATGTATATAATTTGTGTAAGTGCGTTTCATTTGACTAGAAAAAAGACAAAGAAAAAAACAAATATGTTAAAAAGTAACCTCAAGTTTTTGTTAAGGACCATTAAATCCACTTTTTTCAACAATATGAATTCTTTTAAAGCAATTTTTCCAGCATTATTATTACCTTCAGGTGATGCAATTGAAATTTCTGTATTGCTAGTCTGAATGGTACGTATCTTTTGTGAAATTTAACTTCGCTTTGTTAAGCATGATATATGAGTATTTCGCTATATATATTTCTCTAGTACTAAATATAGATTTTCCATTTACGGTATTTAATTACTTTAGTCTATAAAGTTTCTGTGTAATATATACATTTACAGTAGTTAAAAGGTCATTAGTAACATGGTAAATGAGACATTTTGATTAGAATTTTAATATCCACGGCTGCGACTCATTAAAAACTCTTCAAGTTGGTCAGTATCAAATTTCCCATTATATCTGTTCAAATGTTGTCAAGTACTCGCATTATTTTCCAAGTCATTTCAGAACTTTATTTTTACTCTCGGCAATTTATCTCCGTACGAATTATGAATCATCATTGACCTCCTTCAAGATCATTGTAACTATAGTTCGATATTATATTCACATAATGTAATTTTAAGGACACTGATTTATTGTGTTCTCAGAATAACAAGTTTCCGTTCATTACTTCTATTATATTTTAAGTTTAATTTTGTTAATTAAATCAAAATTGCTTCTACTTCAGTAATAAATTAGATAAGTATTAAATGATATGCGAGCACAACAGTTTTATACAATAATTAGTAATTTTATAAAATCTTATTATTTTGTAAAAAATATTAGAAAATAAAATAGCGTGTTTTTATTTTATTACACGAACAAAATCATCATGATAATAAAAAAAAGAAATTAAATATTAATTTAAAAACTATGTAGATGAGATAATATGGTACTAAAAATTATTGCTTTGCTGCCATATTTTTTCTAACTGTTATTATTTAAATTAGAAATATTCTTTGTTATTTTTATTCGTGATATTACTATAAAAAGCTTCTTAATAAAACTGAGCCATGCAACAATTTATTTTATAGGCCCTAGCGAATAGATAAATTTAATTTATTAAAATATGTTTCTTAGTTTTAAAAGATAGTTGATCAGAAAGTATCTAACCTGTGCCAGTTTTTCAATATGAATTTCATCTGTGATGTTTTTGGATCACTTCAAATCTATTATATTGTGAATAAGAAATGTGAATGCAATTTCTCTTTCAATTATAAAAGAATAAGGAAGTGTATTTTTATTTCCAATTGGTAAAATAAAATGTGTATCAAACGGCAATCTATATCTCATAAGTTTTTCTTTGTACACCAGTTTTCTAAAATTAAAGAAAGATCCCTCTATTTGCCAGAAATAGAGATCATTCGTTCAAAAATAAGATAATCTGTTAATTTTAAAGATATTAAATAAAAAGAGCTGAATAGAACGAAAATGCGCGCATTAATGGCACTGTAATCAGCATGTGAGATGCAGAAAAATGCATGCCAAAGAGTAGGGCTGCAGATATTGCTGTGATAGTGAGATAAGAAATATGAGATAGTTGTATCGTTACTACGACCTCGGGACATCATTTGCCCAAATAAATGTGATGAAGGTCCTTTGGGAGACTAGAGGTAAGACACACTTAGACACAGACGGTCTGATGACTAAACGTGAGTCCTTTTGTAGTTCGTAGAGTTTAGTAACATTTTCAAACTATTAATTAAGACGTCTAGAAAGTTCAGCCAAGGTCAGCGAAGCGGTGCGATAAATGTGGATGACCGATATTTATGGTTTTGTGCACAAAGTAATAGAACCACAGTCTCACTTTCTGAAGCCACTGATAGTTTGGGGTCAACACTTTCAATGGCTAGAAAGCTTCAAGCAAATTGACCAGCCCTTTGGGTGCAGCGCACATCACATCACAGTAGGTAGCATTTGAAGAGAAAACAATAATACGTTCTTCGGGAGGTTCTATGTTCTCTCAACGGATGAATCCAGATTTGGCCTCCGAAGTGATAATTGGTATTGCTTGATTAGGAGAGAACAGGTAACATGTTATCATCCATCAAACGTTTGTGAAATAGATTCATTCGGCTTCACAGACGGAAGCACAGACTTCCATGTCTTTCCACGTGGAATAGTGAATGCTCACATCTATAGAAAGGGTTACCTTGACGTTTATGTACGCCTTGATTCCCGTGCAATAAGTAATGATTTCCTGCTACAGGGCGACAAAGTTAGACTGCGCTTGGGACGCATCGTAGAAGATTTGCAACAGCAGAAACAATTGAGCGTATGGAAGGCCAGCTCGATTACCGAACATGAATCCAACCCAGCATATTTGGAGCAATATGTTTCTGCTGTCAATTTTTCTCTTCATACCCTTACTAAGTTTACAAATGCTTTGCAAAAGCAATGATTCTTATTTCCCAATCAACTGATATATCATGCAATTGACAGTATTACACATCTTTGTTTGAATATTACCAATTGTATGATATATGTTTGAATTGATTCTTTGGATGGCCATACTCCAAATGGAAAACATCTTTTCAATACCAAAATGATACATTTAATTTGTTAATTTTCTGCATGAACTAATTTCTGAATACCATTAAATGGTCCGGTATTTTATTTTCCTGTTATTTTATATATCTTTTTATGTGTAGTATACTGTAACTCCAAATTTTATTTCTAGATGTAATTTTTTGAAACATATCTCTTTTCGTTATTTTTGTCACTAATTTGAGGAAATTAGTGTAGTGTTAAGACTAGTATGCCGCCATTCTGATTTCATGAACGCAAAATATCGAATCAAATTCCCACTTTAATATTATACTCCAGAGTTTTTAATTCATTCGAATGCAATGCGGTGCATTTGAAAAAATCAAAATATAATGAAGGGTTCCGTGAATTGCTCTTTTTGCGCATTTTCAGATCGTCAATGCTCGCTGATAGTTACGAAAAAAAAAACTCTAAGCCTTAAGTGGAACATAAAAGAAAATCTCGGAGTTAAATCAGTGCTTTTTTTAGGGAGTAGCAAATACAAGGTGGTCATCTGTTTTGAGGCCAATCCACTGTAATAGTATTTAGCCATTATCGTTGATAATTTTGGTGTTGGTTTCATTATGTATTTACACTTTTACAATTTCTAAAATGTTACTTTTAATTTAATTTCTCCGAACAGTTTTTTCTATAGTTATGAAAAAGTATCTCCATTAATTTGGAATATTTTGTAAACACGCGTATAACAAATTTCATTAAATCTCTAGGACACCGAATATATTCCCCAGCTCAGAAGAAAAAGAGCTGAAAAAGTAAAGTAAATATCATCTGGATATATTCTTGGTACTTTTAGAGATAGATGTTAAAAGTTAATTTAGCATCCCGTTTTGTAAACTCATACACAACTTTAAACCTTATTTTTGACGTAATTTTTATCTGAAGCGAGATAAATCCGAGAAAGAAAATAACTTATACCTATGAAAAATCCACAAATAAATTGGATTTCTAACAAACACGAGATTAACCCGATGTCAAAATAAGAATGAAAAATGTCGGAACACGAAAAAAACAGGATTACGTTCTGTCACTGTACACATATCTGAGCGGATAGCTTTAAAAATTAATATGAATTCTAGTTTATTTGGAGATATATTGGCTTATTTTTTTTCTAAGACACTTCGCCAGTTTTTCGGAAGCAAGGTAATTTAGTTTCTACAATCCTTTATTCGGACAAATGCTGTATTATATAATTTTGCGTATCTATCAGATACAATATGTAAGCTTATAAAATTAAATAAATGATTTCAAATAAATAAAACGAGTTCATTAATAAATGTCTCAAGTGATATTTTGGCATGATATTCATTTTTAGGGTGTTTTTCGAATATTGAGTATGGTATACATTTTAATATTTTGATAAATTATTTGTTTCCTTATTCACCGAGAATGGATACTTTGTAAATAATAGAATAAATACATTATTTTTACTTTTAGTTAATATTTTTAACATTTTTTTAAAGTCTATATTAAAAGATATTTAAGTCATGATTTGGTTCACGTGCTTTTAAGTTAGCTAAATAGTTCAAAATTTTGTTTGCAACAATACCATTGATTTTATTAATACAGATTGAGTTTTAAAATTTAGTTTGATGTACAGTTATAATAATTCATTATAAAAATGGGCAATTTAAATTATATCAAAGAAATAAAATCTTATTTCGCTATTCTTGTGAATAAGAAAATTCGAATGTAACCTTGTTAAAGTATTGACAATTTCAATCACTTTTGCAGAATTGTTAGGGTCCTAAAAGCTAGTGAAAAGTTTAACATAGTTATTAATAATAATTTCCACTATAAAACAAAAAGATAAGAATTTTAAAATTTTAATTTCTTTTCTTTTAATTTTCCAAATGAAGCATGTTTTACCTCAAATAATATTTCTTTTCGGGAGAATGGGTTCGTAGTTGTTACTTTTCTTGCCTTCGTGTATCTTTGGCGCTGCTCCAGGGTATTGGCACTCGTAGTTGGCGAAAAAACTTACTTTCACTCGCGCTTGAAACGTTATTCACATTCAGTGGCACGGCATTTTCGCTGGAGTCTCAAATTCAAATCGTTTGCAACATCTGGGCACTCATATTATTTCTAATTTCACTCCGCATTGAAAAATAAACAACTGAGTATCACCCAGGTGTAAGAATAAAGGATAGTTAGCAAAAGTCTCGAAGAACTTCATTTTCATATTTTTTAATTAGTCGTTTGGTTTATTTGATATCTCGGGTTTTTTTTTTTTTTTTTTTTTTTTTTTTTTGTACAATTCTATTTTTGAGCCACAATATAAAGGAATTAATACAACATATTGTTGTGAATATGTAATGTCGCTTCCCTGCAACATTATTAGTTTGGTTGGGTAGCAACATTTTTCAGAGGCTTAGTTGGATATCGCAGTCCCCAAGTGGCGACCAATTTGCCACTTGGAGACTGCGGCAAAAAAATGAAAATTCCCAGAAATGCTTGAATTTTCTTGATATCTGTATTTAGAGAGATCGTATGGAATCTTCCTAAATGATCCCGGAACAGTTATAAATATATGGAATCTGCCTATGGATTTTTGTCCTCAGTACGAGTAGATAAGTAAAGTTGATAAGTTGAAGTTTATATCAAGTACTATCTCTTATATTAAATACTATCTCAGTTTACAAGTGTTTTTTCATCGGTTATGTTGCTAATCTGAACACGTGATGTTTTCCCATCGTGTTGATGTTTTTCCTGTTGTGCTGCTAACCTATACAAATTTTGCAATATGTATACCTTTTCCTGAATATTTGTGAATAAAGCGTAATATCTATTAAAATTATTCTGTGTTATTTAATTAAATGTAATATTTAAATTATATATATATATATATATATATATACTATAATTTAAATATTGCATTTAATTAAATAACACAGAATATTTTCAAAATTCATAAATAAACAGATAAGTTATTTCGAATGTTAACGATATAAAATTGTAAGAAATCACAAGTGGACCATTAAGAAATAAGACATGAACTAAACCAAAAATAGACAGAAAAAAATTGTAATCTGGAAAGTGAATGATAATACAATATTGAAATTTAACTACAAAAAAATTATCAAAAATTAATCGAAAGAAAATAAAAATAAATGGGCAAAAACCAGAAATATCTAAAAAGAAGTAGTAACTGAAAAATTTAAAAAGAAAATAAACAAGAAGAAGTTGAAGGTAAAAGAAAAAGTATTGGATAATAATATACTTAAAGTTGTAACAGGCTGCAACAAACTGAAAATTTGTAACGAATACTAGGCTGGATTATTCAGAAATATCGGCTAAACTATCCTTATCAACAAAATATGTTATTAAAAGTGTATATAAAACTAAAAATACATTTGAAAATAATCTTAAAGCCAACTCAAAAACATTAAAAACTATTAAGAAAAAAATAATACTAGCCCAAATAGGTTTTTAAAGACAAAACTATAAAAAAAAAAACATGTTATTGAAAACAAAAAATAATAATCCAAAAAAAGCCATGTTTTTATGTATACAATTCACAACATTTATCAAAATCACAAGCATAGTGTAAAAAATATACATAAAACTTAACAGTCATTTGGAAATTAACTTTCAAATGAACATTAAATTTAGAAAAAGGTTTTACTTACACGTTGTGAACCCATAAATTCTAATAGTTCAAATGAAAAAAAGTCTTAAAAAAGCAAAAAGAACTGAGTTAAAACATTACACAAACTGATGAACGCTAAACTTTTTCCCCTGAGATAATAATGACTATTTCTAACTTTATCCAAAAGGCTATCACTAAATTCTAGAATCAACTTGTCTAAGGTTCAAATAAACCTACATTGAATCTGGGTATATTTGGAAAGGATGGTACTCAGTCATTTATTTCTTAAGAAGTTTGTATTTTATTCAGATATTTTGTATTACCAAACTCATTTTAATTATAACTAACAACTTACAAAATAACAATTTTTAAGAAATTCTCTCAGTTAAAATCATTAATTTGGGACTTAAAAATGCACAATTTCCCCTTTTCATTCGTTTGATTAGCTTTCGTTAACTTTCAAGTTTTTTTCTTATCCGAGATGCTAAATGATAAATGGTTAATTACCTCAAATACATCTAACTAGTATTTTCTCATCAAGATCCATCATTAGTTGAATATTAGTTCTCATATCATTTGTCAATTTATTTGTTTAAGAAAACTTTTTCTTCTTTTCGTAAAATCTTGCTAATGATGTTAAGTGCCATCTATCTTCCTTTTATAAATTCATCAGTAATTAATGAAGACTGGAAACTTGATAAATTGTGGTAATTTTTCCAGATGAGAATATTCTAATGCTAATTTTCAAATTAGTTGTAATCGTTGCTGAATTTTGTACAAAATATTTACGAGATTTATAATCATTATGAAAGATAGCTATCTATAAAAATATGTTTATAAATATTTCTCCAAATAAGGTTACTCACATTTCAAAAACCCATGAAATTCTGAAACTTATGCAAAAAGCTAAATATTTAGAATAAAAGTAATTTTATATAGTGAACATAAAAAGCCAATTTCACCACGTAATTTTTACATCTCCTACATTTTTTTTTAATTTTATAATGAATCAGATCTACTTCAAATAAAAATATTTTTAAATATATTTTACTATTTGAAAATTAATGTAACTTTTCTATGATCTAGTACCTAAATAGATTACTACACAAATATCCAACTTTCATTTTCTAAACATCTTTATTTTATTCAGCTTCTTTTTTTAATCCTTAACTCGTTTAACTTTTTTCATAAATTTGATCCAGAAAAAGGTACAGTTTTTATAGCATAACTTTGTTCATTGTATCTCTGTTAAGTAAATAAATATTATTAAAATTATTATTTCTTATCATTTTAAACATTTAGAACAATCATCTCTAAAGAATTTATATTTTACTTAAGGGTTATCTTTTCTTCATACAAAATCATCCAACAGAAAAGTTGAATTTATAGTTCTGCAGATGTGAAAAAATACAATTAATTTGCAAATAATTTACATTATAATTACTGCAATTAAATTTATTATCTCTTTCATTTGCTTACTTACCCTATATGACTAAATTGATAATAAAAATAGAAAAAATACGATAAAACTATTTTCGAACGGAAACAGCGTCCATACGGTAACGAACAAACAGGCAAACAGTTAAAAATATAGCTGTTACCATATATTTTTCTAATAACTGAGCCATATAATTATCAATGAAATATGTGGTTATTTTTATTTCGCCATGTTTTGTGTTTGACCATTTCCCTTAATTGGTAATATTTTATTTAAAACAAATATTATTATTAAAATTCTGTCATTTTTTTTTTTTAAGTTTAGTATGTATTTTATAAATTTTTCTAGATCGTACAAATATTTACTCAGAAAGTGACATATATAAAAAAATTAATTAATCGTTAAATTTTTCAAACAATATGGGGTGACTTTTTAATGTAAATAATTTTTTTCACTTGATAGAACACATAATAATGACTGTATGATTATGTAAATTACATGTAATGGGCCTCGATTAATTTTCTAGGAGAGTCTCTTCTTTAACTCGAGAAAAAATTTAAATAATCTGCGAAAATTTAAATAATAAAAACGAGGTTCACTTTAAATCAATTGCTTATAATGTGAAAATTAAAACGCTTCTGAAAATTCACAAAAATGTCTTAAAACCTTCGTTTCATAATTCTTAAAAAAAAATGTTTAATAATAGATTAAATGTCCATCCATTTTGGACAAAAAAGTTGAATGCTTTTTTTTCTATATTAATTGGAGAGAAGAAAAAATATTTAATTTATTATTATTCCTTTCAATTTCCGTTAGTCGTACATTGATGAAACAAATGTGATAGCAAACATTTCTCACACGAAAAAGAAATGTGAGACATAAGTTGAATCCGAGAATGAGTCAAAACGTGGAACCATATTTTGAAATAAAATTTGATACTTTCATTCGTATTGTTGTGGTTGATCGGGATGTTTTTTTCTGTCTGACACAGATTCTGGAAGAAAGCCTTCAAGTGCTGTTCATTTCCGTCTTCTCCAAACATTGTGTTTCAGATACATGATATCTAAATTAGTTACAAAAGGACTCGTTTTGTAAAAGAAAGAAGCGGGAAGAAAAGATTTCCAAGAAATACAGTTTTAAATTTAAATGAAATTTAATTGCTTTAATCTGTTCTTAATTTCTAATTCTCGAAATTGGCCAATGAAATGTTTCTATTCGATAAATATCCCTATTTAATTTCTTTGGCTTATATGAACACAAATTTAAATATTTTTTTCAGTACATCTATCTGATTCTAGAAATATATTTGCAGAAAAGCCGTGTCAGAGATTCCTTCCATCATTTTTCATGAAAAACATACTTATTCAGGACACAGAAAAGCGAAATAATTCAGATCTCAATGTAATACATAAGAAATAAATAAATAAAAACATTTTATTTCTAAATTGTATCAAAACTTAAAGCTCATATTACATCTATTTGTAATTGCAGCAGTTAATTATTTTTATATATTGACAAAAAATTTGCTTGATAGTAAACATTCGTTCTGAACTTATTTTAGTTCGATGAGTTTTCATATACTGTAAAAAACTTATTTTTGCATCTTCTTCTGGTATTGGTCTCTCAACAAGCAAAAAAGATTTTAATTGAAACTTAATCGTGAAACAGAAGTTTGTATTTTTGTTCTATCAACATGTTGATATTTTAGGTAAAACTATATCATCTATTAACTTCGGCTTGGATAGTTGGTCATAGGTCAACTCAACCCTTCATTCCTTTGGATTGATATATGTGTACCAAGTTCTCTTGAAAAGTTAACTGAGGAGGAGTTCTGAGTCAGGCTACCACTCGACCCTGACACTAGATAGTAATTAGAGCCTTAGGTCCAAAAGGATACAGAAATGATGGAGGAGGAAAACCTGATGGGACTTCTTAGACCTCAACATACTTTAACTAAATATCTTCTATAATGACCTTTGATATTTTATACAATTCGGTTTTGACGAGAAGGGGGCGATATAATGAAGCTGTTATTTTACTCAGTATGATCAACCCCAATATTTAACGATACGAGAGAGTATCGTAAATTCATAATTATTATATGTACTAAGAAATATCCGAGATATCTTGGCAAAACCTATTCTGCACATAGATTGATTTCTATATACATAATATTGTAAGTTACAGCTATTAAGGTTGATTTGTTAGGTTTTAGGAAGCCGTAGACTGAAGTAAGTAAAGTTTTTATTATCCAAAGGTATCGTAAATTTTTAATTATTACTAAAAATAATCAAAATAGAAACTAAATTTTTAATTATAATTCTTTAGATTTTTCAATGTAATCACTATTCAAAGTTATAAATTCTCCCTACGTTTCTCAAAATTTCAACGGAGGTCATTATAGAGACCAGCAGAAAGAAATCAGTAATTCCACACTGTTGGTTACTTCGATCTACGTATTTCTGAAATCAATAAAACCATCATGAATAGCTGTAATTTGCAACATTGTGTACTTAATGATCAATTAATATGCAATATAAATTTTGGCCTATTTTGTTTCTGAGAAATAAATAAAACTTTACGATAGCCTCTGTTATAGGACTGAGTTAATTTTGATTGTATTATTAAAGGCCAAAGTCTAAAAACAAAGTTATGCTTCGTGAGCATATTATTGATTGGAAGATTAACCAAAACCTACTTCAACTCTATGTTGAAACCTTAAGAATGGTTAAATTGGATTAGAATTCATTTTAGATTTCTCTAAAATAGTTCTAAAATAGTAATTTTCTAAAGATATAAAGATAGTTTGTGTGAAAATATATACCTTATCAACATATCATAAAAAATGAGAGAGCAACACCAACTAGTGCCATTAGGTTGTAATTGTGTTTTTGTACGTAATTGGTTGCTAATCTAAGTATCAATATAGTCCTCTCTTCAAATTATATCAGCTTATATTTAAAAAATGATGAAATCCTGCAATTAAATTCACGCTACTTTGAATGCGAAACATTAAGATCTGGATTTCCGTGTACTCACCATTGTCATTGAAACTCAAAACAGTGCAGAAATGCTACTCATCTGACCAATCTTCTTAGACTTAATTTATATACATGCGGTTCTGAACAGAAATTTCCTGACATACGTAACATCACTTGGCTTCAGCATAGTGGACAACATTTTCCCCAAATTACACATTGTTATCTCACAATCTAGTTTTTTTTTAAATATTAAGTTTATTTTAACTTTTGCTATTATTTAAGATTGTTATTTCTTTCAGGGGAGGATGCTGTTATTCTTCACTGTCAGAGATATTTTTTGTATCCCATGGCGAATAGCTGGAATGACCTAGGTCCTAGAGTGTTGGAGGGGATTCGAATTCTTTACGTATGAGCTCGAAGAAGGCCCTTCAGATCTCATCTTGCAGTGATCACAACAAACAAGTCAAAAATTATTTCCCTTTACTAAATAAATAGTTAAAATATTTTTTCAATAAGGGAAAACTAATTACAAATGAGATACTTGTGTTGTGAAATTTTGATCTTCATAAAATGAAAATTTTAGAACAGTAAATTTTTAAAGCGATAGCAAGTCGCCCATTTTAATATGTACAATTTTTGAGAAACATGTTTTTAAAGTCATTCCTTTGATTTTCTCCTCCTGTATTCATATTTTACATCATACCAAAACTAATAAAGTATATTATCAGTGAAAATGACAAACTGGATTTAAATTTATGTGGTAAGAGACCAAAATGCTTCAGATTTTTTTGAAATATTTAAATAATTGTCTGACATCAAAATATGCCATATGCCATCGTAGACATCCGATTGAAAATTGTTCGTGTAAACAGCTCATGTTTGTGTATAGATTCTTTCAATTGCTATAGCAAGTATCTATAGATACGAAACATCCCAATAATATTACAAATTGGAATCACGCATTACTATTTTAACATGACTAGTTTTCTGATTAGTTTCTTCGATTCAAATTGAACGAATATGTTTTTAATCTCATATTCATGGAACAAAAACTTAATCTTTTAATTTATTATCAATTCTACCAAAAGTAATTTAGGTTATGTAAATAAGCAAGGGAATTTATATGTACCATTTACTTGCAAGGTAACAAAAAAATCAGAGTTAACATGGCAGAAAAAACTGTGTGTTGTAGGAAAATGTAATTGTTGAGATAGTATTACAATTTATTTACTAAAACATATTTATTATTGCATTAAAACTTGAAAATATAAACTGACTGTAACGTATTCTACTGGATAAAGAATGAATTTTTTTTTCTTTAAAAGATAGAAGCTTTGAAAAAATGCGTGATTAAAATTTCAAAAATATAGTTTGAAAAATGTTTACATTCGCTCGACAAAATTACTTTCAAACATGAATAGTTTTCCCCGATTCCAATTTACATGGAACAATATTACATTGAATTATACTGCATTTTTTATCTGTAATATTAATTTATGTTTCCATAATTTACATAGTGAGAAAACATATTTACCGAGCTTATTTCAAATTACTAGTACAACTCTGATATGAAAGCGCATAGTGTTTTTTGCCTACTACTTTGATTATTCAATTACGTCCACGCTTGTCTGGTGAAGGAGCATTACATGTACTTTATACTAGTCGTCAAATGGGTAAAATGAAATAAATAAATCCTATTATTAAAATTTTTTATAGAAATAAGTTATTTATAAGCAAATGCTATTTTCAGAATAAGGTTAGTATACCGAAAGTCAAAGAAGAAAAAAAGAATAAAAAAGCAAATAAAATAATTTAAACATCTTTATAAGTATA
Organism: Nephila pilipes; assembly: GCA_019974015.1. Lineage (NCBI taxonomy): Eukaryota > Metazoa > Arthropoda > Arachnida > Araneae > Nephilidae > Nephila > Nephila pilipes. The sequence continues at coordinate 1,621,386 of BMAW01072403.1, read as the reverse complement.
ATATGAAATCAATTGTGTATAACAATATAGAATAAACATGTATATAATTTATTTACAAATTATCCAAGAATAGCAGAATGAAAATTAAACTGCATTCAAAATGTAAAACTAAAACCATAATTTAAAAGAATTCAATCAATACTATTGAGTATTTTATAATTGGAAATTAACAAAGGTCACTTTTAAATATTAATATATATATATATATATATATATATATATATACATATAAATTCCTTTTTCTATACCAAACATGGATTTAATTTAAATCAATCTTAATCACATAATATATATAAAGAATTTCTACACATTAAATATATAGACTTAAATATAATGCCCCTCGAACAATGAAACGCTATTGTAAGTGGATCTCATATCCCATAATTAATTGTTTCTATTAATTATATTCAAAGGGTAAGGGGCACGTGATAAGTCTTTTCTGCATAAAATTAGGATCTGCAGGAGTAATTCATTGGAAGGATTAAATAAAACTGATTCAAATAAGAAATTTTAATTACCAGCTTCGAAATCATTTTCTATTCTAAGTTTGAGAATTTTCAAAATTTCATACGCATTTCAAGAGTATATTCAATAACTTAATTAAAGTTCTATTAAAATGGAGATTTAATCCATATTTTTTTTCATTTTAGTTTTAAAAAATATGCACATGTCTTAATTATATTATTGAAAAATAGTATTTTTAGACAATTTATGTTTAAATCGAGAAATAAACAATACTAACGATTCTCTACCATTACTTTGAATTAATGAATTCACTTCATTTAACTTAATGCTCAAAATTAGAGTTTTATTCCTGATAAAAATTAATTCTGAAAAAGCTTAAAGGAAAGACTATGACGAAAATACGTGACAACACTCTTGCAACATATTATCATTAATTCTAAATTTATTTCGAAGCTATCAATATTTCCTAAGCTTTTCAAATTCGCGTTCCAGGCATATTGTAAAAATTAAAAGAAAAATTCAAAATTATTAAGTTTTAAGTCTTACGAGTAAATAATAGAAATTATACTACTATGCTAAGAAATATTTTTAAAATCTTCAAGAAAATATAATCAGTATGAAGTCATGGAGCTAATAATTTATAAAAATTGAAAATTCAACTGTTTTCACATTTCAAGTTAAATGTACGAGATTTAATATGAGTCTGGATCAATCATTTGGAATCAGTTACCTCCATACATTATGAAGTATTTTATTGAAGTACATATTTCACTCAAAGGTAATCAATATCGATTATTTTTATTCTTCAGTTTTGACTCTTTATACTTATATTTCACGATGGAATAAAGATTTCACAAGCCGATATTAAGTTTTTAATCTTTTGTAACATAAGTATACTTCAAACGACAAATAACTATTCAAACAAACAATAAACAACAGTGTGTGTGTGTGTGTGTGTGTGTGTGTGTGTGTGTGTGTGTGTGTGTGTGTGTGTGTGTGTGTGTGTGTGTGTGTGTGTGTGTGTGTGTGTAGTTATCAATATTCAAACTTAACTATCACACCAGCCACTTATAAGTTCTTTATATATTGTTTTTTTTACTTATGGCTGAGTGGCAACATTTGTTGTAGTTTTTGGGCCTGATTTTAATTAGCTTTTTGAAACTTCACTTCCCTTGTTAGCAAACCTAAGATAAAGTTGTCGGATATATATATATATACTGGTAGAAGTAATAAACGCAGAAATGTATATTTCTGTATACTTGTAGTGACTATTACGCTCAAAGATTGACATTATAATACATTATAATTATAATAATTACATTTAGTTTACTTAGTTAAAGTACATATAAATTGTTAAGATACATTTAATATTTTATCGTTTTATTTCATTTCAATGACCGAACAGAATAGTATTGCCCATTTTAATAATTCAACGGTTGAGGTAATTTTAATATTTAATTTAATAATTGATTCTTGTAGCAGAATCATTTGTTTTTACTCATTTTGTTGTTATCATTGGCAACTTTCGGTTCTTAAAAATATTTTAGTCATGTATATAAATAATTCTTTAGGAATTTGAAGATGGAATTTTTTTTATTGATAGTCATTGCTCCTGTGGAGCCAAGGGGTTAATATTCATTTTAAATAATTTTTTTTTTCGTGAACATAATTGTAGTAAATTGTACTCCAGATATCAATGAAATTTTGGATTATCCGTATTGTAGATTTGAAGAGACCTGGTCTTGAAACCATGAAATGAACTCGAAAATCACCTCACAAACTTCTTACAATGTGTTTTACATATTTTGAAGCGTAAATGTCTAAATTCTAAGAAGTTCTGTTTGAACTCAATATATTTAACGAAACATTAAACTGCTGTCGGAGAAAGGTTTTCGGCAATCATAGACGTAATTAATGATGATACTTCGAAAGATCAAAGGCATTCCCAAAGCTTTCATCTGTTTGAGAGAGAGAGAGAGGTAAATAGCTTTAATTTTGGAACACTTCTATTCCAAAGAAATTGACGGTTTATAGGAATATCTATTTTGTACAAAGGAAACACAGAATAAGAAGTATTAATTTTAGTGATTCTCGAGATACTTTTGAAGAAATTCCTTTTCAAATAACAATACAAATTTGAGTATAAAGGAGTATCTAGTTAAGGGGAATTGAGATAAAATAAACTGAAAACAGAAGGCATTCATTTTAGTAATTCTCAAGATACTTTTGTAGCATTTCCGTATAAAACTAATAAAATGTTTGCTTTTAAAAATATCATCTAATTAAGAGGAAAGAAGAAAGGATGAATTAAAAAAATAAAACATTAATTTTAGTAATTCTCAATATATTTTGTAGAATTTCCTTTCGAAATAATAACGCAAAAGTGGTGATTAATAAAGTATATGCTTAGGGATTGTGATAGTTCATTAACGTCAATCTGAAAAACAACACGAGGGGTATCGGCCTCAGACCTTGTACTTTTAAACCATTGTCAAGTGACGAGGACAACACCAGGGCTAGTACCTTTCTCTTCAAATTTCCCCATCACGCCAACGGAAAGACTTATTGCCTCGAGAAAATTGACTTGCATCAGCCCCGGCTATATAGCTATTCTTTTGTGGAGTATATGGTTTTGTGGATTTGTAGCGTTGCACTTAGAGGGACTCAGGGCTTCTGGTGAAGAGCCCCGTAATTCTGAACCTCGATAAATTGTGATTGTTACACCGTAGCTGGCTCCTCCCTCTCTGAAATTCCACATCTTGCAACGGGTGGATTTGTGACCTCTAACAGATTTAACATGCATGAGCCCCTATGTGAGGTATAATTATTTTTAAAAAAATAATTATAAATAAAAATGAATTTAATCAAGCTTTTGTTTAAAGATGACTTATAGATATAAAAATAATATTTTAATTGTATAATAATACAAGGTTAGCTCAAATGAATCACCAGATTTTAAAAATTTTAAAATTTCGAAACTATTACACGTAATACACTTATTGATTCAGGAAATTAAAAAAATATACAAAGTTTTATTTTCAGTTACAAATGTTAAATATGTTACTCTTTTGTTCCACTACAAACATATAATCTATAATCAAGTTCGTTCCATACATTTCGTAGTGTTACGCTACCAATGGCTCATGATGGTACACAAATGCGTTTTAAGATCTTGCAGTGTTTTTGGCATTGGTGATGCATAAAGTGGTTTTCACGCAACCCCAGAGAAAGAAATCATACATAGTAAAGTCGGTGATCTTGATGATCATGCGATTAAGGGTAAGTTATTGTCACCCTTACGCTCTATCCATCGGTGTGCAAGTTCCTCGTTTAAGTTAGTAAATAGATGCAAACAGCAATAAACTAAGGCTCCATCCTATTGAAACTCAAAATCTGTTCTGTACTTACACAGTTGTGGAAATAACAAAATTTACAACATATGTTCAGATAATTGCAACCTGTTTCCGTTTCTACAACAAAGATAAAGGACTCATAAAACTTTGTGACATAATGTAAAAAAAAAATATTAACTTTTGGTGAATCCCTTTGCAACTGCACAATTTCATGGGGAGTTTCACTTCCCTATACTTCTAACATATACCCTGACGATTGACATTTCTGATAAATGGAATGTTGCTTCGTCTGCGAAAACCAGTTTATTTCCGGAATCTTAACTTTCCAATTTTTCTTGCATGCGAACACAAAAGTCAAATCGACGAATTTGTCATCCACTGTTAAATGTTGCACTAGTTTTAAGTTGAAAGTTAATTTTTTCATAAAATTTTCCATATTGATTTGTGAGGAATTTCAAGTTCATGGGCAGTATCTGTCGTAGACTTCCGTGGACTTCGAACAAAACGCTGTCGCACCCACTCCATCGTTTATTTCGAGATGGAAATAGAAGATGGGGGGAAAGCTTGGTTTTGGTATTTCTCTTTGGTATCATGTATCACTTATTGTAATCTGTATAATAGTTATGAAAATATAATTTTTTTTTAAATCTGGTCTTTCATTTGTGCTAACTCTGTGAATAATTTTAAGAGCTTGAGGCGCTTAATTGAGATACATATTAATTACCCAATAACTTAAGTAATTAATAAGTACATACATATTACCCATTTCTACTTACTTTTATATATAAGATTAAAAGTATTAAAGCCTTAAGTTTCCATAAATTAGATAGTTCTTTGGATTTAAAAAAATATTTCTCCATACTTAAATAAAAGTTTGATTATTTTTTCCTTGTATTCATTTACTTAATTTCAGTCTTGAAATCTAAAATTAATAAGCAGTTACATGAGCTCAAGTGTGTGCGAAATTTCAAGTGAATTAGACATTGTCAAGCTCAAGACCCAGTCACCCCCTCCCCTCAAGTTCGCCATTGTCTGAGCATATCATAATATTGTATTTTCATTGGAGTTATACATATATCCCGAATTTCAGATCGATTCGATGATAAGAAATAGTTTAGAATTCGAATACGAATTGCAAGCCTCCCCATTTCCGTAACTGCTTCAGCATACTATACTATTGTATTGTCATCTAATATATACGCAAAATTTCAGCTCGATTGGATGATAGGATGTGAGTATGTATTCAAGTAGACAATTATATAGAAATCACTCTGGAAAATGCGAAAATCACTCAGTAATATACATGTGAATATAGCAGGTTATACAAAAGCTTGCAACAATCAATGAAACCCTTAAGGATGGAACAAAAAAAAAAGAATTAACATGTAAAAAACTTCGTGTTAGAAAATGAAATTCCAAACAAACATCGAAAAAATTTGATACAAACTATCAAAATACTTCTTTCTTGAATAAAAATTAAGTCTGATTAACATTAGTGAAAGAAATTTAACATCTAGAAATTGCAAATTCTAATTACAATAATTAAGCTTTTTTCCATTATTCGACTAAGTAAATAAATGTATTGGATTTTTTTTTTCATGTTCATTACACAAAACGTTTAACTGATCATTGATGCAAAACGTAACAATTTGAATCATAAAGATTTAAGAATTAATCCCAAATAATTAAATACATTTTCTTCTTTGATTATTCTCTAGATGAGAAAAAGCAAAATAAAAAACGTGTCATAAATATTTTAAATCTTTTAAGCTTATTTTTTTTCATTCGTTTCACGAAGATGAGAAAATCTGAATTTTCTATGATTTCTGCATTTGTTAGTTTTCTTTTAATTTTATCATTTTTGACAGCCAGTTAGACATAATTAGTTTTTCCTCTTTATTTTTATAAATTTATTTTTATTCAACAATTATTCTAACAATTATTATTCCCTTCTTTTTTTATGCAAAATACAATTATAGAGGGATAATAACTTTTACGATGATTTGTTAATTCATCGAAACACCTGACTAATTTTTAAAGAAAAGTAATTTTCTTTTATTTAATGATAATAAAACCGTACCTTTATTCTCGAAACACTTTATTATCAGAATATAACCCAATATGAAAATAAATTTAATTAATTGTATAACGCATACCTAATCATAATACAGCGATTTTAAAATTTAGATTAATTAATTAAACTGTTTTTTGTCAAAAAAAAATCCACTTAAAATGATATTCACTTGTCCGAAATTAGAATTACACATATGGAAAGAAAATACTGATTCAAACAGAAATATTTAGAAAAATAAAAGGATACCTACTTTATATCAGTGTCTTAAAACGAACTTTAATTTGCAGTACTATTATATTATAAATAACTGTTCCACTTTTGTTTTTTGAATTCTTCCTGTGATATTTAGTAAGAATACTTTTAATTAATAATATCTGATTAACAATATATAGTTTCACATTCTTAAAAAATCACGTATGCCATACATTTTCCCAAATAAGATGACCTTCTGATAAGACAAGGTATAAATTTTCTTCAAAGTTTTATACTTTTAGCATTTATCTTTCCTATAAGACGAAATTATCAATGGTCAATGACTTTTGTTTAGATCAGAGATTCTCATGTGAAACAAGTTTTATCTTTTTGCGTCAGGCAGCACTTCCTACAGAAGCACGTGCACAATGACCAACTCTACTATACATCTAACATGTTTATTAGCCTACGTAGTGCGACTAATCATCCGTCGTGTAGCATGGCTGATCCACATTAAATCTATTGAGGCTGGAAGTCTTTCCATTGACATGGTGTAGAAGTTTTGAAAAGTCTAAAGTATTGCAAACTGACCGAATTTATCCTCATTTTTCAACCATGCACATTGTATGAACTCAGATAAATTAAGTTCTCTCGGATTTTCTTTTTTTTTTCTTGTCTTCCCCCTTTTCGAATTCGTTCGATCGCGTTGCGTTCTTCTTCTATGGAATTAGACTACTGTATATTTTCATATTGATTAGACATTATTTTTAATAACCAAAGAAATCATTTGGTCAAGAAATATACTCATAATATTTGATATTTCATAACACTGAAAATCATTTCAGTTACAAGTTTCGTCTGTATCAAAGATAAAATATACAAAATAGTTTAACATAAGCAAATTCCTTTTTTCTTCATATTACCTTAATATATTTGGTTTGCAAAATAAACAAATATAGAGATTCTTAATGGAGTAAAAATGAGTACCTATGTGAAATTATTAAAAATAATTTTTCCATACTTTCAAGAAAGTATTGATATCGAAATACAGGTTATTGTATAGTATTTGCATTTAAGTATCATTACTTCGTGAGCAATGATTTAAAAATGGTACAAATATCTAAAAAGGGAAAAAATAGTTTTGTTTATTTTATTTTATCCTGTGCTAAATTTTTTACTTTCTATGAAGTGCCCCAAAAAAACAGAGTTATTCAAATGAATTTTAATAAGCGACTTCCGAGCCCCAGGCTCCACAGTAGCAATTTCTATTTATTTTTATCTTCACATGAAACAAATTTGAAAGTACAGAAACGTAGCGAATGTTAACAACAAAGAGATTGAAAATATAAAAACCATATGCAAAGTTTTGCAAAGAACAGATTTAGCCACCCAAGGAGTGCTTTTTTTATAATTAGTATTAAATTACTCAATTAAATATAAGAATTAAAGAAACAATGAAATATCGAGAAATAGACAATAGTAAACTTTTCCGATATTAAAATTAAAGAAAACGATAAATTATTAAATTGAATATTATATCAGCTACATGTAATTAAAATGAAAGCAAACGATAAATTATAAAATTGAAAATTACACCTACTACAAGAAATTAAAATTAAAGCAAATGATAAAAAATTGAAAAGTGATCCACCTCAAACAATAGCCCCTTGGGTGGCTAATAGACGAACTGGCAAAACAAAAATCAATTACTAAATTAAATGTTGAAATAAGATCAAATTATACGGTAATACTGTAGACAATAATATAGTGTTCGAATATTAAAAGCAGACGATAAAATATTAAAGTAAATATTTCTTAGCAATATAAATATATCTTAAGCATATAAATGTAATTATTATAATCCCAATGTATTATAATGTCAATCTTTTGAACCTAACATCATGCATACTTTATTTTTTGACCCCTCATATTTCTTGGAGCCATTTTCTCAAAACAACATGTTAGCACATGATAATAATTGTGAAAATGTTTTCCACATATGATATTAAGTAGAAACGATACACTAATTTTTGTTTTTGGTTATAATCTTGAAATTCAAATAAAAGTATTTTTTTCTTTGAAACGTTTTGAGATTTATAACTACGCATCGTAGTCTTTAGATATTTCTATCGAAGCACGTCGTTCAAGAGAACATCAAAAACACTATGTATGCAAATTTAATAGGGCGGTGTACGGCGCAAAAAACCGTTTTATACAACCAAAGCTGAATGTACGGATCCGGAATGCATAATCTATTTTAGGTTTACAGTCCATTACTAGAATATTACATTCAAACTGGAAATACTACAACTTGAAAAACACCGTAATACTATTACAATACTTAAATGAGAAAAAGCAGCTAATAAATGTAATTTCTGTTTGCTATCAATGGGCAATTGTTTCAGGTAATGTATAAATTGTTCCTCCAACCACGTTCTTTTCAGAATAAAGTGTAAAATGCATGTTACTTGTTTTCGATTTATTCAGAAATAATTATATTCAACTTAAATGTATGGAATTTGATAATTTATCTTATGCTTTAATTTTTAATATCTGAAAAGAATATAATTTTTCATTTCAGTATTATATCGTTTGCTTTAATTTTCTAGTACCTAATTGAATAATTATTTTATAGTTTGCTTAGCTCTAATATTTAATTGAATAATTCAATAATTATTTTAAAACAAGTTAGCGTCTTTGGTGCCTAATTCTATTCTTCGAAATACTTTGCTTGAATATTTTTAAAATTTTATTTGCTTTTTATTTCATTGAAGATTGTATAATATTGTATAAAAGGTAATATAACTTAAAGGAAATATTTAATTAATCTAATTATTTTTCTACGTGACTAAAAATAAAAGTATTCTTAGTTTCAAGAAGAAATAAAATTGAAGAAATGAGAAAGAGATGTATAGTTTACTTGAAAGTTTGCTATCGATTAGAAAGCGGTATTCCATTATTGAGCATTTTTATAACATTCATCTACGTCCAAATAATTATGATGAAAGAATAAGTTAAGAATATGTATTGCTGAAAATTAGGCAAAAATAATACCAGTTACACTACCAAGTATTGTAACAAAAATAAATAAACATCTCTGAATAATGATAATAATAATTTGATACATTTACTAAGTTATTAATTAGAAAAAAATCCATAAAGGCTTCTTTTTCTTTACATACGTCTCAATTTCCTTATTAAATGTAAAAGACAAGAGTTATCAGAAACGAAAGTTCATATTTTAATCATGATATTTTAAAACACAAATGAATGCAGAAGAAAACACATCCGAAAGGAAATGACGACTCTTTAAAGAACGATCAAAAACAAGATGAAAGACTATTGAAGTAGTTTTTTTTTTTTCACCCACTACGTACATGTCAGAAATGTTAAGAAGACAAACGCAGGTGTGACAACTGGAGACGATCTCCCATAACCGTCGATGAAACGTATCTACAATAAAGGACATGACAAAGTCGTTGCTGTAAACATTTACTTTAACAAGTTCTTTATGCCGGAGCAAACCGAAAGCGAAGTGTATTTCTCATGAATCAACAAAAGCGTTTTTCACTCGAGACGATGGGGCTTGAATTTTATTGAAGAGACGGGAGAAAATACACAGAAACATTTTCTAAGGTTTCGCGTATTGAATATTTAAGATGTTCCTTTCAATTGCTGGTTTTATGTTTGAACATTTCTTCTGCTCCAGCATTTATCTAACGTTAGGACTAGAATTCAATATTTTTTTCGATGAAAGTTTTACAAACATTTATTGATATGTTGTAAAATAATTATTTTGCTAATGTTATATTGCATCTAATTAGCGAAAGGCATGACGTTAGAGTGATGCCAGTTATTGTAAGTGAATGGTAAATTAACGAGCATTATTTTTCAGTCATTGGGAAGTTTTTAAAAAAGAAAATATACTAATCAATGATTATATCTGAAAGACATTTTGTTGATCTTTGCATCTGAAAACAACAATACAGGATAAAAAGAACATAAATTATTACAACTGAAATTTAATTTCTAAAGACGATCAAACTCATGTGTAATTTTAAAAATTAAATAATTTATAATTAAGTTAGGTTTGGGTTTAATATGTCTATTTTAATCATTTTAAAATTAATAATATTACTTAAAAAAACCTGTAAAATCGTTTTTTCTTTCTTCAATTGTACAAACATAACGTTATATTTATAATAGGATATCGTAATGTTTTTAATTATTAATAAGAAATAATCGAGATCTATGGATAAAATTATCGCTGCATGTTAATTAATTCTTATATATATAATGCTGTGAATTACAGCTATTAATGTTGATTCGTTTGGTATTATGAAGTCGTAGATTGAAATAACATGAAATACGGAGAATATACGAGTTCAATCTGTTGAGTTCTACATTAACGGCCTTCAAAAAGTCAAGAAACGTTAACTTTGCATGATTACTATGGAGAGAAACCTTAAGAATGATAATTAAAAATTGTTCCTATCTCCATTATTTTTTAGTAATGATTAAAACTTTACGATACCCCGGGATAATAATTTGAATTGACGATACTTCGGATTACTTCAATCTAAGGCTTTCTGAAATCAAAAAAATCCTTATTAAAAGCTGAAGTTTTAAACTTGATGTACATAGATAGGAATTAATACACAGAATAAATTTTATCCAGATATCTGTATTACTTTAGAAATAATAAAAAATTTACGATACGCTCTCTAATTTCTAATCTAAATCAATGGCTTACAATAGTTTGCAATATTTTATAAATCTTGATCAAAGTCTTATTTTTAAGAAATAAGCCGTTAAAGATTACTTGCTACTCACTAAAAAATGTGTTTTAATCAAGAGTATGACGAATTATTTACGTACATTTCTTTTTTAGTTCAGAAACTTTTAGAGATGAACAATGGCTTATTTTTGATGGAAACTAGCAAACTGTTATCATGAACTTTAATTTATATGCAAAATGTATGTGCATGTAAACATTTTTCAATAGCAAGTAATTAACATTTTTTCGATTGTTTCGAGATTTTGAAAATAACATATTTGTTTAGGTATTTAGAACTTTCTATTCTTTTTATGACGACAGACGTACTTTTTTTCTTTTGATACATTCTACCAGCAAAGGAAGAATATTTTTATGCGTATTCTTATTTTATTCCACATTTAAAATTAAATTTCACCTTGAATGGCTGCAAAAAATATTTTTGCAAAAACATGATTCAGATTTTCTTTTCGTTTCTTTAATTCCGAAATAGAGAAAAAAACTATCTATGTACCTACCACTAATTTGAAGTCTAGAATCTATTATTGTCGAGGATTTCATTAAGATTTTCCGAGAAAAAAAAATTGAATAGTTATCATTTATGGTAGCCTATAAATTAAATTATTTAAAGTTATATTAATTACGTGTACGGGTCTAGTATTTTCTACTGTTTTATTCCTTTTTGCTAAGAATACATATATATATATATATATATATGTCTCTCTCTCTCTCTGTGTGTGTGTGTGTGTATCTGCGTGCGTGCGCACGTGCGTGTATGTGTGTGTGTATTCTGAATTTTAATAATTGATGTTTACATTTTTTGCATGTTAAATTATTTCCGTAATTTTCTTAATAAATTGATATTTAAGAGAAATGATATAACTAACTCAGTCAGACCTGATAACTCGAGATTCTGTAACATAAGTGTCTGCATTGCGCGTAGAAATACTACGGCTCACTCGATAAGAAATCTCTTGCAATATCTCTCCTGGATAATGCAGTATAATAAATCTGCTTTTTCTTTTTAAGAAATTCAGATTAATCTTTTGATCGGATGACATCACAACTTCCTGTTAAGAAAACACTTTAATACATTTTTTCTCTTTTCTATTATATATATATATATATATATATATATATATATATATATATATATAT
>BMAW01072403.1:1540839-1603544 GCA_019974015.1 Nephila pilipes | reverse complement strand
TTTTTTTTTTTTTTTTTTTGGCTCAATGTTAAGTCCGCTTCGCGGACCAATTTAGCAACATTTGGCAAAATACCACCAAATAATTCCTGTCTCCAAGAGTGGTTTGACTAAACTGTATTCCAACCATTTAATTTACCGGATTAATTAATTTTAGTTAGTTTTAACGTTGTTATGTATTTCACTTGGTGTGTGTCTGTATGTATGTGTATCAGTGTGTCATCAAATCGTCTATTGTTAATTTAACCAACTTCCCATCAAGCTAGAGCTCTGAAATTTTGGGAACCGTTCTTATTTACCTAAAAATGCAATATTTAGATATTTGAGACCAGTTTTAACTAATATTTTAATAACTTTTTTAATAAACTTTGCCACCATATAAAAACGTTGTTTTTAAAAACGTTGGTTTTTATTTCGAATTATTGTCATCTATAATATATGTAGCAGGACTTTCAATATCATTACTTATTTATTACGTCTATATTTTACGTGCGGGTATCAATTTTTTTTTTCACTTTCGAAATGCAAAAACTCGTTTTTTAAACATAAACTCGCGTGAACATCATTAATAATTTTAATCCGTTTCGGAGCAAAGGATTTGACTAAATCACCGATTTGTTGAAGAAATTTCTTCAATAACACCATCAATTTTACTAAGTGTGTCAAAAAACTCAGATCGACGTGTTTTTGTTTGCTTTCAAAATGGTAGAATATTTTTAACATTTGCTGTAAGGAATGATAATTTTTAAAAAATTGAATTAAATTACGATGGTTCAAACCGGGAATAGGATGTCCCCTAGGAAATTGGAGATGAAACTTAGCGACTTCCTAGATAAGTTGCCAAACGTGCGTGACTTAAGCATTGAGTATGCTTAGGGTTACCATGACCTAAATCGCCAATTATCGCTCCCAAAAGTCGTCAACGCTTCCAAAAGTAGCTAATCTCCTAGGGGACACCCTATTCCCGATTTGAACCATTATGCTTTTCCAAAATAACATTATCTCAGAATTAATTAACATTGTGTACCTCCTTTTCTGTTTTATCTTAAAAATAAAGTTGTAATAGTCCATCAGAATTGGAAATTGTCTCCCATACTTAAAAAAGGTTCAAACAATTATACCTCAGTGTAAAAATAGTTGCTACATCCGTCAAATTTAAAGTAATAAGAAAAACCAAATGGTATTTTTTTTAAATTGATCACTCTATATTATATCAACCTGTATATATGATATAATATCAGTAAATTCTGTCTAGAATCAGTGAAAACCTTTGAATTAGCTCATATAAACAGATGAAATACTTGTATTCGTCGATGCAAAGATCTAATTTCCAGCAAAAACACACAAAAAAATATACCGAACATCCATTCATATATATAAATAAGTTATCTTATTTGAAAAATGGGTTGGAACGATTTTGGATTTATTCCAGTAAAATGCAGTATTGGATACCCCTTGGAGAATTTTGGTGTGACAACTATTTCAATTTGCGGAATTAGTTTCTTGTAACCCTGCGAACTTTTTTTATTCGGGGGTGGGGAATTCTGTTAAGGTTACGTGGTTTCTGTTTTTGATTAGAATTCGTTAAAAGCTGCATATGAGATTTGATAAGCAGCAGACGATAATTTAAAAATATTTTACGTAGTTCTTTTTGTTTTTAATTTCTTTTTTCAAATCATTTATAGTTATTTATGATAGTTGAAAGTCTTGAAATGTTCCTTCAAGTGTTCTGTTAAGTATATCTGGAAAGAAAGACTTACGATTTTTTTAATAATTTGGATCGAAAAGGTAATGCTTGGTATATTTAATTTTGAAAAAAGGTTGAATTTTTATTTTGTAAGAATTATATTCAGTTTGCAAACAAAAATAAATCTATTCTCCTTCTGTGGGACTTTCCTAAAAAAAATCTTTATTGTTTAAATCTTATTGCGTAACGTTAATATATGTAGCATAAAAATTTCTAAACTTATGTTTTTATGTAAATTATAATTATTTACTTTATTCTTTATATTTTTATATTATATGAATTAAAATATAATGCATTATAATCATTTATAATTATAATTATAAGTTTTAAAGAATGAGCATTTTTAAATTGATAATTATACATAATAACAATATTAGAGTTGTAATCATTCATAATTATATATCATAATTATATTTATTCTTAATGATATTAAAATTATTTACAGTTATTTATGATAAAACATAATTTAAAATAAATTAAAATAGTTGTCTTTCAGTAGTTATTTATTATTATGATTTATAACGTTTTATATAATTAACATTATTATACCTTTAACAATAAATAATAACTGTTTATAAAGATAATTATTTATAATGATGTCTTATATGTTTAACTACTTATAATTGTATATTAAGTGTGATTCTAATTATTTTTAATTTTATGTCATATTTATATAACTATAATTATGCATAATTATATGATAAATGTAATAATTGTAATATATAATTTTAAGTAATTATTTTCATAAATAATTATGCGTAATTATATTTTTTAAAGATATATAATCATTAATAATTATAATTTTCCATAAAATTACTCTAATCTTCATTATCTCAGCAAATGACATTTAAATTAAATATTTTCATCGCGAGTATATGTTTGGTTTTGACTTACAGTTTATTTTTGGCATTATTATGACGTCATTTATTACGTATCACTTCTGTTGTGGCTTCTTTCATAACTCGCAGTATTTTCACCGAAATCGCCAAAATGCCCCCGATACTTTACTTCAGACCTCAGTTCTGTTATTGTAAATAGACCAGTTTTTCAAACGTAAATATTTCTCTTATTTTAATAGTATTTTGAAACTATGATGAACAGTATATCCGCAGCTGATTATAATGTTTTTTCGTCTTTCAATATTTTCGATTTGGTGTTAAAATTCATAAATGGAATCGTAAAATCTTTGGACGCCTTTCTGAAATTTAAATAAAAGTAAAAAGGTCTAGAATTTAATTTTATTCATGAAATCATCCAAATTCGCTGACAAAATTTATTTTCTTGATATCTTATGAATTGTTACATAATTGTACATGTTGTTATCTTTAAAGTTTAGTTATTTATTATAATACTGAAATCTATCTGCAAAAATGTTCAATTCTTAAAGGTATGGATACTAAAATTTGAAAATTTCAAAGTGTGTTGTTTTAGTACGAAGAAAAGTATTTATATAAATATTATCTAAAAGTGTATTTCCTTACTCTGTAACACTTGTTTGTGTTATTACTCAATAGTAAGGTAACTGAAATGTCTGTAATATAATATATTCAAGTGGAATACGAGGCGTTGCAAAAATGTTTCGCATAGTAATACAATCAGATTGAATACATTTCATTGCTCAATAGTAGCACAATAAATCACCTTATTAAAATGTACTACATTGTAAAACATTAAGTAGATACTTTACAGCACATTTGTCACACACATTCAGGATGAAGTACTGCATGTATTTCGTGCTGCATGTATTTCGTACTGCATGTATTTCGTGCTGCATGTATTTCGTACTGCATGTAGGACGAAGTACTGCATGTATTTCATCCTGAATGTACTATAGAGTAAATGTTCAACCGGAGCATTTACATAACAGTACATTCAACTCGAATGTTTCCATTACAATGCAATATATTTGTACATAAATTGATTCAAATAGCGGACCAGTGGTACATTTAACTGGAAGTGAATTGTAGCATAAAACACTAGTGCAGCATTTTTAATTGCAATGTTGTGCAGTGAGAATCATTGCCCTAGTTGACGCCGAACTAGACTCTAGTTTAATTTAAATCATTGGCACAATATTGCAATCATTTGAAATGTTCTGTTGAACAGTGAGAGTATTCCTCAACCAACTATGTTTGGAAGATTTTACGTCATCCATTTCATCCGAAAGCGCATCGCATACAGTACAATCATTAACAATGACACACTCCATTATCTCTCAGGATAGTTGGACAACCGTATAGATGTGTATCTCGTAATATTTATATCTATTTGAAATCAAAATTGAAAAGTTTTCCTTTTCTTATGAAGTATCGTTTATTTTCATACTTATAATATTTTTTGAAAAATAGTAAATTAATACCCGATCATTATTTTAATGACCATGTATTATGAATCGTGCGTTTTTGTGGAGTAAAAACTAAATTATGACTGTGATTTTTTTATTAACGTCGACTTAAAAAGCAACATAAGGGCTTTTGGCTATGGACCTCATAAGTTAGTAATTAGGTCAAATTACGAGGACGACATAGACCTGGCACCTCTATAACACCACGCCCACGGGAGGTATTGGGACCTCGAACAGGTTTAATGTGCGTCAGCTCTATTGCACGATGGGTCTTTAGTGGCATAAATTAATTTCTATACTTTTAGTACTTTTGACTTGTAGAAACTAAGACCCAATGATTATTTTGTAATAAACTTGTAATATGAATCATGCGTTTCCATCAAGTGAAATCTATAAACTCTATGGAGATTACTAAAATGTTTCCTCTAATGATCGGGTTTTAATTAATTTAGGAACATAACCTATTTGGACCATTAACGGAAATCAAACCTACAAATAAGGAACTATGTTTAATAAGTTTATTAATCAGCTAACACTGTAATTTAGTTCACTTTGAGCCATTAACATTGTTACCTATTACATCTAGCTCTTACGAGAATTGAGGGAGTCTTAAGTATCATTTCTCTATCAAATGGTATTGCTTTCTAATATGACATCACCAAAAACGTATATCTCCAGGTAGAATGAAAACAGATGAGTCGGAATCTTTGAAGAAGAAGGACATGACCCAAACTCTCTGGAATGTGAGAGTGATGATGGAGTTTAAAGACGCAGGAACATAATGCAAATATGACTATGCTGTGCCATACAAGAGTAACTGTGATCTAGTTGTTCGAAAAAAAAGGAAAATATAAAAATTTGGTTAACAAGAAAGAGAGTCGAAAATAGAGAAGGATCGTTAGAGAGTTTCGAAAACGCGTCACTCCTGTTTATCATAAACAATAAATCTTATGAGAAAGAAAAGTATCATTTGGCATTTCTGGGTAGGGTGCATCTGGTCAAACCTGCCTTTATTGGTGGTTCCTGTATCTACTTATAGAAAACAATCCCTTAAATGGTCCACATCCTCGCGAAATAGAACAGAACCCGTATTCACTGAACACGCGAAGGTTTTCAGTAGACTTCCGTACAATGACGGTGGATAGGAAATGATTATGTCGGTAAACCAGAATCTTAAAAACGCTGCAAAACAACTGTTATATCGTACATATCTCATCATTGTATACCTTTTCTATATATCTATTTTTATTCACAATGATATTTTTTTTATTTCATAAATTTGTTAAAATTTTAACTTTTTGTTCCTACACATAAAGGACGAAAAAAAATCTTTTTTTTTTGGTACCGTGCGTATTTAATTGTTTTTAGCTAATTTTTCCTTTTGTAATAACATGGCAATAAATTATAAACACTTGAATTAAAATTTCGATAAAAATTATGAAGTTAAAATCATTACTCATGCCAAATACACAATTTTTGAATTAAAATAATCACTAACTAGATATAAATAAATCATAAATCGCTTGTATTAAGAATCCATCACAAACTTGCACTTAACTAAAATCAAGATTTTAACCAAAAACGATCATTTTACAATTCATTGTGAAAAAAAAAAATTCTATCATTTTAGTGAAAATATATATATATATATATATATATATATATAAATCTTTTTATTAAATTATTTTCCTGACACACACACTTTTTCGCCACAAAATTATCCAATCCCCCTGAATCTAACTACATACCTTTCGATGTATATTTCCAAGCAAATACTTTAATAAAATGATTGATGCTTGTATTTACCTATTCATTAGAATTCATTGTAAATTAGAGTCACTTATAACAAGTCACCAACTCACGTATAAACCATTAAACTGTTTACAATACAAATCGGCTTGTAGTGCTAATAGGTTCTCAAACTGCAACAATGCAACGTTCTGTCTGGCTCAATTGAGAACACTTAGTTATACAACAAACTAACTTCATACATCTGTCAGGTTAATCTCATTGTTCTATTAATTGTATCTCACACATCTCAATAATGCACTGATCTATAGAAGACACTACCCATTTGAGGCGCTAGTTATGATATCGCTTTAACATATCAGTTTACCAATCTAATATTCGGTTAGGAATTCATTAAGCTAGTTGTTTTGTTTGAGGGATTGTTTATTAATATCACAGTAAGAAGCAACACGAGGATTATTGGCGTCGAATCTCATAATTTTGAACCCTGGTTAGTGTATGAATATGACACTTTAGCTGGAAGTACTTACTTACATACTCTCTCCAAACTTCCACACCATACCATGGGGAGGACTTTGAGCAACAACAGATTTAACTCGCATCACATCTAATACATGGCAAATTTTAGAGGAATCAGAATTTTAGCCCCACTACTCGACGGACACGACAGTTTTTTTAAATTAACATTGCATTAAAAACTACAACGTTTTTGATGATACACCTCTTACTTTTGAGCTATGGCAATATAATTCATGTCTAAAAAAGTTAATAAATGAAAAGGGTTTAGAATACACGAAATACATGTAATTTACTAAGTGCAAAGAACAATCAATAAAAACTGTGGATTACATACACTGTGTTAATAGGAAGTTCTTCTCTGGTTTCGCCAATAACTGTTATTATAATAACTATAATTAAATATTCTACTCAGACTTTCATTAAAAAAAGGGAGTTAGTCTTCCACAAATAGAAAGGGGTATGTTTATTGTAAAGAAACAGGCAGACTAGCGCTGCACAGAGGGACGAAACGGGCTTTTTTTGAACAGGGACAACAAAAATCAGATTTTTTTTTTACATCTGATTGAGCTCATATCATCATCTTATAAGCTGTTCGGTATAAGAAATTACAGGGATAAACTTCATATATTAACACTGCTCACCGATATTGCGGCAAATATACCAGAAATCGAGAGCATAAAGACTGAATTTTCGTATAAATTCATAGCTTCCCAGTTTAATCGTTCGTACAATTTTTAATCCCTTCATAATGTTCTTGTATTGTTTTTTTTGCATCTAATAAGGTTTATTTGAAATTATTATAATATGATTTTGAGAGAGAAATATGTAAAAATTATATCCAATTACATATGATTCTAACTAGTAAATCATGATTAGGGATGACAACATCGGCAGCAAAATCTTTGTTACATAAAGCAATGCGGTAAAGATAATTTTATTTTTTGTTGCAATAATATATTTCCTAATAGATATATTTTATTTATTTTATCGTTTGTTTCAGTTTCCATATCTGTGAAACTGATATCACCAAAAACTTTCATAATTAATTTTGTAATTTTTGAAGATTATGTGTTCTGTAAATCCTTGAGCATTACTCTTGTATATGAAGTATAAAGTAAAACGTTTTGCGATAAAAATTTTAAATTCAATACTTCAGGAGGTAACTTAATTAATCTGTTGTATAATGATATGTTCTTTTTTAAAAAAATAAAATAAACGACATTGGAGGGAAAGCTGAAATTTTAATTCATTTGTAATTTCAACACTTACTAAATCGAATAGCGCCGCTGCATCCTAGTCGATTTTGAGAACAACTGGCTTCCCGAATAAAATTCGAAACAAACTCAATGCATCTGTCTTTTTTTTTTCGGAACTCACCAGTTTTTCTTACAACAAAAGCAACAATGTTTGGGACAATTCGCGAATTATTTAATTTATTAATAAATCTTAATAGTCAACAAAATTCTCTTATTCTAAAAGAAGAACTTTGCTCAATACGAGTGCTTCGAATTTATCACATGTTACTTCTTGAAAACAAACTAAAATTATTTTATACCCATTTTTAAAAAAAGTAGAAAAAGCTTATTTCAGCAAAGAATTCTCTCTTCATTAATTACAATTTAATATATTTTACTTACCGACACTTATATTGATCAATATTTTTCAAGTATTTTTTTTTATTCTTTGTAATCATATGGAGATAGAAATATGTATTTTTCATTATCTTTACCGGTAACATCATTCGACTAGTGAACATTTGTACATTCGATGAATATGCTGGACGATATTGTTGATTGTAGAGCAGCCAGTCAGCCACTGCTCTACTTTGTTAGAGAACAGCGTTGCCCGAGGAACACCACTTGGAGGTCGACTACCTTTGTTCCTCAGGGCTGTCCTACCTCATCTCACTCCGGTCGTAATCCTTCCGGACAGCCCCGGGGAAGTCTTGCGACAACCCCTTTACTCACATTCCTTTTTGAAATGGGTCTACCTGCTTAGTCACTAAATCGGGATAGTGGAAGAAGTGTCGTGCGTTGATGGGAGAGGGACGCATCCATAACAAAATACCCAGCATGCATTTTTGAAAAGTGAACACAATATTTTAAAAATCTGTCATTTCAACAAATAATTTTGAAAAGGGATTGCCAAACAAATGAAGGTCTGAAATTAAAAAGTGTGAACTAAAACGCTATTACAGCCTCTGTAGTCATAAAAATTTGAACAAATGTGAGAGCATGCCGGGTGCCCTCCTGGAGGGTCTTGAAGGATAACTAGCACACATTCGTGTGACACATGGGGGAACCAGGGAAACCCCATGCAGCCAGCCCGATGAAGAAATTGCTAAATATGCGAAAAGAGTCTTCATCTTCCAGTTCGAAGAGCTTCGGCGCTCAGCCACTGGTGGGGCCAAAAGAAATGCGCTGGTGAAAGGGAGTGGACCAGCGCTGCCACATTTTATCTGTCACATAATCGAAATTTTCTGGTAATTATCATACTTAAGATGTTAAATTTTTTCGTCTATATCAGTCTTATTCATCTTCACGTTCGTATCAATCAAATTTGAATAGCTTAACAGACATTTAGTAGAATCTGTTGTTTACATACGTACACTATTTTTGTCATTAATTAAACCGTATATTTCTGTGAAGCTTTGAAATTTATGGCTTTACCAGATAATTAGAAATTTTTACTTCGATACCAAAAATGTTTTAAAGTTTATATTTATTTTTAATTACTTAAATCGGATATTTGATTTATTTATAAAGTGTTAAGGATGAACATTTATATAATAAATTGGTCTTTATTTGCCGAGTTATAAAATACTGCTCCAAAATCGTTACATTAATGACTACAATTCATTATGAATTTTGCGCATTAAGTTTTAGTGGGAAAAAGTTAATTACTGTATATATAGTTCTTTTGGTTCCTATAGAAATATAAAAATAACTAATATATGATCAACTTAATATACAAAGATTAAACAAAAATGAAATACTCATATCTGATATAATGAAAATATACACTGAATATTTGACGAAAAAACCTGAAAATATTTCCCCTGTAATTTTGAATTGTAATATGATTTTAATTTTTAGCAAGGTTTTTAATCATTTTTTAAATCTAATTCTTGTTCTATAGCATCAGAAATAAGAATGACGAAATATTTCAAAATGATTTTCTATGATTATATTTCGAATTCTTATTTCATTCATTTAATTCTTACAAAAAGGCAGATTAGGAATTTTCTCTCTATCTCTTATTTCTTATTCTGATTTGAATTCAAAACTTAATTTTTATTGTGAAAGTATAGAAAAACTAATGCAGTTCTAACACAATCCACGAGTAAACGATAAGAAATTTAGAAGCAATGTGATTCTGGGTTAACTTTTAGATTCCTGTAATTGATTTTATTTTATTTTACCAACTATCCATTAGTGATTCGATCAATGTAAGTTCTCAGTGCCAATATCAAAAAATTAAGTATAAAATACCATGAATAAGTACTGTATATTTTCTAAATTCATATTTCAATTAATGTGTTAACTCAATTTCAGAAATTGTAATTCATAGAAATAAAAATTTCAGATAAAATATCTCATAAATAACTTAAATAAGTTAAATTAAAATCATAATTTTTAAATTTTAGAAAAATAAGCATTTTTAATCGTACAAGAAAATTTTTATTCCAATACCCCCCTATTGTTTTAAATAATTTTCAATGAGGTTTTTGAACCATCGATTTTAATTGAAGAAAATTGTTTTCTAACTTTTTGTTGAAAAGAATTCCAAGTGTAATTTTATGGCCACTATTAGATTTCTGAAGATTTATTTTGCTTCAATCAAGTTTTTTTTATACTTCAAACAGTACACTGAAAATTAAAAAGACAAAAACAAGTTTAAACAAGAAATCTTATTTTCTCAACAACAACAGCAAAACAATTTTTTGTCGAATGTATGACAATGTGAAATCACCATACTCTATAGGCCTTCATCACTAACTTTCGGCACCGGGTCGTTTTATCCGGGAGAACTTAAAGTCTTTTCCTTTTTACGAATTAAAAATTGTTCTTTTAGAAATGGTAGTTAATTGAGAAACATTTTTAACACGATCTGATTCACAGATTTTCGGGTATTTTCTTCTCGAAGTCTTTGCTGTTTTATACAGAGTGATCGTTGAAATTCCTTCTTCGAAGGCTAAACGCTATTATTGCTACCTTAAAAAGAAAACAAACTAGTTACGTGAATTTAACATTTTATATTGAAAGGTGATAGATGACTCCGCTTCGTCATTGACTAAATAATAGTGGTGTTCCGTTGCTACCAGCCACGCCACCGAGCTGAGGAAACGAGACGACTGCTACAGTTGTGGCGGTCGCGAAACGGCAGCGTAGATTCGAACCCTGGACCAAGGGATCCGAAGGCGACGGGCCTACCAATCAGGCCGAAAAGATATTTCTTCGGGCTGGTTGAGTACGGCCTTTTAACTTCTAACGTTGAAGAGCGTCGCTGCAATACTCCCCCTCCAGTATCAACGCAGCGTCATGATACGGAATGGAGATAAACGTGCGCCATTTTGTTCAGAAGGTCTTTTTTTTTGTCAGAAGGCGCCGAAACGTGCGCCAGAACCGGAATATCACTAGTTGCGCTTGAGTCAAGTGTTTTTGCATCGGAACATATGCAAACAGTAGGAATAGGCCGTGCTGCCACCTAGTGCTCAAGCCCTGAGTCACCACTAACGGCGATCGTCCGGCATATGCAATCAGTAGGGACAGGCAGTCGTGCTGCCATCTAGTGTTCTTGTCCGGGGTCACCACTTGTCGCGAAACGGCAGCGTCGATTCGAACCCTGGACCAAGGGATCCGAAGGCGACGGGCCTACCAATCAGGCCGAAAAGATATCTCTTCGGGCTGGTTGAGTAAGGCCTTTTAACTTCTAACGTTGAAGAGCGTCGCTGCACAGTCAAGAAGAGATCGAAGTGAAAAACAAGAACATTACGAACTGAACTTTCGAACTCATCGGTCGCGTATATTTTTCTTTGCGCGATATTTAATTGTATTAGAATTTACGTATCAAATTTAATCTCTGTAAATAATTTTATTTTAATATATAATTCTGGAAAAATAATAATAATCTGGATGTCCTTAATTCAAGTAGTTACTGTCTAGAATCACTGGAATAATTCAAATTGCCATTTAGAATTTTGAGGCGAAACGGCAGTTTAATTCATCCCGCCTTTTGGATTCGAAATCGAGGTAAGCGTTTTACTTTATTTATTTTCGTATATAGAATAGATTATATTTTATCAGTGGCGTCTAAAATAATATAGGAGGCTAAAAAAGGGTGCCAACCAACCATATACTTCATCATCTCCTAAAACATTTCTCCCACTACAATCTCAAAAAGTTCTGATAGATATTAAAATTCCTCTTATTTCGTAGATATGCTAAGTAAAAGAAGGCATTTTTTGAAAGTTTAGAATAAATTTTCTTATACAATTCTGTCTTTCATTAAAATTTTTGTTTTGAGCATTTGGCATTTGTTTATCATAACGAAATCAGCGATAAAGTTAATGTAACAAAGTTAATACGGGTAATGTATACTAACACGAGTACGGGCAATGTATACTAATACGGGTACGTGTACAGGTAATGTATACATATACAGGTACTATATAATGTAATGCTGGTACTGGGAAAATATTGACCGTGAATTACTGATATAAATTTCTTTCCTATAAGATTAGTCAACAATTATACTAGGTACTCTTCCATTTCGCCGATACGGCGATAATTCTCTAAGAATGATAAAACAGATGCCAAACAGCATATGTGTATTCTTGGAGTTGCCGCCAATAAAGTCTACTTAGCAAGATTTGTGCCATCGAAGTTGAAAAAAAATCTTTTACAGAAATTGGTGACTATACTTATAGGAAAAAACAATAAGATTAATCACAAATATGAGTGGGGTTTTTTTGCCTTTTAAATTATTAACAATACATTTATTTTAAATTTTTTTTTCAAATTAAAACTGCATATTGTAATTGCATTTAAATAAAATAGACTGATATTTAACCTTGATATTTCAGCATTGTGGCTATTTTGGCATTAAAACGAACTTGATTACGATTAAATCATTTTTTCTGCAACGTTACTCATATAAGAGAAAAGAAACAATTACAGACATTTCGTAGGCCAGAAAAGGAAGTAATGGCCCTTCAACCATGGGGATGAAATTGGTGATTTGGCGACTTTGGCGAAAAAAACAGTGATTTTAGAAAACATTGGAATTTTAGCGAAATCAAAACCGAAAGGTAAGTTGTGGACTTTTCCAAAATTTTCTAAGGGGTGTCACACCGGGCCGCAGAGGCTATAAATACGGAGAGATACGAAGCCAAATCGAATCGATTGGGGATTAGATTGGAAACGTTCTGCATTAGTTGAGCAAATCTGTCGAAGAATCTGTTGGTTGCTTGGCCAAGCGAATTTGCTGGGAACTCTCAGAGATTGCCTTGGAAATGCAGGTATAACTGTGAAGTTTTGTCCGCTGTTCGAACTAATAAGCTAGTGAGGTCAACGTTAATAAACGTTCTGCGACTGTTATACAAATGTGTATTTCTATGCGTGCGAAAAACTGTACAAAAGCATTGTTTCCTGATTATGATATTAATTTGTCCAGATTTTGCTACCAATGATTGTTTTGTAATGAATATTTGTGAATAAAGTTGGCTTTGCCATTATCCTTCATGTTGGATTGAGTTCACTCGTCATCCATACTAGAATTTTTAAATAGTATTTATTCCTCAGAAAAAGCGAGAACAAACGATACAAAAATTAAAATGTATCACTATTTTTAAACATGAAATTCTTATTTATGAAAGAAAACTATACACTCTAATTAAGGTATGCGTACACCTTTAAAATGTCATTTTTGTCAAAATTTTCGATTTTCTAATTTTAATGTCAGTCTAAATGTTAAACTTTTTTCTTTCTAACAGTGTTTGAATTTTGCTTATACCTTATTTAGAACTTAAGTTAAAATTATTTGAATATTACCCGGTAGCTAATTTTTAATTGCAATTTAAAGTTTGTTTTTGATTTTTCTCAAAATGAGTTTCCTCGACATATTCATGTATGGTAACGTAGATATCAGAAACAATTATGAACTAAATTAATTTAAATTTTGCAAGTGCTTCCTTATATAGATTGTAAGAACCCCGACTACTTTAACGGTTGTAAAATTAATATGTTTTTAGTAACAAAAGTGCAAATCTTGTATTGCATTATAAACCAGGTCAATTGAAAAGTCCCCGACCTACCACAATAAAACACATTTTTTTGGAAAAATTAGTTTTTATTATTCAACATAATTCCCTTCAAGGGTGATACACTGATTATAGCGACCCTCCAACTTTTCGATACCATTTTTGTAGTACGATTTGCCTTTGCTTCAAAATAGGCCTCAGTTTCGGCGATCACCTCTTCATTCGACGAAAATTTCTTCCCAGTGAGCATTCTTTTGAGATCTGAGAACAGGAAATAGTCGCTGGGGGCCAGATCTGGAGAATACGGTGGACGAGGAAGCAATTCGAAGCCCAATTCATGGATTTTTGCCATCGTTTTCACTGACTTGTGACACGGTGCATTGTCTTGGTGAAGCAGCACTTTCTTTTTCTTCAAATGCGGCCGTTTTTCAGCGATTTCGTCCTTCAAACGGTCCAATAACGCTATGTAATAGTCGCTGTTGATGGTCCTTCCTTTTTCAAGGTAATCAATGAAAATTATTCCATGCGCATCCCAAAATACAGACGCCATAACCTTGCCAGCCGACTGTTGCGTTTCCCCACGCTTTGGAGCGGGTTCATCGTGTGCAGTCCACTCGGATGACTGTCGATTGGACTTCGGAGTGAAATGGTGGAGCCATGTTTCCTCCATTGTCACATATCGACGCAAAAACTCGGGTTTATTACACTTGATCATCTTCAAACACTGCTCCGAATCATCAACTCGTCGTTGTTTTTGGTCAAAAGTGAGCTCGCGTGGCACCCACTTTGCACAGAGCTTTCTCATACCCAAATATTCGTGAATGATATGATGTACACGTTCAGTTGATATCTTTAGAGTGTCTGCTATTTCATTCAATTTCAGTTTACTGTCATTCAAAATCATTTTGTGGATTTTTTTAATGTTTTCGTCGGTAACAACCTTTTTTGGGCGTCCACTGCGTTCACCGTCTTCGGTGCTCATTTCACCACGTCTAAACTTAGCATACTAATCCTTGATGGTTGATTTTCCTGGAGCAGTGTCCGGAAACTCGGCATCAAGCCAAGTTTTTGCTTCAACTGTATTTTTCCCCTTCAGAAAGCAATATTTTATCAACACGCGAAATTCCTTTTTATCCATTGTTTTCACAATAACAAAAGTTGCTTCACTCAAAATGCTACAATTCACAAACTAATGATCCGACAGCTGTCAAATTTATACACACATCTTTTGAGGGTTAGGGCTAACTAAGAAACATATGGATTTAATTATAATAGTGGCATCTATGTGTCAGGCCGGTGACTTTTCAATTGACCTGTTATAAATTATATATATATATATATATATATTTGGTTTTTCTTTGTTATTTGACTCAAAACAGGATAAAAATTGTAGTAATATGATTTACTTCATGAAATCAGTACCATCTCCAAAAAATACTATGATGAATATGATAAAATTTACAGAATAATGTTATTTGTGTTGACTTTTTAGTTATGAGCTTTATTCTGATAATCAATTTATGTTCTAATTTCTCCATGTTTTCCTCTCTAAATTTTTTTTTTAATTAAAAGCAAATTTTTAAATGTGTTTTGCATAGTTTTAGATTATATTTTAGCATTAAAAATATTTTGATAGCAAATATCAATGTATTTCAAAAGAATTTCTCCGAAGGTGTACGAATACCTTAAGAGCTGGAAATACGCTTGATAAAAATGAAAATTCGTTATATTTGCGAAATGACATTTCAAAATTCATCAAATAAATCAGAATTTAGAATGTGCAACAAAAGATTAAAATTCTGGAACAGTAACATAAAATTCTGAAAAGTCAGAAAAATGACTTAGGACTAATTTTAGTTTTTTTTTTTTATTTATTTATTTTTATTTTAAAATGAAGATTGACCCAATAACCTTTTCGCTACCGGAGGTAGAACAAAGATGTGCTTCTCTGAGCCAGCGGCTTCTTACTGATGAGTGTCACTCTTTCTCCAGACAATTTTAGGTACTATGTTAAGCCTAATTCGTGAAAAACATTTTTCTAAAATCAGCTATTCATTAAAATATTTTGGTATTTACATACCTTATTTAAAATGCATTAAACTTAATATGCGCAAAAGAAAAAAGGATTTAATCGAAAACTGAATGTTTTATACGTAAAATTACATAAAAAATCATACTTTTAAGAAAATACAAAATATATTTACATTTGGTACATAAATTTCATGGTGTAATGATGTACCATTACATGGAATATATAGATATAAAAGATAAATCTTATTTTGCTGTATGGTATATTTATAAAAAAAAACCAATGCATAGTCCAACGTCATATGCCTTACACACATATTGTGACGCTTCACGCAAGATTTTGAAAAAAGGGCACATCTTAGTCCTTTTTCCCCCTTTTTTTACTTTAATGTCTATGTACAGATTTGGATTATTTTCGTTAACATTACTGTCATATTCATTCATTATTTAGCAAATCTGAGTATCAGATAAATACTTTCTTTTCGTCTTGACTATCGCTACAAATAAAAACCAACCGAATGAAATGAACAGCTGAGAGCATCTGCTACCTAAAGCCCTAACCACCATAAAGAGCCATAAATTATCGTTCGAACTTCTAGGAAGCAAGAAGAAAGAAAAAATTAAACTGAAAGCAAGTGCACGCTTTAAATCGTGTCATTACATTTAAAGAACCGCGCCGCAATATGTGCTTTTAACAATAACCACTCCCCCCCTCTCCTCCTGATACGCAGAAGTGAAATCCAAGCCCATATAACCAAGGTCAACATTCCAAATAACCTATCTATATAGATTTCGCGGTAATGTAATACCATCTAGTAATATTAAAAAAATCAAATAAAACGTTTTCTTTAAACGTATCACTATTGATATGCTGGTCTGCAGAAGGCATTCCGGAGCGTATCTATTGTGATACGCTGGTAATGAACGGGATAAAGGTTTTGATTATCCTGAGGGTAATCAATGTTATATGCTAAATACTTTCGGTGAGCTCTCTGAAAGACATAATAGGCTTACAGTTAAGGAGTTGAGGGCAAGGTATTCGGTAGAAGAACCACTTTTTGCTGCGAAAATAAATTTTTGGCAAGAAGGTAAGAATATTAAAGCCAAAATCGTTGAAAAGGTATTGGGTAATTCAGAAGATTTGGAGGTATTACAAAAATGTGCGACGTCGATAGGAAAAGTGACCTGATTTCATTCTTAAGTGAGGATGAACTTGCTTTATATACATCTCTTAATTTCACAGTGCTTCATTTTAAGAAATGCCATTTTCAAGGCAGGATTTCAAATCTTTCCATCTTATTATGAGCTTTGCCGAGCCAAGAAGGAATGTTAATTGAAGAAAGTGAAATAACTGAATTGGGAACAAAGATTATTCTTCAAGTACTCTAGAACCATTTTGCACGCATGGAGATTTTTGTACCTATGAACGAGCGGTTAAAAAAAGAGAAACACCTGAAGTTCTTTTCAGAAGGGAGATGCTATGTGTCATCTAGCGAGAGAGTGTACAACCAACCTTTTTCATCAACAGTGGCACAAATACGGATGACTTAGCACTGTACTTGATTTTAGTAGTACCAATGAGATAAATTGACACAAACGAAACATCAACTGTTTGTGGAACCCTAAGAACCTCGTCGATACTTGTTTATATACCTGTCAAGTTTGTGTACTGCATAGAAACTCTTCAAATCATAAAACAGAAAAAGAAATCAGATATGTGTTGCAATATATATAATCCCTACACAGAGTAATCAAATACAAATAGAACACAAACTTTATATGACAATAGTTGATGTCAAAAGCATAAATGATGTGACTGACACACGTTCTTCAATGTATTGCTATGCGTGCTGTGCAACACTAACGATGATGAACGACTGAAATCGAATTGTAAAAAAAATTCTATTGCATAGCATTACAAGTTTGACATTCCTCCTCTCTAAGACGAAATCAGAATATACCATTTCTTATAAACTGGACTTTAAAAAGTTGTCATGAAACATATATTTGTACAAGAATCAACAGCGAAAAAGAAAAATGATAATACACAAAAAAAACCCTTAAAAATGAGGTGGAATTTCATTGTTGATCGGGTAAAGCAAGGTTCGGGAGCTTCTAATGATGGCAATATGACACGCAGGTTTCTCAACAATTCCATGGCTAAAGCAAAATCACTGAGCTTAATGAAAAGGTCATCAAAAGATTCACAGTTGTGATACGAGCAATTTCTTTTGGTTAGCTGATTTCAACCCAGACAAATTGGATCATTTTTCAGAAAAAACGTTAAGATCTATATCAAGCATTAAAGGTGGTATTCCATTCCACCAGCTTGCACAAAATGTTGATCAATGATGAAAAAATATTCGAAAGTCTTCATTCAATTGTAAAATTCTCAGGAGAGGCTTATGAAGGTCTTAACAAAGTGTTTCCCCAATGCAGAGAGTTCAGAACCAGAAAAATATTCCAAAAATCTACAAATGAGGATACAATAATTAGTCGGCTCCAATCCCTGGATTCTACAATGAGACCACATTGTTCTTATCAAATAACCAGAAAGGGGCTCCCACAAACAGAACAGCTGATTTTGCTACTGAATATATCGCCAAGAAGATGACCCGAAAGCAAATGTTTTTGATGTTTCTGTGAAAATGTCAAGAGTTGTTACAACACGAATTTTCAATGGACTTTGATGAAGAATTTAAGCTTCTAAAAGGAAGGAACTCTATGATTGAAGTCAACTAAAAGTACCTTATATTACGAATTTAATTGTTTAATATTACTTTTTGTGCTACTTTGAATATATGTTAGTTTAATTCATTAAATTGTTTTAATGTTATTTTAATATTGTATTTTATATAGTTTAGTTTGTATTAACATAAAACAAATTTTGTATTTTATTTTTTACGAATATTACCTTTTACTACCTGGTATCTGTGACTTTGTCCGAGTTGAATTATTACATATATCTTAGTTTTTGAAAGCGTATTTTGAGTTAAAATTGAGGCATCATTTTTAGTTTTCTTATGGTATTTTTGGTGAAGTTACAGATTTAAAAAACCTCTTCTTATCTCATATATATCTTTTAAAATCAACCTGTTTGTAAAATTCAGGTTTATGTGTCAAGCGGTATGAGATTGATCGTAATGAATGAAGAAGTCAATTAACAATATCAAATATTAGTACGTATTTAAATGTAAAAAAATTTATTTTCGAATTTCACACAGCCTAGCAAAAAAAAAAAAAAAAAAAAAGTAAAATTACCAATATCTATCCCCCATCAAATTTTGTAGGTATAACAAGTTTGAGTTTTCAGTGTCTGTTTTTGTTAAGTACACAGGTATGTTATATGAAACTAAATAAAACAAAATAGAATTATTCTAAGAGGTATTGCTCCTTTTGCTACACTTCTTTTGTCAAAGGTATAGCACAATTCGATTGAACACACACAAAATACATTGAATATCTTCCTGTTTAAACATTTTACTGAGAAATAACTGGCTGAAAGAGTCATGTGCAGTAAATCACCCCTTTATCCCACTAATCGTTATGGGCGAAAATCAGAAGGATTTCGATTCTGTATTAGGAAGACCGGCTTTACATTTGTGTTCTAATAAAAAAAGACAAAAATGAATTCAGCCAAATGTCAAACGTAATTTTTTGAACAAGTAAAAAGGAATAGAAGGATAAGAAATCCACCTTTCATATCTGTTTATTTATTAATTGTTCATTTTCTAATAGAAAAACTACCCTTTTATGTATACGTTACTTTTTTTTCAAAATTGAAGTACTTTTTGTTTCAAAACTAAGGGCACAGTTTCACGACAGGTAATTGGAGGTATTTGTGCTCAACAGATACCCAAGCCTCCATTCCTGTTAATACTCATATTCTAATTTTTTCTTCTCTAAGTTGTTTCAATTATCTGAATTATTTTCTTATTTTGCATCTAAAAAGTATTAAATATCTCATAAACTATTTCACTGATCAATTTTGAACTTTATTTAAGGTTTCAGATGAAGGAAATAGGAATTTTAGTATGGTTTTAATAACTTTCTATAACTGTGTTTTCAGATTAAAAAGTGGCACAATAAGGAATAATATTTTACTGTGCTTTCTATAGAAGGTTGAAATTGGTATTTTTCGGGACTCTTAACAGATAATTTTTAGAGAAATATAATCTATATGAACTTGTATCGAAATTTTTATTTCCCCCCTATTTTATTATAAAATTAAAAAAAAGTGAGCCTGAGTATTCTTATTCTCTGAAACATTACTAAGGTTTTCATAAACCTCATTATAAAAATACCAGGTATGTAAGTATGAAACCGGAATTTGCCCATAGGTGGCGCTAGATGTCGATGCAGTTACCGACACATTACGTCAGCGGTGTCTTGTTATTGTATTGATATCCGACAAAGATTTCCAACTCACAATAACACGAGTTTCATTCAGTAGCATTAGTTTATTAGAGATAAACATGTCGAGTTTTGTGCCAACAAATTACGATTTGCGGACAGTACTACTTTTCTGTTTCATCTGAAGAAAACCGCAGCCGAATCGCATCGAATCCTTCTGGAGGCATTTGGTGAGCATGCTCTCGGTAAAACACAGTGTTTCGAGTGGTTCAAACGGTTCAAAAATGGCGATTTTGACGTGAGGAACGAAGAACGTGGAAGACCACCGAAACAGTTTGAAGACGCCTTGTTGGACGAAGACGACGCTCAAACACAACAACAACTGGCGGATCAGTTAAAGGTGACCCGAGAAGCCATCTCCCTTCGGTTCGGATCATATCATTACAATAAACGTGTTTTTTCTGTACAAAAAGTCCGGTTTCATACTTACATACCTAGTATATCTTTCAGAATAAAATGAAGGTAATAGCCTAGTGGCCATGATCTTGAACTCAGGGCCGCCATGGTTTTGTTAAGACCCAGATAAGAGTCCTGATGACACTAAATACTTGCCGTGTAGTGGGGTTGATGCACGTTATATCTATCGAAGCTTCAATTCTTCTCATGACCTGGTGTGGGAGTTTTAAGAGGCAACTGCCAGCTCAGGTGTCATCCTCGTCATTTGACCGAGGCTCAAAATTACGATGTCCTTTGCCAATAGCTCTCGTGTTACTTCTATGTGTGACACTAATAAATAATCAATCAGTTCTTCAGATAAGAAATAACTTCGGTAAGAAACGAGTTTTTTAAACATGGGTTTTCTTTAAAATTTCACACTTTGTGTAACATAATTTTTCTACATCATAAATTTTAAGTAACATTCACCTGTCAGTCACATTCATTTTCAGTAACATTTGCTTATCTTGATGTTGGGGAACTATGTTACGAACATGATTCGATGCTTCTCTGTAGCGCTTCTCTTATAAAGGAAAGTATAGATTTACAGAGATATCGCTAGTTAAAAATAGATAGCGTAAACAATGACCCATCTGCCTTGGCGATGGATTTTTTTGGCCATTTGGCGACTTGGCGAGATCCTTAGCGTAAAATTTCATTATTTAAATAATTAGTTTTAATCAATTAATTTTTATAATTTCAATTAAATTATCTAATTGTCATCTAAAACGATAGAATATAGAAAATTAAATATCCAATGATCGCTTTAAAATGAGCAAAAAAAAAGCTTTTAAAATTTTGAACCAGACATACAATGCGAATAGAAAAAAAAAGACCTTTAAAACTCCATCGTGTTACGAGTCCAATGCACGTTTAATCTGTAGATGCGCGGAGTTTTCACAGTACAGTGGGGAAGTTAGTACTGTAACGGTTGTAATTCAAATGTTTCACGTCGTCATTTGTTTCAGTTCAGGTTGTCACTCGACTGTAATTCATCAAAATTGAGGTCTATCGCCAAAAGTCTACGTGTTGTTTCTGAGAGAAACATTAATAAACAATCAATCAGAGTGAAATTGAATTAAACAATAGAGTTTCTTTTTCGCCATAAATGTTTTTCTGCCATTGAGACCCAGAAATGGTTAGTTAAGAAATAGTCATTGTCAAGAAAACTGATAAAATTTATTAAGACTTTAAATTGGTAAGATATAACCTTGTATTACGATTGTGGAACGTTCACTAAGTGGGGTCCCGTTTCCAAAAATTATAACTGAGGACTCTACCAATTGAAATAACAGCAATACTGGAACCCAATCAAAATGCTCCCTCATAATGTCGCACATATATTGTGCGTTTAAAAATTTTGCTTCTTCATTTCTATCTTATAATCTCCAATCCCTCAATTTAATATTTACTCTTCTTATATAGTAATGCTCCTTTACATAAGCCACGCTTTTTCACAAGACTAAGGTCTCAAATAAAATAAATTAATAAAATGGTTAATTGAAGAAAAAAATCAGTTATAATTCCGTTACAAAAGTGTCAGTTGTCAAAAGATTAAACACCATTTGAAATCATTTTTTCGATTTTAGAAAGCAGGAAAGAATCGAAATACTATAATTTCAGGTAGATTAATATTATTAGTTATTAATATTTTGGTATAAAATTATTTTACTTTGATTTGACCTGATTTTTTGAATTTGACAGGCGTGTCTGATTTATTTATTATCTTTTTTTTTTTTGACATTTTTCCCTACTTAAATTTCATATTAATTCGTTACGCAAAATCTTTTTTCGTAGTTAAATTATTCTTATTTAACATCATGAAGAAAAAAATTTACAAAAAATTATGGCATACATAATTAATACCACCATTGCTTTAAATATTATGAAGAATAAAGTTTATAAAAACAAACATTCGTCTTTTAAATACATAGTTTGGCTATTTAAAATGCACATAGACTAATGAATTTGTAATTGGTTAGAAACGTCGCACTGAGATGAATATCAGCGACAGTCCTCTTTATTTTAAACCTCGGTCAAGTGACGAGAACGACACCTGATCTGGCACCTAATCTCCCTTTCCAAACTACCATATCACGCGGATTGGAGGACTTGGGATTCGACCAGTTTTAACGCGCATTAGCCCACTACACGAAGGGTTTGTAACTTATGTTCGTGCATTGGAAATTAAAATTTATTAATCACTTACAGTTGCAAAACAAATAATTTTGGTTCAGGTTGAAAGTATTTGTTACATTTTGTTGCATTAGCTAATACAGGCTTTGAAAAAATGACAGTAAATAAAATAATGGAGAGTACATAGTTTTGCTATGAATTGAAAGAGACTACTGCATTTCGATTCGGTAAATTTTTTTTATCTTCGCTGGATATTAGGATTCCGTTGCTCTGTTATTTTCTAGGAGCTTTTAAGACGCTCCTTGTTTATGCAGCTTTAA
The DNA here is from genome assembly GCA_019974015.1 of Nephila pilipes. Classification (NCBI taxonomy): domain Eukaryota; kingdom Metazoa; phylum Arthropoda; class Arachnida; order Araneae; family Nephilidae; genus Nephila; species Nephila pilipes. Next base: position 1,580,595 of record BMAW01072403.1, on the reverse strand, counting down.
GGAAGGAAAATGAACACGCTTTTTAGATAGAAAGTCGCAAATCGTCTTTTTGAGAAAAATAAATTCACATGTAAATTTTCTTGCACTTTATTAGTGTGGATTTTACAACAATCTGTAGAACTCTGTATTGTAATATTTTAGAAATATTTAGTAATAGTTTTGTGTGGTAATATATATTAAATGAACAAATTGAATAAGTAAATTGATAATTAATAAATAAATCGAATTTTTTGAAATGCACAGAGCTGTAAACATAATTTGCATGCATGGTAAATTTATGTACATATGCTTCCTAACCTAGTGTTTCAGAATCAAAACTAAGTTTGTAATCTTTTTAAGAAATTATCATTTTAAGCCAGAGACAATAAAAATATCAAAAAATTCCATTTTTAAAAAACATTCAATTACAAGCATTAGATAATGTTTTCTTTAAAATCTAGTTTATCGCATTGCATTATTCTTGCTTTTTTGATACCAGCTAACAAAATTGAACTTTCGATCATAATACCAATGAAAGATACTGAAGAGAAAATTATCGAAACAATTGAACAGTAAATTTTTTTATTGTCTGGGCTCTTAAAATAATTTATTTGAAAATTCATTTAACTTACACTTTATAAAAACATGTACACGTTTACTTACTAAACATTAAATAACGTCTCCAAATTTTTAGATAATTCCCAAAATAAATAAATAATAACTCTTAAGAAGATTTCTTCAATTCTGCCTCATTTCTCGCCAAACTTTAAGCTTGTTTTAGAAGTTTACTAGATATCGACTACGTTTTGCAAAATTAATTGTAATTTTTAAGCATTTCTTTAAGTAACATGTTAATTTTAACTTCTTCGAAAATTCAACATAATTAACGAAAGATTCTTTTTTTTTCTTCTATACTTTTTAAGTATCCAATTTCCTTTATTATTGTCTTTAAACTCGATTAAACACAGCACAAAATTAGAACAATTCCTTAATTTTTTAAATTTTACTACTAAAATTTTCTACAATGGCGTTCAAATTTAAGAAAGTTTGCATTTTTGGTTAATTTTCTCTAGAATGTAGATTAATATAATACAAAAAATACCGGATAAGAATTAAAATAAAAATATGTTATTCAAATCCTGGCTTCACAATCATAGGAATTTATGCCAATATTTAATAATATTTTTAATTCAGAATGTGTATTGAGAATGTTTGTTCTGTGTGTCCTTCAACATTAAAGGAATACGTCCGAAATAAAACGCTCAAAAACCACACATACAAACTTTAAAACAAATGTATTTTATTTCTGAAGTGTTATATTGTAGCTCTTTTACACTAGAAGTTTATAAAACATGATTTCATCTTCATCACTATTCCATAGATAATTTTTTGAAATTACGTAACGTGATGGAATGTGTTTCCTTTCGTTCACTATATTTGAGAGTTGAAAACTGTACACAAGAATGTCTATAAATGGTACAATTTTATTTTTGTATTTTTATCTTATTCTCATGCGTTGTTTCTCTAATGGGAATCAGACACACACACTCACGCTTTTCTGTTGAACATTCTGAAGAGTTTACATTCATTTGCGGTGTACACAGTCTGTCTCGAAAGTAACAACAATGATTTTAAAAATATGCTTGTACGGAACATTGAAATTACAATTATTAAATTTGAGTATTATAGCCCTTTTTCATAGCAGCTGAAAAAGTTTTATCAGTAGGACAAGCTTAAGGTCCTTATTATGTTTTAATGATTTCTGTTGATCCACTTTAGATGGATGCTTTTTTTTGCAGAATATAAAGAAACTTCATGGGTTCTAACAGGAAGTTAGACCTTGATCATGGGAATGATGGGATGATGTTTTAATGAATGAAAAATGTTCGTGCAGCCGATGAAGTCTGACATCATAAAACTATGTTCAGAGCAGATGTCTTTCAGTTTTCTGTGAACCTCCATTTTCCATGGTTCTGTTTACTTTGCAACCGTTTATCAATTTCCTTGCGGTAGACGAAACATACCATGTTCATGTCATTCAGTCCACACATTCTTCATTCGCAACTCTCCGAGTGATACTGAGAAGTTCGGAGCTTCGGAAGAATTTATTTGAAATAATTTGCAAATCGTTAGTTTAATTTGAAAGAGGAAGAAATGTTTATTCGGTGGCATATTCATCCCACTTCCACCACGATCTCTTGATTTGAAAAATCTGTATTTTCCTGTTTCATTTTAAAATCCAAAGCTGTTCCGTTATAGATTTCTCGACGTCTTTGTTGTGTGACAGAACGCTTCACCACAATATGCTGTTGTTTCCTCACGCTGCTATGAAAATGATTTTCTTATTGAGGCTAAAATTCTAAATATATCCCCAAATTCCCCTTTGCCTGCCTCCTATCCCCATTCGCCCTCCCCAATCCCTGTATAAGTCGTATAATTTAAAATCATTTTCGTTACTTTTGAGGCAAACCATGTGTATTATGGGCTGGTTTTTTTAAACGTGAAAAATTCAAATATTTCCGTTATCGGTCATTCCATCGAACTTTCTTTGTTTTCTGAGATTTCCTTCATTTTAATGAATTTTAGTGGTGAACACCTATGGAAAAGGAAAAAATAAGTAAATAAAAATTTTAAATAAATGAATGAAACATATCATAGTTACATTTAAAGACTAAAAAAGCTATTATCATATTAAGAATTATATAAAGTTGTTACATTAAAAGTAAAGAATTTGTTATTTAAGTGATTAAAAATATAATTGTATTAAAAGTTATTGCTATATCTAACGCTATCATCTGCACATAATTCAATTGATTCAATATACCTCTCCATAATTGGATAACTGTACAGCTTTAGTATTCTTTTAGCATGGAATCATCTACAGTCTTTCAATGAAAGTACTGTCATTAAAACGTGAAGACAAGGGATTCAATTTCGTGTCATTCGTGGCAAAAAGGAAAAGGGTAATCATAAATTTTTCTCCAATTTTCTTTCACAGTAGTATATATTCTTTGATGTACATCAAGTACTCCACACAAATGTTCCATTATTTTCAGATATATTTGAAATACCAGGATGACCCTATAAATAGAAAGATTCGTTGCACTTTTTTCTAACAATATGATTCTATTATATATAATTTTATATAAATAGCTATATCAGAAACTGAAACTTACCTCTGATTGAGTGAAGAATTTAAGACTCACGAAGGCCATTGATAACTGTCAGGAAATTTGATTCAATTCAAGAATTTTGATATTTATTTATCAGAGTTCTGCATTTTTCCTTTTTCGCATATGTTTGAACTTCATCTATACGTTTTTCTATTCACTTTGAATTATTCTGTTTGAAGTGGTTAACATTTATGATATATATATGGTTTGAGTGAATTTAAGAGAACTGTGTGTGTGATCTTTTCTTCTATACCTTTGCTCCTTAAACTTGAATTCTGAATTAATTTTCTGCCTTGGAGAAGAAACGTCGTCTTTTGCTGTAGTTCGTCGTCAATGTTTCATCATTTTGATCCATAGTGTGATTAATACTTATATCATGGAATATCTCCGCGTTTACTCGAGATACTTGTCCTGCATCTCTTTCTATATTTTGAATATAATGCCCTTAAACAATAATGTCATTCTATTTGATGATATCTTATTACAGATAACTCAAATGACAACTTGGAATATCTCTCGAAGATGTATTTCTCCTTTTTTATACTGTGCTTGCTTTATACTCTTATGTATCCACTTGTGTCCTCAAAGTAGGGAAACTCTTAAGAAATTTTTTTTCTGTATATTTTATTTTCAAAATCTCTTAATTAACGCTTTTCTGATAGTATTATTTCTTAGAATGGAGATAAAAAAAAATCTCATGATCACTTTAGCGAGAAATAAAAATGTAAATGAGTTCCACAAGTAAGGTGAAATTCTTTCAAAAGTTTTCGTTTCTGTGTCTTATTTTCAAGGGGAAAAAAATCCTGAATAGTCTTCTAGCATTAACATATTTTGGCTTGGAAATAAAATTCTTACTCATAATTATATAAGCAAGAAATGTGAATGTAACTGAATGCCACAAATAAGGTGAGACTTGTTTGAAAAAATTTTGTTTGAACCATTTTCAAAAAAATTATTACTTAACATTCTTCGTGCATTATACTTTCCTGGATCAGAAATTAAAGCATTCCGCATGATGGTTTAAGCAAAGAATATAAGAATGTAACTGAATTCCACAAATAAGATGAGTCGAGAATTCTTTTTCCATTCGCATCCTTTCTTTCATTCAATGTTTTGGGAATGTTTCTGAACCTATCAAACGTTGTGTGCATCTCAGACGACTCTTAAAAATGACATTCATTTTTCTTTTTAATTTGGAAATGAATAATGATAATAATTTATGCAAAACTTTGCTTTTGTAAATGAAAGTTACTTGTACTTCGAAAAGTAGTGAAGCCACTGCATCTATAGTTAAGTGTCAAGATCCTCCTCAATTTTTCATTAAATAATTCAATTTTTATCTTGCTACACATCCTCATTGAACTTATTTTCATAATATTTCATAACAGTTTCTTTTTCATACATATCAAGTGATCTTTTCAACTTTTCAGTTTTCGATCATTTTGTCATTCAGATGACCCTGTAAAAGAATAAAGTTATTTTTACCTGTTATTACAAATAAAATATCAACTTAGCATTAAGCAGTAACAGGGGATGAGCGGTCTTACAAACACTCAATATATTCCTCCCATCACCTTTATTGCATGCTAAGTCTAATAGAATTGATTCCTCCACTAACTTCCTATCTTGCGACCTCCAGCATCACCCTTCATACCACAATATTTTGAGACGTGCATACTGTTGAAATTTCATCGCTCTTTTTAAGAGTGCTCTGTATGGCTACACATATCTTTCAGTGTTACAATTTTCGGCCGTTGCTAGTAGCTTAAGCCATGAGGTCAAACAACGTGTTTGTCGAGAGAGAACCATATGTATGCTACATTGCCTGGAATTGGTAACCTTTCACTTAGATGGGAAGATTTTAAATAATGTTTTGTAGACTAATTTATCAGTGGTGCAGTTTATTTTCAGAAGGGAGAATAAATAGCCGATAACAATTTAAAATTACTGAGTAAACATCCGTCCGCAAAGTAATTCCGTTAACTGAGCTTCATCCCCAATAACAATTATTATAATTCTTTAATCATTCTTGAAATGAAAGGTTAGGTTGTAATCAGTAGACGTTTTTCAGAAGAAACATTTTCAAAGTTATTTTCTCACTTTATAATGCGATATCATGAGAGAAAAACATACTGGTCACAGAAAAAATTTGTCTTTTACGTAACAATTATATCTTCGATATATTTTCTACAAATGATTATTTCAAAATCATTGAATTCAATCACATTTTAAAATTTGAGTATGTGATGGACTTCTTCCTTTTTTGAAAGTAATGTTCAATTTTTATTCCGAGTATATATCCAAATGTTTTTACAATAACTTCGAAATTGAATTCTTTGAAGATATTTTCTCGTTTCTGCTCTTTTCTCTCCTGAAACAGATCCTAAAAGTTCTTATAGTTTTCTTCTCTGATGCGAAAGTAATTACACCATTATTTAGAAATTTAGAAATGTACAGGTAAAATTAAGTGTGTGTTTTCAGATGATTTTCTGTAGGTGTAGAACCGATCAAAAAGTCGACTTTTGTTCTTTTTTTTCTGTAGCTCAGTTAGTCTGTGAGAGGTGTTCCTCGTGGCAATATTTGCAGCTATTGGGAATATTCGAATGTGTTGATGGAATTCAAATGAATCTGTAAAACATTTAAAACAACATTAATTTTTTGATACATAAATACATTAATGATATTTAATTCGAAATTCTGTATGAGTAAAAGAAACTTACCTCTCTTTCTGCAGCCGCAGTCACATTCCATACACTCCTCGAAGGTACTTTAAGGAACTCCAATTTCTTTCTTTGAGGTCTTTTGATTTTAATTTTATATATTGAGTACCTATCCAGTATACTGAAACATACAGAGTATTCTCTGATGAGTCTAAAAAAGAAGACATTTCATTTAGGTTGAGGAATCAGACTAAGAAGGCAATGCTTTTATGTAAAATTTTGTATTAGGAAATCTACTTACTTCTAATTCTAGAGCCCATTTGAAATTCACAAATGTTGTAACAAACGCTTGATAAGTCTTTGAACTGCATTATCTTCTCTAGGACATGCAGTACTTCTGATTATTCTCAGATATGTATCTTCGAAGTTAGAAAAATTATTTTCAAAAATAAGTGCTTTTTTTTTATCAATGGCTTTATTTTTTTAATATTTTTATAATTTCAAATGTTAAGTAATAATGATAAACCCCTTTCTAATTCCTTAGGATCATTCAAAACCGTTTTCAATGTATCTTAGTAAACAATGCTTTTCCTCCACCATTATCTTGTCAATTTCTTTATCTCTGAGTACTTAAGCTTTTTTTCCCAATTCCTCTCCAAAGATTCTTTTTCATAACATGATTTTTAGTTCTTATCGTGAATAATTCCTGTTACTGCCTCCAGATTCTCTTGTCCATCCTTTTCGAAATGTTCGCATTGTGTGAAAATCTATGAAACATTTTTTCACCCTTTTAAAAACATATTCCACAAAACTATTATTTTTTATCATTGAATTTTTTTTATACAATTTTACTTTTGAAGATTGTAAAAACAGATTAGAAATGATATAATTTTATAATAATATAAGATATAAAAAGATATAATTTCACTTGTATTGCTTTCAGCAGTTCTAGCAATTTTATGGATTATTTTAATTCCTTTTTTCTTTAATGACTATAATTTCTCTCATACAATATTTTTTAATTTTACGTCGCTTTTTTACTTCAAAGTTTCAAGGATTTTTGTTTGTATTGTCATTTGATTTTTTTTTTTTTTTCATCTTTTTTGCTCAGTACACGAATAAATCAGTTTTTAATTATTCGCTAAGCTAATATCTTCACATTCAGGCTGTAGGTTGCTTTTTCAAAATTTATTTGATGCCTGATGAAATGTTAATCACATGTCAATCAGTTTGTCTGAAGCAGAATACTTTTTAAACTTTGATTTCTTCCAATTCTTAGATGATACTTTATAGAAACACTAAATTATTGTATTTTTAGACCCAAAATAGAATAAAAATCTTTATTTTCTTTCCTTTATGATTCCAATATTATCCATTTTCTTATTATCCGTTTTATTCCATAAAAATATTATTGTCTTTGCTGAAAGAATCTTTTTACTTGCAAAGTTTTAATCTCCAAATCAGTTTATAAGTTTCTTTTTAAATTATAAAAAATATTGATGATTTTAGATTATCAATAAACTGGAAGTAGTTAAATTTAATAACTTTTTTTCATGTTTTGTGTCGTCCATTTCTTATAGCTATAAGATATTTGAACAAACTTTTGATACTACTTGAGAAATACATTTCTCTTTTCGTATCATGTTTTTTTCTCCGATTATAAATGTCTTTCTATTACTTATCATATAGTCTTCTGTCAACATTCAGTTTTAAATTATTTATGTTTTTGTATCTACTTCATTAATCCGAATCCTGTTTTTTCATTTTTTTCAAAAGTCTTCAAATAGTTTCAATTGTTTGAGGAACAGAGCATTGGGTATAAAAACGTCTCATTAAAATATTTATTCTTTGTATCATATTTTAGAAGTGACATGTTTTCGGTCTGTCTTCGTTTGAAGAGTGTCATTTATTCATTTTCATCCATTCATCTCTGTCTTCTTCATTTGATTTTAAGGAATTTAAAACAATTTTTCTCCTTTCAGTTATTCATCGCCTTCGACAGTTTCTTTCGTGTAATATTAAAGAAATGTGAAGAACAATTGGGAAATGAAGCACCACATATCTTGGTTCCACGAAATAATTTTCTTTAACACAGCTATCGATATTCTTTGGTAATAGATTAATTCTTGATACTTTAAAAAACTTTTTATTAGAACAATCCTTTTTTTTTTGTTAGTTTCATTATAATTCATTTATTTTCTCTGACCTGTATTATGAAATTATGTTTTCTTAGAAACTTCCAGAAAAGATCTTTCACAGTAGAGGAAACATGATCTTGTAGTGACTTGAATTTTTTTCCTTAAGTTCTTTTCACAAAATTTTTCCTCCTCTGATAGGATGCTATGTGGTTTTTTTTATGTTGAAAGATGACGAAATGTATTCAGGCCGTGAAATGTATACTACTGCTCCACATTTTTATGACAAAGATGGACATTAAATGGACCATCAGTGAGTTTACTTCTGATGTTTAACTTCCAAAAATAGCTGCTGATTTTTTTCGAGAGAAAAATGAAGCATTCAAAAATGAATTGGAAGGCTGCATGACAATATTTTAGTTAGATGAAGGATCTTTAAATAAGATAAGACTGATTTGGAGGATAAACGAATTAAATAGTTCTCCTTCCTCGTTTATTTTAGAGAAGGCATTTTGTAAAGAATTCCTTCATGGCTCTAGTTCCTGAGAGACCATGAAGTTGAAACTCCCCAATCCCTTCAAATCTTGCTCAGGGCAAGGCTCTAACAGGTGTTGCATGTTAGGCCATACCCTGAGATGATTGAAGTTGACGGTTTGATGGGTAGGCATGGAACTCAGAACCTTTTCCATCATAGATAACATAATAAGCAGCTTTTCATGGGAAGGGTGAGCAGCGTAGACGTCCTTCAAGAAAAACCCTATGTAAGGAATGCAGGGACCGCGATTAGAATCCATATGCTCCAGTAGGCTTTCAAAATTATCCTGCCAAGAGAGAAGCTCGCACAGGGTGCTGAAGGTGCGCCTTCTGCTCTTGGGGACACGAGACCAGGTGAGCTTGAGTCTCTCTACTGGAGCACTGCAGAGAGCCGAAAGAATCGCGAACTCCGAGTGGAAGTTTCGGAGTTGGTGGAGGACTTCTGCAATTTGTATGAAATGAGACACGATGCTGGCCCTACGTTTGGGGCAGGACTGCGCAAGGATGGTGCGCACAGTCCAGTCAGACAGGTGATGGAAACGACCTGTGTACTGCATCGTGTTGGGCGACTGTTCAGCCTCAAAAGGGGATCTAATGAGTTCTGAAACGTCAATGCTCTTGAAGGACGCTGCATCTGCGATAGTTAGCTGCTCAGCGTAAACTTCGGCCTTCACGTCGGTGAAAAAGGCTGCCGTTGGCACCTTGACGTGAGGTACGGGATGAAGTTTACGCTTTAACCAATACCATGCCTTCTGGGCCATGGTAACCTGCACTTAATAGCGGGATTTTTTTCTATTCAAAAAAGATGTTAAACTCACTTGAAAAAGATTCAAGTGCTGGTACACCAAATAGTTATTTGGTACCTAAAGCGTCGGGATGGTTACGACGATTTTTTATTAATAGCTCTAAAAAGAGCTGTTTTCTCTCCGACAAGTAGCAAAACTATGTCTTGAGAAGTAATGAAGAATAGTTCTGAAAAGAACTTTTTATTTCCTTTCTACGACAAGAACTGTGTCTTGAGAAGAAATGAAGAATATATCGACGTTAGAAATAACAGTTAAAAACAGTAAAATTCACAAAGATAATCGCTGTCTTGACACTAACCATAAGACGAAAATTAAACAACTGGGAAGATGAATATCTTAAACAATTGTATTTTAATCTGTTTTCCTTCATTGTTGCCACTGTAACAAATAAATTCATTACATTGATTGTTCGAATGCAATTATTCTTTTTTTAAATTTCTACTTTTTGTTGTATTATTACAACAATACTCTGATATGACATTGATTCAAAATGCGTATTTCAAATCAAAGTATATCTCATACTTTTCTGTTCTACACTATTTTCTGCTGTGCAATTCATTTGGGTCTCAAATGAAAATTTTATCACAGATTCAATTTCAAAACGAGTTGTATCGAACTTCTAATTTTTATTTGCTCAATAAATGTAATTAAAAAGATAAATTGGTACTTTTCCATTTCGCAGGGGGGCATCTCGCTAAGCGTACTTTATTGGCGATAACATACAATAAACAAATATTCCTTTTTTCGTCGAGTGTATCATTTTTGGCGACATTATTTCTTGTGCAGGCGAAATGGAAAAGTACCATAGTTTTTTTTAAAAAAATGTATTTCATCTGTGATCTTCATTTTCTGAATTGTCTATTGCTTTTGAATATGACTGAAGTTTTGATTCACTCACTGTTGTAACACATCTACCAATTTTCATCTCATCCACCTTCTTACTGTATTGGTTTACCTTAAAATTATATTTTCTAACATGACTCGATTTTTCCTGTTAGTCATGACTGCAATAAAAAACAAATGAATAAATTCCGTGTCTATAATTCTGTTTTGCGTGGATTTTAAAATCACGCCTAAATGGTTCCAAACGTAGTAATTTTAAAGTGCAAGCAGGAAAACAGATGGCATTCCGACCGTTGAACAAGAAAAATGTGGTTACCAAAAAGAGTCAGAAATAAATAAGAAAAAGAGATCAAATTTTGTTAGATGTGGAACAAACGCGGTAAAGGAGCGTTTTATGAAAAATAGCATTAAAAACGCTCGTACAAATTAAAATAAAATAAAATACCACTTAAATCGAATTTAAAAGTATTTAGCAGCAAACAGGAAAATAGAATGAAAAATAACAAAATTAACTTAAATATGTATTTAAAGCACCCGACTAGGTTCGAAGACCAATTTTTTAAAAAATGCTTTTCAAAAGAGTCTTTTAATTTAAAATGATAAAAATAAACTCAAAAAGCAATAAATTTATATTTACATACATATATAATCTCTATATTTTGAAAAAAAGTGTTTTTTTTAATGAAATTTCAGCAACATTTACAACGTTAAGAAAAAAAACAGCATAATTAAACAAATAATTGACATAATGGATTTTTATTTTATACATATACTTCGTACTTCCTGTAAAATATAATTGACCGCAGAATAACAATTATTTTTAAAAATAAATATTTTATAAGGATTCAAAGTTGATGTTTATGATTTTTCATCAAAATTACTACATGTTTTGGATCGAAAAAGACTGTAAAATATGTCTAAATGTTACTATCTCAAAACCAACGGTCTATTACACTCCTAAAGACGAACTAAATTTGTATACCAAATTTTTTTGAATTTAGTGGCAATGCTTTGGAGATATTACGTTTTTCGTGCATGACTTTTGGTGAAAATTTCATTCTTTCAAAGAACACATTTAAGAAATATATTCATATGTTACCTTCAGTTAATATTACAGAAATAACTTAAACTTCTCCAGTTTTATGTTATACTTTTCTAATCTGCAATATTGATGGTTCTTTTTTTTTTCTAATGGATCTAAGCCCTCTTGTGGAAGTTTTTGTCAATGGCAGTGAGAACCTTTTTTAATTCTCCGAAACACATCTGACATGGATTACAGACTAATTTTCAAAAATTGACAATCAGGAAAGTTTTCTAATGACAAACAATAGAAACAGACTTATAATATCACAAACATTTGATTGTATATAAATATATACAAATATTACCTCTAGGTTGAGGTAAAAAAATGCCTTTTATGAAATTTTAGCAAATTTTCAATATAAAGAAAAACAGCATAATTTAAAAGATAATGGGCATAAAAAAGTGTTGTTATATATATATATATATATATATGTATGTATAACATTGCATGTTAAGAAATAATTAAAAAAAAGTATTGCATAAGCATTTGATGTTGACAATATGATTTTTCGCCAAAATTGATTAATGTTTTAATCCAAAAGTAAATATAAAATATAATTAAATGTAACTATAGCTAAATCTGTGGTTTGTAATACTCTGAGGAGGTTTTGAAATATTTTTACCAAATTTCATTCAATTTAGGCTGATTATCATGGAGATACCTTATTTTTCAAGCAAAAATTGTGTGACAATTTTATTAAAAAAACCACACTTTTAAAATATATATGTATATTTAAATTAAAAGTTAAATAACTTAAAATTCCCCAATTTTACAAGTCATTCCATGTTTTTCTTCCATTATTGTGCTTATTTTTCTTTCTTATGGCACCAAGCTTTCTACTGGAAATTTTTGCTGTTGACATTGATTAGTATTTTAACCCTTCAATGCACTCACTATCAAATACTATTTATCCCTGTGCATTATTTTATTCAGAAACAATGTGCATTTTATTCAATATGCGTAATAAACCATCAAATCTATTATTAAATCTTACAACACTAATGTAAGCACCAAACACAATGCTTAGTTCTCAGCAAATATTTTTTTTTTGATAGTATTTACCACAGAACAGAATGGAAAAATTCATTTTAAGGAAATTGTACACCAAATTAAGTTTGTCAATCAATGTTTAAGTTCCTAGCTAAATAACCTGATGAATATTTTTCATCATGTTCAGGTTTACTTCTCTGTTGTAGCATTATTTCATTTGCAGTCTTCTCTCCTTGACATACTGAATCAGTTAGAGTAAAAGTCTTTTAGTTTCCTTAAAACTTTTTTAACACATTATATGAACCACTTCTACTCATATTTTGAAGAAAAATTAATTTAAATTTAATTTCATACAAAGAAAGAACTGAAAGTATTGCAAAATATGGAAAAAAAACTAACAATAAGCGAAATAACACGAACCAAAAATGTAAATAAACATTAGCGATAGTCGAAAACACTGTTGCCAATCATCTACAACAAAATGGCTTGAAATAATTATAAATAAATTGTGGCTTAGAAAGTAGAAAATTAAAATTAAGGTTTTAAAGCATTATTTTAGAGCAATAATACCTTAAAAAAGATAAATTGTGTACTTCCGGTCTAAATGTCACTACTTCCAGTTTTGTTTTGAACTACTACGCATTATTAAAAAAATCTATATTTTGAGTTCTACCTCACATAAAGTAAAAATAAAAACTGTTATGGAATCTTGAAAAGTAGGACTTTAATTTTTAATAAGAAAAAAAATCGAAATTTTCTTCTAAAAACTCTTTTTCATACTAATCGGATACCAAGGGAAATATAAAAAATTGCACTAACCTCATTTTGAAGGGACATCCGTATCACCAAGTGGGTAAAATGTGAAGATTGCGCTTAGAAAATCTCGAAATGTATCATAATTTATACAATACTTCCTTTGACGTCGTGTTATGTACTCGGCTAGATTGTTATCAAATTGATTTTCCGCCTGATGAATATGATTTGGCATGCCTCTCTTGACTGCTGAACGCATCACTTCTATGCTGTTGGTATACGCTTCGGTGTCGGGGTCCTTAAAAGTTAGGCTGTAGTTGAAACGTAAGTGATCGTATCCTTCATCTGATAAGCAATCCTAGACCTCCCAACAATCGGAACTTATAATGGACCGAGGCAAAATCCAATTCCAGAAAGAAGAATGAAGCCATTCTTCTTTCTTCCATCATTCTACCTCTCTAACAGGCATACGTCTCTCTTTCGATACTACCAAACACCCATGTACTCTTCACAGATTTTCCTCTTCAATATTTCAATTTCTCAAACTTACTCTTATCAATCTCCACAATCTCTCCTTTCATGCATCGTATTCACCAAACAAACTTCGCTACAAAAACTAAACCATTATCATCCCTTAATTTATCCTCACAATACATATTAAGAAGCTTATCAATCCACAATTTTGTCGCAATCAAAATTTCAATCATACTTAAGTCGCTGGTATCAAACTATAATCCCTTACATTCTTTTTTGAATGGCTATTCTCCCCTTTAGTTCAAGTCTGGTATAGGATACTTCCTTGGCAATTGGCGACTTTTGCGAGGGATAATAATTTGAATGCGGCGATTTAGATTATGGTAACCCTGATGCATGTAACTTGTAAATTAATTGCATATGTCACTTGTTCTTCATTCTTGATTGTTATTTATTAAAAATGGCACACGACTCTTAATAAATAGGAGACGATATTCTTAGATTTGTTCGTTATTCTTGATTGTGATATGACATGGCTTCTTTTTTTCCTACAATACTATTTGTATCCATTTTTAACACACACCTTTATACACCATCAATTCCATATCCTTCTCACATATACTACATTTTAAATTACTCATAATCAAACCTTCTTTCATACACCATTCAAACACACCTTTCATACCTTATGCTTCAAGCAGAGCAAAGAAAGTGATCGCTAATCCTTTACTTCGCTCCATTTGTCAAGATTCTTCAAGTGAGAGATACAGGTTTAGATCAAGCGTAAATATTTTGATAGCTTGTGGAGCACTCAAGTATTACGACATTTATTCTCTAATCAGGAATATATTTAAAATGAATTACATCGACCAGTTACTTGCTCAAGAATTTAACATTTACATTTGAATAATGAGAAATACATTGCCTTAAAAAAAGAAACTAAAATGTATGCATTGAATTTTTCAAAAAAAAAAAAAAAAAAAAACATACAAATAATGGTATAATTGATGAAGTAATGCAACTGACCAAATTTCTCAGAATAATGTGATATATATCGTAAATAAACTGGCGTGGTCTGTGTTTACATAGAAATTCCTTATACGCTAGTTGTATATATATCCTATATCCCCTTTATTTCGATTAATATATTCAACATTCTCATATTCTTTACATTATTCAATTATTTATATTAGGCAGAAAATAATTTGAGTATATTTTTATGTACCTATAGTCTTATTCTTATTTAATTATGTGGTTAAAATGTCATTCGTTAATCAAGACCTACTTAAACATGCTTCTGACTTTTGTTTATATGCTTTTGATATAAGTTTTAAATTATTTTTTACTTTAAAAAAATACTTTTGAGCTGTTAACGACTATCGAGCTAATTTCGTCTTTCAGTTTTGATTAAGATTATTTTGTGTTTCAAATTATTTCATTTAGAAATATTGTTATGTATTAACCATTCATCGTTTGATTATAGCACGTTAATAACACCGGTAAGAAACGAGTTTTTTAAACATGGGTTTCCTTTCAAAAAATTTATTTTTCATTAATTTTTTAACAAAATAATCGAGTTCGTGAATTTTTTTCTGGGTACCATTTATGTTCAGCTGTAGAACATTAATTATCCTTGTCGCATACTTCCCACCACGATTCCGGACGTTGGTTGGACTTCTGCCTGTTGGTAGGCGGGAAGTATTTTATTTCTCTTCTACCACCCAAAGGAATTCCAATGTAGGCATTCCCCTATCCGCCACATGGGGACGCGCTCTCTAGGGGCTACAGGTTCCCCTAAAAGAACAAAATAATAATTAACAAAAGAGAGTTGGGTTCAAACAGGGAATAGGATATCCCCTAAGAGATTCGCGACGAAACTTGGCGACTTCCTAAATAGGTTGCCATAAGAGCTTGACTTAAGCATTGAATATTCTTAGGGTTATCGTGACCTAAATCGCCAATAATTGCTCCCAAAAGTCGCCAATCACCTAGGGGACACCCCTATTTCCGATTTGAACCGATTGTTTAAATAACGCCTCTTTATCTTGCAGATAGATTTGTCGACTATTCGGCGACTTGGCGAGAAACTTAGCATAAAATTTAATTATTTTAAGTTATTTAAGGAAAAAATTATTTTAAGTTAGATAATTTTATTTTTCAACATAATCTCCTTTAAGCTTCATATACTTTTCCAATCAATTCTCCAATTTTGTATAGCCATATAAAAATTAAGATTTAGAAATGTCCTCAAAATTGGAATCTCTGTTTGACCCATTACCTCTTCGTTTGACGTGAACCATTGTCAGCAGAGCCATTTATTCTTAAGTTTAGAAACAAAAAATGTCCCTGTGTATCAAATCTGGTGAATATGGAGGATGATGTAATAATTTGAATTTTAATACATCAAATTTAATCATCGAATTTTTGGACTTCAAAACTGTACAGGTGTGCAGAAACTCTTCAGGATTGGGATGATAAACCGTCAAAACAGCCTCAAGGCTGACCACACAATTGCGCCTATTTTCCACTTAAAGCAAACGTGGCGCCCAACATACCGAGATTACTTTCACACCCAATTTTTTGTGCAAAACTTAATACACTGTACCTTGCCATATGCCATTGGCTTCAGCTATTTCGCGCACTTTGATTCGTCGATCACTCAAAACCATATCGAGGATTTTGACAATCATTTAGTGAGTAGTCACTTCCACTGGATGTCCCGAACGGCGTTCATCTTTCGTGGATGTACGACCATGTTCCTATAAATTTATGTACCACACCTCAAAGAAGATTCGATGCCTATTTTAATAAGCTCGATGTTCCATTAGTGTATAGCAAAGATCCATCGTTTTGTTCGGAGGAGGAGGGCAATCTTCTCAAAAAATTTCATTTTTCCCCTTTTAAGGGAAAAACAACATCGTTATCTGTTCTAAAAATCAAGGTGATTGTGAGTTATCATAGAAGACTTTTAATAAAATTTCTAAAATACTTCTGAGAGTCAAAAAAAAGGAAGAAATAAAAAAAATCATCTAAACATGATCCATCTCGATTAATTTTTAGTCAAAATTAAGACTTGACTATGCCCCCAGATAATAATTAGAACTTTGTGATATTGCGAATCATACTTCAAATTTTAACTCATTGAAATCCGACAAATCAATATTAATAGCTGTAATAAGCAAAATTATGCATGCAAGGATCAATTAAGATGCAGAGCACTCATATTTTATTCAAATATCTTGGTTAATTCTTAGAAATAACATATCTTTGACGATATATCTGGTAGTTTTATATAATAATGTTGTAATACTTTTTTTAATATTTCTCATGTATGTAAATTTCACAAAATGTGCCTCATTTTTATTAAGTAAAGATAATTCGATGGTTTTGGTGTATATTATATTGTTAAGTATTAATTTTAATAAATATTTAATTGAATTAATTTTGATCATAAATATTAATGATACATTTTAAATACAATTTCTTTAATCTGTCTGCGAGGCTCATTACGCTGACAATGGAATAATACAAGGGAGGTAGGACTTATAAAGATTAATAACACTGTCAAAATAAACGCTGTCGTACACTGGCGTCCAAAAGTTAATCATAAATGATAATTATGTGAATAATGATTGGTTGGTTGGTTAAATTTCTGGCACTGAATCCTCTAGGGACATAATGTGCCAAACACATGGAAAATATTTCAAAACGTCAAATAAAATATGTTAAAATTACAATAACAAGTAAAATATAATAAAGTTATAGTTTTTTTTTATAAAATTGTATACATAGAGTAAAACCAAAGTCATTTAAGACATTAAAAATATTTACGAATTAAAAATAATTACGTTTATACACCCATCGAAATCAGTAAAAGAAAATATATAAGATTTAAAATGTTTAAAACAACGAATACAGTTAAAAGCAGAGCAAAATTAGTGAAGATATGTCTCACGGTCAAACACAATTACAAATTAAGGAAATTTCCCTGTAAAAGGTTTCTATGAGTCAATCTTGTGTGTACAATTCGACAAGTGTTAAAATGGCAACCTGTCTTTTATGTGAAAATTGAGTACAATAGGAGATGAGTTTTACATGATTCACTATTTATTTTTAAATTCCCGATTTCATTGGTCCAGCCAGTGGTCATGAATAACTAATTTATTGTATCTTAACAGATCACAGTACGGAATAGTGGATTGCTAATTTAGTGGTACTATCGACGGTCTCGTTGCCCTGGATACCCATGTGGGATTGTATCCAACAAAATAACAGTTGGAGGCTATGAGGCCTCAGTTTATTAATTTTTTTTAAGTTTCAATAATCAATGGATAAAAAGAATAAATTGAGTGACATTGGGATTACAAAATACTCATGGAATCCGTAAATAACATAAAATTCTCATCAATTCTATTTGACAAGTTGTCCAACACCTTATGAATGGCAGACATTTCAGCGGTAAAAATTGAACATGAGGGATAAAATTGAATAGAATGAAGAGAATTATATATTAAGAGAGAGACACTGGGGCATGATTCGTTAACATTGAACCTTTGGTGTAAATGTGGAAAAATCAGGTTATAGCTCTGCAAAGCCATTAATAATTTTTATGTAAATATTTTGTGCAGCGTCCGATCTCTTAAAATTTTAAAAAGAATTATTGAAATTAAATCTCTGTTCGCACCAGCGGGAAAAACCTAGTCTGCTTTCATGACACAGACATTGGTTAATCTTATGGATAATTTTTTTGCCCTATAGAGTCTAAAAGTAAACTTTTGTTTGAAAATGATAAGACTGTTGAAGATGATGATGTTATAAAATTATATTGAAGGAACAAATGTTGTCTCCTCAAGTTTAATGAAAGTTCGAAAGTCATCAATCAGACTCGCACGATGATATAGCACGTTATTATCCATAAATATGAAGTCAGGATCAACAGTACCTCAAAACAAGCGAATATGAGGCTCAAGAGAATTTCATTTATGTACCTTTTAACAGCAACATACCCAGTCTCGAAGATAAAGAGGGTTGTTTGCCCTTCCAACATGATGCCTGCCTACACCAGATTCCCCTTGTCAAAAAACTATATATTTCCATGATGTTTCCCGAATGAAAAGAAGTTTCATGTTCTCGCCATACCATCATCCGATTTTAATCCCGTTTCAAAAAAAGAACTAGGTTAGTCACTGAACATCGCATTAGCCTACTGCCCCAAACTACAGTATTAATGTTCCGGACTCCAATTTGAACGAGCGCATTTATGTATTAGAGAGGTACAAAATATTCGTCGTCTGGCATAGAGACGAACATGACTGATTCTCCTGCATGGAAGCTCATACTCCTGTGACGGTTGTGAGAGATAAATCCAGTTCTCCAACATAACTGTCCTGCTGATATTGTATGGTTGTTGCCAAATATCACTCTTGTGTAAAGTTGTGACTCTTGACTGATCTGTAATCGATTGTCGGTTAATATTTCCCACACTATGAAACATCTGCTATAGTCTTGAGATAAAACACTGAGGGTTATTCTGAACTTGAGACAATTCGGTTTGTGATCATCCGGATTCGAGCATTCTAACGATTCTACCTTTCTTAAACATGCTCAATTGTTGCATTTGTGTATTCATACGCTTTGTTTCATCATTAACAAAGTTCTATCACAAATTATTTGCTCGAAACCTATCTGAACTGTTTATGTCAGGTGAGTCGATTTATCCGCGTTCTCAGTGTGCGGTTGTTTGGCAAATGAAGACGCCGACTGAAATATTTTGCATAAAAACAATGTTTCACCTTCAACACATGATTCTCTATAAATTACTTCGATTAAATTCACTAATTTTACTCTCAGTTTTCTGATTTTGTGAATTATTCTTAACCTTTGGAAACTAATGCATTTACTATTTCAAGTTACCCTGCTAAATAAAAGAAACAAAATATTTAAAGATTCCGTCTACAATCATTTTTATTTTGTGAACGTAATGTTAATCATATGGAATTTCTACTTTCGTCTTACAACCTAAATTATTTATCTGTTTTAATGCAATAAAAAGCATCGCAAAGAGAAAAAAAATATTTAAGGTTCTGAGAAATTCTATTTTCTCCCCAATTTACGAAAATATTTTAAAATAATTTTTAAAAGGGTAAGACAACGAATGAATCATTAAAATAGAAGTAAATAATTTTTATAAAAAATCAAAAGATAACCGAATTTTCATAGAATTCCATAGAATCATTCATTATATTTTGCATTTTCGGTTGCACCCTCCTCCTCCCCTTTTATTGCGTTCAAATAGATAGTCTAAGATAGAGGAGGAAAGTAGAAAACAAGGACCAGAAGTCATTAAAGTAAATGGCAACGAAATGATTATGTCTTTATGTTTTTAGATGAAGGTATTATTTGAATAACATAATTCTATTTCGCTGTTAAATTTATGGATATATAGTGGAAAATTCTCAGAAAAGTAAATCGTAATAAAATTTTTATATATGTATTGATTTTTAAAGCATTAAATGAGTGATTGGAAAAATGATAGCTTTTAATTGATTGATTAATTGATTGCTTATTAATTTCGCATTTAATTTCGCATTTTTCGCACAAGGACTCCGTAATTTTGAACTTCGATCGATTGATGAGGACGACATTTGAGTTAACACAACCCTCAGAGGCTTACCTTCTTCAGTTAAGTACGGCATAACTCACCCAAAGCAATCTAGTGATCATTTTCTTTCCCAAGAAGTTTATTGTCTCGGTAAACAAGGATGACGCGCTCCTGGGATATCCTAGCGATTCTATTCTATTTTCGACCCTCCTTCTTGTAAACCAATTTTTATCTTTTCTTTTCTTTTTTTTTTTTGTCTAACGTCTAGATTACAGTTATATTTTGTATAGCGAAGTATAGCCATACCTGGATCTTGAACCATTAACCATCACCATCACTCACTGAGTAAACATATTCCTCTCCAAACTTCCAGCCCACACTAATGGGAGGGTTTCAGTTGATAAAACTTTTAGCTAGTATTTAGAAAAAATTTTGATGCATTTTTAAATATTATACAAATAGTTTATCTTATTTTAATTTACAATATTTCGGAATGTTATCCTTTTTCCAATCACCCATTCAATTATATTTCACAATATATACAGAT
The DNA here is from genome assembly GCA_019974015.1 of Nephila pilipes. Taxonomy (NCBI): domain Eukaryota; kingdom Metazoa; phylum Arthropoda; class Arachnida; order Araneae; family Nephilidae; genus Nephila; species Nephila pilipes. Next base: position 1,560,016 of record BMAW01072403.1, on the reverse strand, counting down.
AGTGCTGAGATTCATATGAGAATAACGAGAAATTTAAATTGTAACACTTAGCCTAGATTAATTCCCTGAAATGAAATAATTCTTAAATAAAGTTTTCCTTATAATTTCGTTATGTGCTCATCAAAATGTATTAGAACACCAAACCTATACAATTCAAGAACATATAAAACACTGATGCAGCAGTTCATTTCAACATTATGAAAATTGATTCATAAAACATATTAATTAATTTTCGACACTCTTTCTGCTTCAGTGCGCAATTAATGGTATTCAAACTGATTTTTCGTATTCGCAAGCAAGTAACAATAAGGGTAAACAAAGGGTACATTAGGAAACTTACAAGTAGAAAACGATGAATTAAACTGGGCACACATCCACATCTTTTCAAATAAATTTAACGTAATATTTACTATTTTGTTTGATTAGAATGAGACTCTACAAACACAAATATTATATTTGAAACAGTCATTTAAATATTTGGTTAAATATTTAAGTAAATATTGTTCAAATTGGGCCGATAGTACAAAGCAGAGTAGTTGGAAAACAAATATTAGCTTGACAATGAACTTTACTAAAACATTTTGAATATTTGAAACCAGCAGGTGCTATACTACGCTTTAATAATCATATACTATGTTTTTGACACAATAATGTCCAGATATACACAAATTTAAAGTTAGTTTTTATGTCATAGTTTTATATTTCTTATCTATAGTCGTCTTTTCAGTAGAATCTTTAAGAATGTTTCAGGTAATTACTAAATTTAATAAATGTTTAGTCATTACGAGAAAATTCATTTTCATAAAATTGATGTTTCTCGATCTGTTTGTGCAGAACGTTTTGAAGTGTCATCCTCGTGACTTTCTGACTTTGAAATATTCACGATTTTCACTTTACCAACCCAGGGGACATTTAGCGAGTTGAATAGCATAAAATAACAAGGTTTTTTCCAAACTAAAATGAAACGTGATAACGTAAATTAGATGAAGATAGAAATAAAGTGAAGTGATTTAAATATTGATTCATATAAATCATATGAAAGTAATAGAAAATGTAGGGAGACAGAAGATAAGGACATGTGGTTAGAGAATTATTATTGAGGTTGAAATTCTTCTGTCATGGCCGGGGTTTTTCGTCTATCGTGGGTTGGAGGGTTGATGCCACTAAAGACCCGCCGTGCAGTCGGAGCTGATGCACGCTGAATCTGCCGAGGCTCAAAGTCCTCCCGTGGGCGTGGTGTGGAAGTTAGGAGAGAAAAGTACCAGCTCAAACATCGTCCTCATCATTTGAATGTGGTTGAAAATTGCGACGTCCGTCGCCAATAGCCCATGGATTCTCCGTGTGAGTCTTCCACCGGGGTGTTCTAAATAGTTTTATAGTTTTTTCAAGTTTAAAATAAATTCTTATAAATTCAGTTTTCCAGGCCGAATTTAAGGCAATCGGAATCGCAGTATTATGGGTCATCTCTCATAATCTTAAAGTTTCTATTTATACCGACAGTTTATTGTTAATATTGCTTTTTCAAAACATCAGAAATAAATCAGCTTTTATTAATAACATTTAAGAAAAATTAGCAATTTATTCTGATTTCTACAACTTGCAATGGGTTCGGGCCTATGTCGGAGATTATTCTAACCCAACCACAGATTCATTTTCAAAGATCGCGGTCACTGATGGTGAGAGAATGTACCTGACCCTCAGTCTCATATAGTTAAGATTTTATGAAATATGCTTCTCTCTGTCTGACTAGGAGGTGTGATGATTAACTTGTAATACTGTTATTCGGGTTCACTCCTATATTCCGCGACACAATCTGAGTTTTATACTAATTATGCATTTATTACTTGCTTCTTAATTGGTCATGGTCAATTTGTTTGTTATTTAAATCGTTTTAATTTAAAAAATACAAATGTAACAGGTCAATTGAGAAGTCCCCGACCTGACACATAGATGGTGCTACTAGAATTAAATCCATATGTTTTTTAGTTAGCTCTAACCCTCAAAAGATGCGTGTATAAATTTGACAGCTGTAGGATCATTAGTTTGTGAACTATAGCATTTTGAGTGAAGCAACTTTTGTTATTGTGAAAAAAATGCATAAAAAGGAATTTCGCGTGTTGATAAAATATTGCTTTTTGAAGGGAACAAATACAGTTGAAGTAAACACTTTGCTTGATGCCGAGTTTCCGAACACTGCTCCAGGAAAATCAACCATCAAGGATTGGTATGCTAAGTTTAGACGTGGTGAAATGAGCACCGAAGACGGTGGACGCAGTGGACTCCCAAAAGAGGTTGTTACCGACGAAAACATTAAAAAAATCCACAAAATGATTTTGAATGACCGTAAATTGAAATTGAATGAAATAGCAGACAGTCTAAAGATATCAACCGAACGTGAACATCATATCATTCACGAATATTTGGGTATCAGAAAGCTCTGTGCAAAGTGGGTGACGCGCGAGCTCACTTTTGACCCAAAACAACGACGAGTTGATGATTCGGAGCAGTGTTTGAAGATGATCAAGCGTAATAAACCCGAGTTTTTGCGTCGATATGTGACAATGGATGAAACATGGCTCCATCATTTCACTCCGAAGTCCAATCGACAGTGGTCCGAGTGGACTACACACGATGAACCCGCTCCAAAGCGTGGGAAAACGCAACAGTCGGCGGACAAGGTTATGGCGTCTGTATTTTGGGATGCGCATGGAATAATTTTCATTGAAAAAGGAAGGACCATCAACAGCGGCTATTACATAGCGTTATTGGACCGTTTGAAGGACGAAATCGCCGAAAAACGGCCGCATTTGAAGAAAAAGAAAGTGCTGCTTCACTAAGACAATGCACCGTGTCACAAGTCAGTGAAAACGATGGCAAAAATCCATGAATTGGGCTTCGAATTGCTTCCTCGTCCACCGTATTCTCCAGATCTGGCCCCCAGCGACTATTTACTGTTCTCAGATCTCAAAAGAATGCTCGCTGGAAAGAAATTTTCGTCGAATGAAGAGGTGACTGCCGAAACTGAGGCCTATTTTGAAGCAAAGGACAAATCATTCTACTAAAATGGTATCGAAAAGTTGGAGGGTCGCTATAATCAGTGTATCACCCTTGAAGGGAATTATGTTGAATAAAAATCCTAATTTTGCCAATAAATGTGTTTTACTATGGTTGACCTGTTATTTTCCTGTGGCGATACTGACCACAATGTTTTTCTTGCACCTTTTACCAGAGATTTTCTTTTAAACTGTTTTATTGTTGAAGCGAACCATATTTCGCTGAAGTACGTGTGTGTGAAAATACTTATTTTTATTTAAAACAGAAATCCCATATTCTTACAGCTCGTGAAATTACCCAAGAATATTTTTAATTCCTTTAGTTTCTTATTACACTTCTCAATATTTCAAATTTTCCTTATTATGTAGTTATAATACCTTATATATATGAACATATTTTTGTCTAATACTTCATTTTTTGTTCTCGAGTTTGTGGACGCTTTTGAATTTAACCATTTAGCCTATTGTACATTTTATTTCTGCAAGAAAAGTCCTACTTTTTGTGTGTGTTTTTTAAATTCCTGTCATGCACATTTTCTCCTCTGCAAATGCATTGTAAGTTTTATTTTATTTTTGATTTTGAAATAATGTAAGATTTTATGTTCTTTTGCAAATAAATTCTGAATGTGGGGTGATTGTCTCCCGAGGAGGAGGCGGATTGTAGCTCTAAGCCCACATAGGGCTCGGTCCCCTTGTGTATTCTGACAATAGCCCCGAGTTGCTACATTAATAAGACCATTCCTGAAATTCTTTTGTTAGTCTTATGGATTGAATAAAAAAAATTCACTTATAGTATTAATATACAATGTTACTGTCGAAGAAAGTTATGAAAATGAATAACCAGTGGATTGGTAAGATAAATGTCTTAGTTAAATCATCAATTAGGATTGTGAGTTAGGTCGGGATTTTAGAGGAAGCCACCGTAGATATTCTATAGTATTGATAAATAATCTTTTTTTCTTATACACACACACACACACACAGATATATATATATATATATATATATATATAATGTCATTATATATATATAATGACTGTCAAACGCCACAACTTGACCGAGTTTCAAATTTACGAGGTCCTTCGCCAATAGCTTTTGTGTTGCTTCGAAGTTCGATCTATTAGTCAATCACAATGTTTTGTAACTAGAGTGAAAAAATTGAATTTATTTACATATTATCAAAATTTTACAATCTAATTATGTATTTGAGATATCGAACACACTTTCAAATTTCATTCGTCAATAAAATGATTGGTTCTCGTTTATCAGTTATTTTACATATGGCAATGCAATATCTATATTATTGTATTATTGGTCATTTTTCACAAATCTAGTTTAACGCATTTATTGAAATACATCAGCTTAGCTCCCTATTCAAAATAAGAAAATTTTACAACTGATAGTCCATTTTCTTTCTAATTAAAGAAAAAACTTTCTCCGATATTTCTTAAACGTCTAGAAATATGGAGAAATATTTCTGAAAATATCATAAAAAAAAACGTTTTGAAGTGGAAAGAAAGAGCAAATGACCATCAAAAACATTCTTTTGCTTTATTGGATGTTAATTAATAATAGCCTAGACTAGAGATATATAATTAAAATTCAGCAGATAATCAATATTGTATTCATAGATTCAAAATGATGAATGTGATGAGAACTATAATTGTCAGTTACAGTTACAACTTTAATGAATCAAAGTCATATACTATAGTGGTTTTCTTTTAATTAACTACTTTCTATTTATTGTATGGATATGACATTAATAGGATTAAAATGTATATAAGTGCTTTCTTAAGAATTGCGCAATTTTAATTTAAATCGAAGAATTTTAAATTATTTTACAATTACCATTAAGTTATTCAAAAGATTTTTTTAAGGTTACATATTTTGAATTCATTACATGTGGTCTTAAGGTAAATATGCCATTATTTTTTTATTTAAATAATTTAATACATATTTCAAATATAAAAATATTAGCTTTACTCTGAAGTATTGACTGATATATATTTGAGATCATTTAAGATCTAATTATCGCAAATTTATAAGCTTTGAATTAATATCACTATGTGCAACACGAGGAGTTTCGGAAACGAGCTTTGTAATTCCAAACGACAGTTAAGTGGTGAAGTGGACGTCACTTGTGTGGGTGTCCCTTCTGCACAATGTGAAAACAAAGAGCTTTGACTGATATAACATGCATCGATTCCGAGTAAGTCGATCTTCTGAAGAACGATATTCTCATCTGTTACAACCCGTTTCCTTTATCATTTAGCCTAGAGACAACATAGTGTTTTTAGGCGAGAAGCATGAATTAAAAATGTTATGTAAATTCGGAATTTTGCACGCCTATAATTTCTATTAAAAATCTATTGTCTGGCACTCCGTTAACACACTGTATTCAGAGTCCTTTGTTCTTAAGCCGCGGGTTAAGAGAACCATCAGATACTGTACATAAATTTAGAATTATGTAAGATACACCTTTCATACGAAGGTTATCAACAAACTCATGAGTATCGTTATTTTTTAACTATTCACGAGGTGTAGACTCAAGTAGATTTCTGCTTGTCTGCACTTTTCGAAATTGGTACGTAACACTAAATATTTCCTCGGTCATGTAAGCCTTTTAAATTTACACTCTTTCGATATCAATTTTAGTTACTATTCACATTTCTTATACAAGAAAAAACTTTAAAACTCATACAGTTTGGCCAATACAAAATGGTTGAATGCACAGATAATCTTACTCCTCATGAGATCATAATAATAATTGCTTTCAAAAATACTATCAAAACTTCTATGTTTCTCTTCTCAAGAAATAGTACCATCCATCCATGCATACATACAGACATGCATGCATACATATATACATACATACAAATAAATACACACGCACATAAATACATACATATGTGTACATATGTATATATATATATATATATATATATATATATATATATATATATACATACGTGTGTGTGTAAGGGAGAGAGAAACAGAAGAGAAAAGATGAATTTATGACTGGTCTTAAAAGGAAGTTTTGACATCATCTGGATAAAAGATTCTTCTGAATTTCATAAAAATAAAAATAAAAATGACGACGAAATATATTCTAGAAGCTATTCTAGAAGCGAAATATATCACAAGCTATTGCTAATCGATCAATTGATAAATTGTTTATTAAAGTCGCACTTAGAAAAAATACGAGGATTATTAGAGACGAAACTCATAATTTTAAGCACCTGTCAAGTGACGAGGAACTGTCTAAGTTTGCACCTCCCTTTACAAGCTGCCTCACCTTGCCTGTCAGACATCTTGAACATTTGACAGATTTAACGTGCAACAATCCGTTTTCCACAGAGGTTTAATGGAATCAGTATTCGAACTCACGACTCCGTGAAACAAAGCTAGTCGCGGTCCCAAGTCTTCCTATTGCCGTGGTGTGGAACATTGGAAATCGAAGTGCCAGCTCAGGTGTTATCCTAATAACTTGACTGAGGTTTAAAATTAGATGGACCACCGCCAACAGACCTCGTGTTGCTGCCCAGTGCGGCGTTAATAAGCAATCACGTTTCATCGAAAAGGAAATGAAGTTATTTTTTGCCAAAGTTAAATAAATGCTTACTTTTAAGAGAAAAGCAATTTTAATCATATTTCAACATTGAAATATCAGTTGACATATGTTTTGTACGTAAAAATAAATTTATATTTGAAAACATAAGTAATTATTAATATTCAATAGCTATACTTATATTTAAAAGTCATATACTTACATTTAGGTACATTTTGCATGCAAAAATAATGTAATTTTTTTCAATGAAATTTTAAAACATTCTTAATCTTATGGTTTAATTGTCCCTTAACTCTTTTGAAAATTTTGTACAATACATTAAATTTGTGGGTGTTTACTAGAAAAAATTATTTTCGCTTTATAAGTATTTACTTCATTGTATAACATGATAAAATTAAACAGAGAAAGGATTTCCAGGAATATGTACCATGAACCCATAAAACCGCATATTTTAAAATGAAAATATATGTATTTTTCGCTATGGATAAATACAGATATGGTACAGCTCCTTACAATTTTAAAATTTAATTATCTAGATTTGTATTTACCAAATTCTATAGAATCAGCGAAGCATCTTTCTATTTTTTAACAGCAAAATAAAAAAAGCAAAAATATAAAGCAATTTGAAATCTAATGTACCATAAAAGAATGCTAATGTAGCCTACGGTTGTTTGCAACAAGAAATCTATATAAATATTGTTGCAAAACCACTGGAAAATAAATTAACTATTGAAACTATATACGTTTCAATTTCAATCTTCATCAGATGTCTTTTCAGAAACTATATTATTGAAAATGCTTTAGGTTTCACCTCATACCCAATTCTGTAACAATATAATATCATTTAATTTTTAATGTACACCAAAATCAAAAATCGTTGAAAGGTTAACCTCCAAGTGTATTTTAACGTCTTAAATCAGAGTCGAAGCTAAATTATTCACCTGTTTAGAGTATTTGGAGTGCAAAAAAATAAAAGATACATATTTTGGAAATGAGAAGCGCATATCTTTTCAAGAAATGCGAACAACGGAAAAGACATCTTTATAAAATATGCAAGAAAAACCATAACTAATTTGCATCTCATCTTATATTCACTTCTTTGCAAAAGTCATACACTCAATACTTTAAACTTCCACTGGATAAAAGAAAATTTTAAATTATATATTGATCCGTCTATTTTGTAATTTTCTTCTGATATTAAGAAATCCATACGAAAATGGAAAAAAAATATAAGGGTTATTTCTTTTCTTTCCTAGATAGCATACATTATAAAATGTGAGAAAGTAGAAGAGCAAAATTTGATCAGCAACTTTTCATGCTAAAAGTTAGAATATCCTTTACACATGAAGAACAATTTAATGCTATTAAACTGGTGTCGAACATTTCCCTACAAATTATAATAATGTTATTTATGTTAACTAGATAAAATGCTTTGGATGCTTTATGTGAAATGGACAGTACAAAAAAGCTTAAATTTTGAAAGAACTTTCTCCAATTTTTTAAATAAAAATTTTAATCTTAAAGCAAATTTGACCAATATTCAAAATACTATAATTCCTTAGAAAATTATAAATTGCAACTGATCCGTTAATCATTTTTAAAAATGGGCCATGATAAATCTTAAGACAAGTAATATGTTTTTTTGTTAATACAAAACTGTAAATCAACGTGAAAGATGAAACAAACTTTTCCTCTTTTTAATTATTTAAGAGATTATTTGATCGTTTTTCAAAATGTTATAATATCTTATACTCCAGACAAAAATATATATTGTTACCAACCGGTGATAACACTTTCCTGCAACATTACTCTTGTAAAGATGGAGAGAAATTTACCGATATTTCGTCAAAATTCAAGGAAAATTTAGGAAACGACCCCAAAACTTTGGCAACGAATTTAGCGATTATTTTGGTGATTTTGGTGACAAATGGTACATTTCACGAAAACGGTATATTTGGCATATTTTTCGAAAATTCTTCCCTTGTATACATCTCGATTAGAGGCAAAGTTATGGGTGTTTCCTGAACTTTTCCTTGTGAAGTCACACTTGGTGGGAACAGATATGAATACGGAGAGATACGAAGCGGAGGAATCGGTCCGCACTGCCTGAATGGATTTGCAGAGAAATCTCTCGGTAGTTTGGCCATGTGAATTTTCAGGGAAGAGACATATTTACCGGGGAGACTGTTGAGAGTGCCAGAAGCTGTCGAAATATGTAAAAAGTACTACTTCGGAAATCTGTCTGGAATATGAAGTAATAAGCTACTGAGTTGAATAGTCGCTAAACGACTGGATATTCCATCAAAAACAGAAAATATCACTAAACAATGTGATATTCCTTATAAAATGAAAAGTGTTGCTAAATGATGGGATTTTCTGCCAATAGTGGAAATTCACATTACATAGTTTACTTGGATTCATACATAGATTTTCATATTTGCCATAATGACGCAACATGTTCTACTTCACCATTTGCTACTTGGTATTTTACACTCTAGTTTAGCTATGATTTAAATAAGAGTTCAGTAGACTAGTATTATTAGTAATAATTATTAATTATAATCTAATTAATAATTATAAATTATTTTCACTATTTCACTGTTATTACAAATTATAATTTCAAAATTAACCATCGTTATAACTTTTCGGATAATAAGACTATAGGAATCAGCCAAATGGTGTCATAAAAATTATCAAGAACTATCCGCCAGCACTTGGATCCATTCATAGGTTTATATATATATATATATATATATATATATATATATATATATATATATGGTGCCGATTTCACAATACAGAGTCCCCATTCGTCGCTATCTTGAATAGAATAAATTATTTTTCCATGTAAACGTTTATCGTAAATTTGGTTAAAATTTCTTTACATTGTATGGTCGACGATATTTTCTACAGTATCTAAATTGTTTCCGAAGATTTTAGAACCGTACAGAATAATTAGAACACACAGCTATGAGAGGAAATACAATAAAAATATATGTATATGTTCTTCATTATTTATACAATGAAAGTATCTGTATAATTTCTTGATTATACTTTGAGGAGAAGGGAGAAAGTTTTTCATTCATTAAACTTCTTATTTTGAGAATTGCAAAACCACATTACTGTAAGTTAGGCATCTAAAAAACAAATGTGTTACATAATGATTTCATTAAGAATTTTACATTAATTTATTTTCGCCTTAGAATTTTATCGATCGAATAATTGAAAATTACATTAAAGTTTCAATAAATGTAGATATACCTTTAAAATACCATCTTCGTTCTTTTACAGCTTTTAAAATGTTATCTTTTGAGATCAAAAATGTCACTTATATTTCCTTTTCTTACATTTTGTCTCTCTCATTATAGATATTTTAAATAATTACCAATATAAATTGCCATGTAGTGAAAGTACTTTTATATACTGTATAGAGGAAACAATTTTAAGTAATACGTTGTGAAAATAAATTTATGTACAACATACAGCGAAAATAATTTTAAATTTAATTGAGATACATTAATACACTATTTTCAAGACCCCAACCGCACCGAATTAATAAGAGTTAATACATTATTAATAGGAATACTAAAGAAAATTCCCTCTAGTTAAACATTAAAGAGATTAAAACATGTTCTTAATATAATTTATACACATTATTGCCCGATATATTGAATATAATGTAATTTACACTCATTCTGAACCTATGTAGACGATATAAATATCTGAAAATGTATTTCTTCTCATTTTGGCAGCTAGAAAATTAAGTTCAAGAATTGAACATGATTTAACTGAATATTCTTGCATTGATATTCAAGGTAAACAATAAAGTTCCTGCCGTTTTTAATAGCCAAAAAGAAAAGATTTATAGGAAGTGTAGCCTATTGTTAACCTTTAAAGTAATCGCCAATGGCATCCAGTACCATCTGAAAATGTGTTTTCAGCTGTGCAATCTCCTGGTGGTAAAACTCGGGGGTTTTGGACGCAAAGAAGTCTGTGAGTTCTTGGCGCAAGTCTGCTTCATTGGTGAAAATTTTCCACGAAGATGATTGTCCATGAAGTGGAAGATGTGGTAATTGGATGGTGTATGGTCAAGTGTGTAGCAAGGATGGCAGAAAGCTTCCCAACCAAGTCGCTGTATGGTGTCCCTGACCTCCCGCGAGATATGCGGTCTGGCGTTATCATGAAGGAAGAGTATACCAGTGCTGGCTCCTTCTGTTGCAATTCCTGTTGCACACGTTCCAATAGCTGCGAGTACAGGTCTGCAATGATGGTTTGGCCCATTGCTTGCAACTCATCGAGGACCACTTGATAACCTGTCCAACAGACACAAAGTATAATCTTGCGTGAGTGCATAGATGGTCTTGCGTATTGAGGGATAGTATACTGGGGTGACAACCTATGCTTGGGAGTGTCATACAGGACCTATTTTTCGTCACTGGTAAGCATTCTATTGAACTTTGAATGGTGGTGAGAAAGCAACGACATACAGGCTGCCACTCGCTGTCTCTTGTGAACTTCCAATTGTATGAATGGAACCCAATTGCTCAGCCTGTACGTCTTACCTAAGAGGTGCAGATGAAGTCTAACTGCTTCATCAAAAATGTTAAGCTGTTTTGCAAGTTATTATGTTAGACTACTGTATTCCTCAATGGCCGCCTTCAGGGCCTTGCCATCCAATTCGTTTGGTCGTCCATTGCGAGGTTTATCACAAAGGGGCAAATATCCCTACCTGAATTTTTGAAGCCAATACCTTGCTGTACGTTCATTTACAGCATTATCTCAAACCCTTGACATATATCGTGACTTGAAAAAGTTGCTGATAAGCCCACATTGAAATCGTGAAGCAAAACAACACCGAAAGACACTTCCATTTGTCTTCGCGAGTTACGAATGGTAAAAGTGCGCGGTGGACTTGCTTTTAAAACAACTGATAATTCTACTCTCGACAGATAGTTTTTTAAACCAAGTGTTACACTATTTGCATACCTATTCTCACTTCATTCAATGTCAAAGTAAAAATAGCAAGACATTTATTGGTTATCACGTGTAAACCACAGCACAAGGAAGGAATTAATGAAGAGCAATCGCATATAAAATAAATGGGGGGTGCTACTCTAGTCACATGCTTACACTTATTGATTTTATTTACCTTCAATAACACTCATTGGGTTTGAGAACCTATTATTTTACAATACATATCATGTAAACGGTTGTAATGTTGTTCAAATGTAATACTTAACACGCTAGAAAACCAAAAACACTGTACTGATATGAAAATAGACAATTACGATAAACACTGTTTGAAAAAGCAATTAACGCTATGTCCTGAACTGACGGTGAAGGTCAACAAACGTCTAAATCCTTACAAAAATTCGAAAGCGATTGGCTCGATGGGTTGAATGTTCTAAGCTATCGAACACCGGAATAAAGAACGCTCACAGTTCATTCAAAATTAAATTATTTTGGAATAAATTAGGATATATTCATAAGTTTACTAATATATATATATATATATATATATATATATATATATATATAATATAATATCTATATAATATATATGTGTGTGTGTGAGTGCGTGTGTGTGTGTGCAGTGTTATCTATATATTTTTAACTAGATTTACGTAAACACAGTTCATTTACTTAAATTCAATATGCATTTTAAAATTGCACTTTAAATTTAATGAAAATATTTTTCGGAAAATCTGAAGAACTTTCAACAAAGCCAGAACATCCATTAAATGATCAAAGTATTCCCAAATCAAATTTGGTTTTCTAAAGTGAAGTACAGTTAAAACTATTTATTTTTACTGTCTTTTTTCTTTTCAATTGAAAGAAATCCTTGATGTGCTTTTCAATTTCCGTAAGTAGTAGACTTCCGAGTTACCGATGCAATTCCTGACTAGTTAAAACTTAAAAGTAAAAAGTTTTGTCCAAAAATCCGACCAAACAGGGAAACATGCTTTTTTTTTAGACCTTCATTCGTCTGGTTGGGTATAGTGTAATAATATTTAATTTTTAGCTGAAATCGGAAGTTGGTGAAAACTTTTATGTGTACTTCATTTCCGCTAGTCTCAATGTCGTGTCAATGATACACGTAGATGAATCGTTAAGAATTACTTTTACTTAAAAAACTAAAAAGAATAACAAATGATATTGAAGAAATAAAAACTGTTTATACAGTCAGTGAATTTTCACGAGTATACTCTTGTCGGAAATTAAAAAAGATTGCTTATTTATTTAAACGAATAATTTTCCTAAGCTGTGTGTAATTTTTTTTTAGAAAGTACAGGTATTTCTTATCTTTAGTTGACTTTCTCCACTATACAATCGTGAAAAAATTTTACTGACAATAAAAGTTCTTAATATTATTAACTAGTTGGAAAATAGTTTCTTCACTCGAGTAAAGTTTTTAAATTAAACACAAATCCAAGGTAGTATACGTAAAAGTCATTTAATAAGAGATGGAGAAGCAAAGATGTACAATGACGTGATGTGATGTACGGTAAAATATTCTTCAATATTAAGGTAAAATATTTTTTAAAAAAACTTTCAAATATTAAGAATTACAGGTATAAATAACGAAGGAGGAAAAAAATTATATCACAGATTGTGAAATCAAAAATTTATAATAAAACACACTCATTGTTACTTTTTTCCGTTATTTATTTGAAGAAGATCAAATATTCATTCCGCACACCATACGGGTACAAGGTGGGTCAGTCGGAATAAGAGAATTCTGAGTGGGATGATTTGGAAATTTAAAAAAAAAAAATCGGGAATGATCGTTTATCATTGTTATTTTCCAAAATTCTCTAAAACCTCGCTAATAAACTTAATCACAAGAAGCATAATCAATCTGCATAAGAAAAGATTTCCTCTAAGATAGTGCAAGATTCGCAATTCAGGCAAATATTATTAGAGTGCTAGATCTCAAATCATAGAGACTACACAGAAAACCCGTTTCAACTCTAAATGTAGGAAATTCGAAAGTTTCGAAAAACTCACTTCCAGAGTTGTTCACCATTTTTACCTATAGTTTCAACATACCAAATTTCATGTCTCTCGGCATTTCCATCTTTTGTGTTACTTTGCTCGTACACACACAAATTCTTTTCATTAAGGAAATACAGAACCCTAAAAATGACCAAGATATTGGGGAAAAAAATTTGACTTATTTTAATAGAATTAATCATTTTAAGTATATATATATATATATATATATGCAAAATTTGACACCTTTAGCTATATTGTTTAACAAGCTAAATTTTCTTTAATAATGTGCTAATCATTTCAGTAGACTTGAAATTTTTTAATTGCTTTTTCTCAGCTGTTTATTTTCTTGCTCGTCATTACTTAAAATACTAAGTCTTTTTTTTAGCAATTAATGTAAAAGTTCGAAATTTTTTTATCTATTGCTTCGCTCAAATGGCTGATAATTTTGCACATTGAGTAAGGATATAGATTAACAATTATTTTTAAAAAACCAAAAATTTATGTACAGTTTTTTTTTTTCACGTACTGTCAGATGGGAACAAATTACAAGACTTCTAATAAAACTAGTACGACTAAACCCATGCACGGAAGGGAGAGTAGCATGTGTAGGAAATAAAAAAAAACATTCATTCAATTATTAAACATTACAGGTGAAGCAGGAAATCTAATGTAACATGTACCACAGAAATACTGAAATATTATAAAAAAAAATAATATTTTTAAATAATTGTTAGAAAATAATTTTTTTTTTCTTGAAATGCCTATTTTGTTAGAAAATAAAGTTTATTTATTGAAATACATAATTTATATGTGTTAAAATGTAGTGAATGAATTTTTTATATAAATGTTCAATTTAAAAATACTGTCACAGGATATTGTGTCCTCGTAATTGCATTGAAGCTCAAATGCTGGTACTTATTTATCACACATTATACTTGGACACAATAATAACATAATTTTTCACTTTGATACCAGTGAAAAACAATGAACTTCATCATAAAAAGGTTGCAAAAGGGAACATACAAATTGCGGCTATTAAATAGCGAAAAGACGCAGTAAAGCATTTTATTTTGATTTCATATATATTTACTTATCATCACATTCAATTTACATCTCTATCCCTACGACGCTTCAGGCGAATCTTCCATTTTTCGAAACAGTGTTTTAAGTCTTCCATCAACTTCTTGAGGATGCGTTCTATTTCCTCTTTTACAGCTTCAATGGATTAAAAATTTGTACCTTTTAATGCAGATTTCCCCTTAGGAAACAGACAAAAGAGGCATCGCGCAAGATCCGGTAAATGAGGTGCATGGTCTAACACTGGGAATCTGTACTTGGCTAGAAGCGTCTTGAGAGTTAATGTGGAATGAGCCGGCGCATTATCTTGGTGGAGATCCATGATTTGTCAGTCCACAATTCCTGTCGTTTTAACCTTATTATTTCACGGAATTCAGAAAGAACGTCAAGGTGTTAATGTTTATTAAATGTTTGACCTTCAGGAAAGCAGTGAAGGCACACAATCCCATGAATATCGGGAAAAAAACAATCATAAGTGCTTTAAATTTTCATTTGATCATTGAGCGTTTTTGGCTCTCGGTGAAGATGGGCGCTTCCATTGCATGGCTTGGCTCTTCGTTTCAGGATCATAAACCACAATTCTTCATTCCTTATTTTCCTTTTCAATAAGTTTTGGTCATTTTCAATGGCGTTCAAAAGTTCAGTACAAACATTTTTACGGGTTTCTTGTTGTTCAAACGTTAGATTTTTAGGCACTATTCTGGCACACTCTTTTTACATGTTAAAATTCTTTAGTAAAAATTGATGCGCGGATATTTTTGTCAAATCCTACAGTCTCAATAATTGCACTAATACTTAACCGACGATCAGATCGAACCAGATTGCCGATTTTTTTGAAATTGTAATCCGTTTTTGAAGTGGAGGGAGGCGTAAATTATCCTCAGCGTCTTCTCGGTCAGCTTGAAAGCGCTTAAACTATCCCCAAACACGTGAACGTGATAAATATTCATTGTTTTACACTTCTTTCAATAATTTATAAATTTCTTCAATAGTGGGTTTTCCAAGATTCATGTGAAATTTCACAATAATCCTTTGCTCACTTATCATTTTTCCAGCGAAACAAAAAAAAAAAAATAACTCTAATGCGAACGAAGATTACGGCTGTATGAAATTGTTTACTGAAGTGAGAGGCACTGCATTTGCAGAGAAAGCTTCATACTAAACAGCCGTGTGTCGCTGGTATTTGACGCATACGTTCTCCTTCTGTAGCACCGTCAGTCTCGATGTTTAATAGTCACACCTCGTATAAGGCAGCTATTTCAGAATGCAATGAAAAAATTTTGTTTGTTAAAAATTAAAATCTAGAAAAAGACGTTTACTCTTCTAATGAGTAAAAACAGTGAAATACATTATTCCTATATTAGGACATGATGATACCATTAGAAAAATTATACAGCGACAATATTAAATATAGTCCTTCTTTCAGCTCCAATTTTTTTTTGCACAGTTTCTCTAAAAAGCTTGTTAATTATCCTGAAAACGAGCGATACCGTAAAATAATTAAACATAATATTTTTAAAAATTATTTTTTAAATTATATGTATTTGAATGATTACTTTCAAGTCTTACTGTCAAGTCTTCAAAGAAATATTTTGTACCGAGAGGCATTTTAGGTTTACTTATAAAACAGAAATAATTCACAAATCTATAGAAAATATATTCTGCTTATTAATTTGTCCTTGTGTACATAATGTAAATTACAGTTACACATATTTTTTTTGGTTTTAGGAAACCGTAGATGGAAGCAACCAGCAGTGTGAAGAAGGTAGAATTCAATATGTTGGATTTTGCAATGACATACTTCGAAAGGCAAAGAAACGTTAGAAAAAATGTATGACTCTGGGTAATGACTATGTAGAGAAAATTAAGTATAATTTATAAATATTAAGTTTCTATCTCTCAATTATTCTCAGTAAAAATTAAACTTTACGATATATCCTAGGATAATAATTAACACATTATGATACTTCAGAATTATAATACGGCTTCCTGAAACAAAGTAAATCAATATGAATACCTGCAATTTACAATATTATGTACATAAGTATCATCAAAATTAATTTTAGCCAGATATCTTGGTTATTTCTCTGTAATAATTAAACCTTAACGATATCCCTTCACACTCTATTATATTAGATCCTTTATAACAATAATCTAGAACATAATAAAAATTTAAATGAAATAAAAAAAATTATTATGTTCTAATCATTAAAATACATATAAGAAATACAATATGTGTTCATTGGGTTTTTTTTCCATTGCTATAAACACATACGCGTGGCATATTTTTATAATTATGAATTTTCCGTAAAATATTTATAATGTTCATTATTATGAAGTAAATTATCCTGTCTATTAAATATAAATAATTCCAATTTACTTCCCTGCACTGACAAAATTATTTTCATTTTCCTCATCTCAATAATAAGAACACGTAAGTTAACTATTTTTTTTTTTAAATTTAGATTGTAGTGGTATATCCGGCTAAACCCTCGATGGTTTAAAGAAGAATGTTCATGCAATAAATGGCGTGTTATTCTAATAACCTAAAAAAATTGAGTAACAATTTAGATTTACAATACAATAAAATACATTGCTTAAGGAAGTAATTGAAATATAAAGTAAAACTGCAGTAATATTTCTCTAACGATAAAATTTATTAAGTATTACTACATTTTATTCTTAAATTTATACAATCTCCTTAACAAAACCTTTTATTGTATTCTGAATCTGTAAACTCCTCCATTTGTTATCCCATGTTGAATACAAACATATTACTTTAATTGAAACATTGTATTATTTTTCAGATATTATAGTTAGTGTTTTGTATAGTACATTAATTCAAATAACAATGCGTAATTAATGACACAAATATAGGATTAAATACGCAAAATTGTTTATTTTATATTGCTTTTAATTACAACTTAATTAAACATTAATAAAACTTTAACCGAAGTTATAATAAAATCTTATAAATAACACAATTCATTATCTAATAATTTATAAAAGAAACAGAATTAATTCAATATTCAAATTAAACTTTCCTCTCCATTTATGCATATTCATTACATTAACTATTGTTAAAATATACCTGACACTTCTGAAAATACTAAGCTGAGCGACAATTCCATATTTGCAAGTCTCATTTTCTAAAATATCATAATTCTGTTCGAACAAATGAATTGAAACAACCGATCAAATCTTAATTTTAATTACGATGGACTCTTGTTACGAATCTCAATATACGCCTTAGCATATATATAATTAATTGAAACAATTAATTCAGGGAGAGAGCTTGAATGAATTAAGCGTATTTCGCGATTGCTTAAGAGGTTAGATCCAAATTACTCTAACTTATATTTTTCGAATCTTTAAGCCGAATTAGAATTGTGAGAATATACGGAAACAATGAAATCCCTAGATTTAGGAAAATGCAAATTGAATATCTATTATTTTAACTTTTGGTACTGTAAAATATTTCTATCTTTCATTCTATTATTTAATTAACACGTTTAATCTAGGAGACTTAGCTGATTTTATCAGATAACATGCGATTGAAAATAAGTTCTGGTAAATGGTAGAATATTGGAAAAGATAATCTAAACACGCGAGAATTCTTCGCTGATAATATGTAAGACGCATATTTCGGGAAATAATAAATTTAAATACTCATGGAACGGCCATTTAAAATTAACTCAAACACAATACTATACTTACACGAAAATGTAGAATATTAGAAATACTTTAAAATGAACAATGGATTAAAAGAAATGTAAATTGTTATTTTATTTTGTTTAATATATACTTACTTCACTTACAAGTACGGAGTATATTAAAACAATGCAAATTAAAAAGCATTGTAGTTTATTATAATTGAAACACAACATTTTCTATAATAATTGAATAGGATTAACATATTTATCAGTTTTAATTTCGAAAGCAATTCATTACATTTTGGTTTTATTGATTGTAGCAACTGTAGGGCTATAGGTGATCAACATGATGTTTTTCAACTCAGACGAGCATGACACTTAATCTATCTCTTCCTCTCCCCTTTGCAAACTCCGACTCCCTCCCAGAATGAACACTTGGAATCTGGACACATTTAAAGTGAATCAGCTCCTCTAAACGACAGCTCTTTAATGGTATCAGGACTCGAACCGACTACTGAAATGGAAGAACGCCAGTCATACACTCAAGACTATGATCGTTCGGTTAGCACAAATTTTGAAGATAATTAAGTACAATTTAAGGAAAGTTTCAAAAATTGGTAACTCAAAAACCATATAAACTATGTGGCATTGTTTAAAACAGAAAAAAAGTTAAATTTAGAACTAAATTTTGGGGAAATTAAATGAAAGGAGAGAGATAAAGTTGGGAATAATTGAAAGTTACCAGAAAAGTTTTAACAAAGAGTTAAGCTTTACCCACAGTACTATATATATATATGTGTGTGTGTGTGTGTGTGTGTGTGTGTGTGTGT
>BMAW01072403.1:1414042-1540439 GCA_019974015.1 Nephila pilipes | reverse complement strand
GTGTGTGTGTGTGTGTGTGTGTGTGTGTGTGTGTGTGTGTGATAAGCATTTAAGGGGTAAACAGGAATAACTGTTACTACGATCTTAACCTCTTCTATTAACATTTATTTCTTAACTTCTATTGGCTTGAAAAATGAAACCAATTATCTGAATACAGTCCATTTATTGCTGTTAAATTAGAGAGAGGGAAAGTAGAGCAATGAACTCATGTCCACTCGCTTCCGTATATAAAGCCAAAGTATGATATTAACTTCTTGAAAATCTGAAGAAGCTGGAGGCCAGTTTCAACGGTTGTGGCCAAAACTAAAAAGTTGTGAACTTACCTTGATTAGAATTTACTTGCAAAGATTTTTCTTGAGTCTCTTTGTAATATTTATTTTTAAAACAACATTTTTCTTTGAATTACTAAGCATATAATTAAACATTTTTAACAAGTATTTACGTTATTTTAATGAAATTTATTTTAAAGAACCCGTTTAGAAGTCCTTCTTTAGCATAAAATAATGTACACTACTAATATCAAATTTAATTAGAGCAGCAAAATTTATGTGAAATAAATAAACTAGAGGGATTAAATATTGCAAAATTAATAAAATAAGTTACCTAGTCTTTTGCAAACAACGACAATTAATTCTGCTATAAAACATCTACTTGTATGTAATTAATGAAATGAATGTAAGCCTTTTCGATTAAAATTGAATCTTTTCCTGTCCTTAAAATTTAACTTTATGTACTATGCCTTAATATTTAATAAGCAACATTTATGATACATATAAAATTATAAAAGTTGAGGGTAAGTAAAAATTATAATAATTGTAGTTTTTATTTTCAACTGGAAATAACATCCACTGGCCACGTCTATTTCTTATTAGAAAGTTAAAAATGCAAAATTTAATATGCCTTGTAACGATAAGTTGAATTGAAATAAATAAATAAAAACGACGCATATAATTTTTTATTTGGTGATTAAAATAAAAAAATTGCATCATAAATACATTATTATTAAATTCATTCATTATAATTATGAAGGGAATTTTAAATATTAACTAATGCAACGCTACCTCCCAATAACATAAGAGGGTCAATCAATAAGTGCTTATAAATTCCAAGAGATGGTGCTCGTAGCATCAAAAATGCTTTTTTTTCAGTTAGAATAATGACTCATTAGACAGCTGTCTATGTCTCAGTTACTTGCATTCGAGATCATGACGCCTTTCGAACCTCAAAATTCTTCATCATAAATTTACCGGCCAATAAGACAATTTTCGCCTTTTTTGGGTAAAGATTCTCCGTGAACAATCCAACGTTTTGGATTTTGCTGGATTTCAGAGGCATAATGATAAATTTAGGTGACCACACGACGCAAAATGACGTCGACATATCTATACGGCAGTCATCAAATTTCGATTTGGTTGTAAATCACTATCAAATGAAAAATAACTTATGAATCAATGTCGAATTTGTTTCGCCTCCGTTTAACAGATGGCAGCATCCAATGATAACTACAATTTAACTTAATGATGCCATCTGTCATCAAATTCAAGAACTTTTTAAACCACCTTTAAATAATAGATAAATAAAGTAAATACTATAGACATTTTATGTAACATGTTAATAAACTGTAAGGCTGAAAGATATTATTCTAATAATTCTAGAAATTAAGAATTATGGGTTTCTCTAATAATTTATGACATAACATCTTCTTTATTTAACTCTACAGTCATCTTAAAATCTAACTAAATAGACAATAAATGCAAAATATCAATTAAAGATACATAAGAGTAGGACAAAACCATTTATTAATTAGTAACATAGAATACGATGGTGGATCTCTCTCGAATCCATCTTAACGCAGTTAATCCTATATTATTCAGTGACATAGCTCACTAAATTCTTCATTCCAATTTAAGAACTTCTAGATTAGAGCAGATTCATTTTCCAACATAAACAATTAACTACGATGATTCAATACGAATTACAATTACCTGTCAACAAGTCGTTATTCTCTAACTCTCTTCTTTCTCCTTTTAGTTCTATTTCACTTTATATCACTATTTCTAATTCAATTTCTGGCACTTCTTATATTATCTAATTTATATAATAACGTCTCTCATTGTTATGGTAGAAGTTGTAATTCTATACAATTCCAATTACCAAACGTCTCCAAGGTTAGTGAAAAGAAAATCGCGATTAGTCCTACATCTCAAATTTAAAACAAAAAAATCCATTAATAGCCTGATTTTTAAAACGTTTTTCTGAATTTCACTTGGTGTGTGTGTGTGTTATCAAATTTTCGATCGTTAATTTAACCAACTTCCCATCAAGCTAGAACTCTGAAACCTTGGGAATCGTTCTCACTCGCCTAACAATGCGATATTTAGACATTTGCGACAAGTTTTAGCTAGTATTTTCTTCAATAATTCAGTTTATCCCAACCACTTGGTGCGATTTCAAAAATTGGCACCAAACTTAGCGATTTTTTTTGTTTGGCTGAACGTTAAGTCCGTAAAACGGACCAGGGTAGCCACATTTGGCAAAATACTGCCAAATAATTCTTGTCGCCAAGAGTGATTGGGTTAAACTGCATTCCAACCATTTAATTTACCGGATGAATTAATTAATTTTAGTTACTTTTAACGTTTTTATGTATTTCACTTGGTGTGTGTTTCTGTGTTAGTGTGTGTGTGTATCAGTGTGTCATCAAATTTTCTATCGTTAAATTAACCAACTTCCCATCAAGCTAGAGCTCTGAAATATCGGGAACCGTTCTTACTTGCCTAACAATGCAATATTTAGATATTTGTGACCAGTTTTAACTAATATTTCAATAATTTTTCTTAATAAACTTTGCCACTATATAAAAACGTTGGTTTTTATCTCGAATTATTTAACTGAATTTATTAATCATTTAATGATATTTTTTTTATCAATTATAAGTTAAAAAAAACTTTTAATTTGAATAAGAAAATGTATCTAAAAATATGTTACTTATCAGCGGTCTGTATTTAATAGACATGGTCCATATAGTTAATTGTTATCTTAGATTGGTTACAGTTATAGAACGACAGATATCCGAGAACTATTCATCAAATGAGTAATTAATCTTCGAATACTTCTGAAAGAAAATCGATCCAATTTTATCTCCATTGGTGTTATTTTCAGCCTATAGGTAACAGATAGGAAGCACAAACTTATTTATTTCTCTTAACATATCACATGCATTTTAGAAAATAACAAATGTAGAATGTAATTTTTGATAATAAATAAAAACAATATATATATATATATATATATATATATATATATATATATTCAGAATAAAATGCGTAAAGACCTGAGTATTTTTTGTATTCAATTCATTCAAGAAATTTGATTCAATGAAGATATACGAAAAGGTATTGTAAAGTTTTAATTATTATTAAGAAATAACCAAATATCTAGATAAAATTCGTTGTGCATATTAATTGTTCTTTATATACATATTATTGTAAATTACATCTATTGATGCTGATTTGTTGGTATCAGGAAAATGTAGATTGAAGTAAGCTGCAGTATCACAAAGAAGTAATTATTACTAAAAATAATTAAGATAGAAATTTTATTTTATTTATTATTCTTAATACTTCACTAAATAATCACCACCCATAGTTATACATTTCTCCTAACATTTATTAACTTTTTGAAGGCCCTCTTGTATATCAAAAATTCTTATTTGCTATGTTTGTAGCAGTGAACACTTCATTCCAAATTCGTTTCGAGGAAACATTTCTGTAAGTGCTTATTCGTAAAATTATCTTTGAAAACATTTAAACATGAAAAATATAAACCTTAAAAAATTATGAAGATGAATTTAGCTAAAATGATATAGGTTATTCAATGTAAAAAATTGATTAGTTTTTTCATCTTGATGCTGTTGCTTAGAAACTTGTTCCTCGATGTTTCAATTTTGGACTTATGTCATATTATTCCTCACTGTAATATAAAATACCTATTTATTTAAAACAAATAATTATAATTAGGTTTGAGATTTAAAATTCCCTTTTATGAACATTACTAGTTCATGAAAGCGTAAGCCTAAAATTTTGTCTTAGATTTCATACAAAGAAACGTACGGAACGCTTTTGTTATTATTTTATTTTCAATTCTTTTTTTTTTTTTTTTCGTATAAATATTTTACACATCTACTTTGTATTGTAATCAAATGTGTACCAAAGATCTCAAAAAAGTCGAACTTATTCGAATAAATTAAGAGTCGTTTCAATTTTTTGTTCTAAGACAACTTTTCAATTCTTAATGTATTTGCTTTGTTCGTATAACACATTGGAAATAATTGTTTTGTTTAACAAGTGTAAGTATTCAGTGGTACTTTTCATAAGTAAGTTAAATCGAAATTCACGTGAAATTCTTCTTTATTCTGTATGCACTGCTCTTTTAAATTTACATATATAGTGGTTACACTCATTCAGAAACTTTTCTTTCAATTCCAGCCAATCTTTGAATATTTAGATATCATATTGAAAGGCTAAAGTTGAAGCTGTATTAAAGTGTGAGGCTCATATTTAAGGAACTTTTTCGACAAACTTAATTTTAAGTTAGGCTTAATGCGGTAGTTCATGATTTAAAAGGAAGATTTCCCTATCATGTTAGCGTGTTTTCGAAAATGGATTTCGTGAAAATAGTGTGACTAAATTATAATGTATTTAATTATACATTAATAACCAAATTATGAGTAATAACATTAAACCCTTTAAGTAATTTTAAATATTTAACTTTGTAACAATAGCTTGAGGGATATTGTCTCAGAATTAATATGGATATTGAAAATAAATATAAAATTATATGGATGCATATATTTTTTTTTCAAATTTGTAGATCAATACTTAACATATTCTTACAATTTTTAAGTAAAATTTTCTATTCCATTATAATTTAGGTATTCAGAATGACACATTGTAAGCTAATAGTTTTATTTTTTATATATTTCAAGCTTATAAATGATCAAATTCAAATGTTTCATGCCTAGGTATTTTGGAATTATGATGAAAATTACAATAATGTGTTATTTTTTTAATGAAAAATGTAATAAGAACATGAGAGTCAAAATATCTTGATAATTAGGAGATTTAAAATGCTCACACATACAACTAAAAAGATAATATTTTAATTTAACACCCCAAATATTTTATAGCGGTTCCTGAATATTTTTTTAATTCATATTTTTATTTTGCAATTGAGGAAAGTAATTGATTACCTAAAATATAAAGAAATTCAGAAACATCGTTAATTCAGACTTATTAAAAAATAAAGAATTCTTGACATAAATATGAAAGTTTTTAAAATATAAACAAGCAATATAACGAGGATTTTATTACTCTTACTTCATGTTTGTCTTAATTGAAGTTTTCTATTAATGATTGTGGTATAGTAAATAATTTTTCATCTAAAATATATATGCAGACATTTAGAGACAATATTAATTCAGACATATTTCCAAATGTAATATTTTTTTGACTCAAATGTCAATTTTTTTAAAGAAATATATAATTTATTTTGCAGTAAAATAATAATTAGTATTAATCACTTTTGTAAAGAGATACATGTAGGAAAAACATATTAAACTTAATTTTTCTAATTAAAATACTTTTAATTATACATGTTCAATTTTCAATATAGATTAAATGTAAGTCACAGATAATATTCTTTCATTTTACGATAGGTAAAAATGATATTTGGGGGAAATGCAAATTTCAAAGAACATTAGAAACAATGGTTCACAAGTAATCATAATTTTTTTGAGTTCATCATTATGAACCAAAATATGACGACCTATAGAACTTTCACCTCAGTTTTCGAAAAACAAATATAGTTCTTAAGATATTGTTCTTCTATATGAATGAATAATCATTTAATTTAAGTGACGATTTCAAAAACACTAAAAGTCTGAAAGGCAAGTTAGTGACTTTGGTTTCCATTTACAGACGTATACGATCATGTATTTATCCAGAAGTAACACAACAAGCATTGGCTATTAATATAGAAAATTTTGTGAAATAAGTGACTCAGTTTTTTAGGAATATTAAATAATATTATGTAAAATGGTAAAAGAGATTTCACAAGTAAATATAATTTTTATAAATTTCTTCATCATATACGAAAATATGACGACTTATAAGGCTTTTACCTCTATTTTCGAAAAAGAAAAAGACAATATAGTTTTCTGAGAATGGATAATCGTTTAGCTTAAATGATGGATTTCAAAGACACTAAAAATATGGAAAGCGAGTTAGTGACATTAGTTTTCATTTGTTGATGTATACGATCTCAAATTCTTCAATAGATAACGCAACAAGTGTTTCCTGTTATTATTATTACAGAAAATGTTAACAAATAAGTTTTTAATTATATTAAATAACATTATAAAAACATGGGGGGGGGGAATATGCATTCACTATCTTATATTTGTAATAAATTCGAAATATTTTTCTTTTCAAAAATAAATATAAGGAAATCGCATTTGGAATAAATATCTGTATGTCAATTTATAAGAGAAATGTTTTAATAAAAGGAAAGAGAAGTGTAATCTTTCCACAAGTGATCCGCTGAACGCTTTAAATTTCTATTTATTTGAGTTTAACAATATTAGAAAAATCGTTTCTAAATTAGATTATATGAATCGGAAAATACAGAGTAGAAAGTAACAAAAATGGTTTTTTTCTGATTTTTTAATAACTATTAATACCAGCTATTGTTAGATATGTTATAAAATAATTAATTGAAAGTAATGAAAACGAGAGCAGTTATGCACGCAAAACACTAAGATTAAGAGAATAAAGCCTTCAGGGAATTTGTTAACACTTGTTTTAAATTAATAAATACTACTCGTGCTTTACATGACATAGTAAAAATAAATCGTTTATATGATTTACGTTTTTATAAGAACTATATATCCAAAAGCAAATAAAAGTGACCATACAAAAACTAAAATGCAGTGACTCCTAAAATTACTTATTACAGTGACTCTCACTATATTTTTGAAAGGTCTGAAACGTTAATATTAAATTCTCCCTTTAGTTTAATATTTATAGGAACAATAATTGTATGTTACAAAATGTGTTAGAATGAAAAATAGAACTTAAGAATTCATAATATTTCAGTTATCACAATTTTTACTTTGAAATTATAGATTTATAAGTCACATAATCGAGTTTACACATAGTACAATTAATTATTTTTTTCAAAAAATATAAATCAATATTTCGTTGAGTCTTCTTTCGTATTTTGAACACCTTCCAAACGGAGCGAATTGATTTGAAAGGGTTTGCATAGTTTCACTGGATATGTTTGTCCATTTTACATGCAATACTGTTTGTAAGTATTCTTTGTTCCTAACATTACGTTTTTGAAAAGAATTTTCCAATGGAGACTACAAGTTTCCTTGAGATCGAGAGATTCAGGAATGGTATGCAGTTGCATTTTACAATTGTTCGACAAACATACTTTAACAATTTTAAATGTGAGTTTTTGAACGTTTTCTTCTGGAAACATACAATAGTATTTAAATTAATTTTTGGAGAATAATCTAAAGATCTGAATCTTATATCTCCAATGATGTTTCAATTGGTCATTGGTCAGAAAGACTCTTATTCTCCCTCTTTCAGCTTAATTTGAAAAATTGGCCCACATTGTTTCAGATAACTTTTGTACTCAGCCATGCCTACATTAAATTTCATTTGTAATATCAAGCAGAAATTTACATACTTCTTGCATTAGAATGACTATTTTCCGTATTTCAATCTTAGTTTCGAATCGAGGAGTTCATTTTTACAATCTAAAATATATGTTTCTATTTCTAGAAATTAAATAGTGGTATCTTAAAAAAACTGTTACACTGAATAATTAGAAAAAATAATACTAGCAAAATCGCAACTTTTATTGGATGTATATACACATTTGTGACCCTTAAATTTGGAGTTTTATAGTAAAACTTTTGTTAATTAAAAATTATCGATCCGTCATTTTTTATTTTAAGTAATTAAAAATATTGTTCTATAGGATTTTCAGGAAGAGAGACAGGTGTACATTCTCAATTTCGGGAGCTTTTTTATGTTTTATGCTGTTAACAATAGCAACGGCCTAGTATTTTTTAATATTTTGCTTCCGGAAACAAAGAATATGTTAGGAATTTGAAGAAGGTATTTTTTTTCATAGTTATTGCTTATATGGAGAATGGGACTTGATAGTACGCTTACTTTACTCAAATCAATATTCAATGAATAATTTTACTTTTTCGACAGTTTATCAGAAAAGAAATGCTGACACGTGTTCAAATGAAGTAAGTAAAGCCAATTTCAATTTTTTTTTTATTTTGACCAAGCCTCCAGTGTATTGGCTAACAATAATTACGGGAAACAAATCTAAAATGAAATTTTAGTTGAAAATTATTAATCTGAATCTTGTTATCAATCTCACAGACAAATTGCAATTTGCTTACTCTATAAGAATCAAATCACAATTATAAATTTACGAATAAATTAACTTTCTTAAATATAAACTTTAAATTGAAATATATATGGATACTTTTTTATGCATTTTTGGTTATTCGAATCTATCTCAAATTCTTTGAAATATATCATTACTTATGAATATGCATCTTCATTTGGAAGTATTAAAGTTACTTTTTGTTACTCTACACAATAATTTTAGAGAATTTCAAATCAATATGATAATTTTCTGAGTTTTGAATACTAATGTAATAAAGAAGTTATTAAACTGTTTTTAATAAACAAGAAAAAATAATGCAAAATCATCCTTTGTTAATTTGTACCATCTGTCATTTTGCACATATTGGAACTTAATTTACAAAACTATTGTATAAATTTACGAAGAAATTCTGCAAATCAAGTTAGTCGAACCTTTCAAAAATGCATTCGAAAGACAAAGAATTTTTAAATTCCTTTATAAGATTTTTTAAAAGTGCCGTATTTCTAAATAAAGCTCTATTTCTTTTTTTTTTCCCCTGAAATATGCTTTGAATAATTTTCAAAAGTTTTCAAAAGTTCGCAAAATACTCGGAGCTCCCAGGAAGAAAAAGAAATTCCAAAAAGTTCAATAATATATTATTTGCTCTAAGCTATATTTCGTATAGAAACCATAGATAGTGAAGGGATTTATTCTAGACAGACAGTATATATTTATATAAATTCATAAGTTCGCAAAATATCATATAAAATAATATTTTATTAAATATATTTGCCTAAATATATTTAGTAAGACTGACATTTTCAATGGATGTATATATAATTACTGCTTCATAATAGTTTAACTCTTAATTTTAATTTAATGATTGATTAATATTCAAATGTCTTAGGAGCACTAATTTTAATAATAAGAAAAAAAATATCTGTAAGCATTAATGCATTCTTTAAATGTTCATTTGTTAAAACATGGAAGGAAGAAATTACTCGGAAATAAAATTAATATGGTGGTAATGAATTATTTTAATTAAAAATGTTATCATTATTTCATTTTTGAAATGAATCAAGAGCTGTAAACATGCTAAATGCCAATATTTTTAAGACGGAACGCTGAAATACTTTCAAAGAACAATTGCTGTTCTAACTTTCTGACTTAATCAGATGTATCTGAAAATTTAAATTTTTTGTTCTTTTTATTACCACATTTTAATTGTTTGAAACTATCACAATTCATCAATACATAGTACAGAACGCAAATGGTAACGGATCTAATCACTATCAAGTAACAACTGAAAATGAAGTTACTTTAAATCACTATTCAGAGACAACTGATATATATATAAATGGGGTAATTTTTAATCACCACAAGTAATAGCCGATAAACGGAATAATTTTTAATCACCAGAAGTGAAAACTGATACTGGAAGGGGACGGAAGATAAATTTATTCATTACTCATTGACAACTGATAAACCGAGGGTAATTTTTAATCATCATTAAGTGAAAACTGATAACAGATGTAACAATCACCATCAAGTGATAAATGTTTACGAGGATTATTTTTAATTAACATCAGTGCGATTATTGATAATAGTAGTAATATTTGACTACCATCAAATACAACTGATAACAAGGGTAATTTTTAAACACTATCAAATGACAACTTATAACGAGACCATTTTCAATCACCATCAATAAACCAGGATGATAACTGCGATGGTACCTCCGTTTCTTGATTTCCACACCAAACCATGCGGAGAATGTGAGGTTCAATTACATTCAACACGCAACTGCGAAACTGTTGCACATGGTGATTTCTTTGTAAAGGCAGGAATTTACTAATATGATTTTAAATCCCTTGGTTATGAAATCATTACTTCCTGCTCTTATCTACAACAAACACTGCATTATTTTCATATATTTAGAAATTGTTGTTAAATATAAATTCGTTCAAATTGATTTTTATTCTAATTTGATTCTTATTGTTTTCCTGATTTATATGGATTATAATTTCATGTTGGTTCACTATA
Source organism: Nephila pilipes (assembly GCA_019974015.1). Lineage (NCBI taxonomy): Eukaryota > Metazoa > Arthropoda > Arachnida > Araneae > Nephilidae > Nephila > Nephila pilipes. The sequence goes on along the minus strand of BMAW01072403.1, from coordinate 1,529,936 downwards.
GATACCCAGAATATTATTTGATAGTACATATGTATTAACCTCGACATCGGAAAATGAATCGATATCAAAATTAATATATTTTTAATGATATTTTCTATATATTCTTGAATAGGCAGAGAATAAATTTGACCAACAAAATAAGCACAGATTTATTCAAGCAATTATTCTTACTTTACGAATAAGTAACGAAATGGTAGAATCAAAAATAAGGAAATTCTTAGCAACCAATAATTTATCTTGAAATAATTAAAAAGATAAAAACAAGAAATAGTAATTATCGAAAAGGGGAAATTGCAAATTATTTTATCTATGCAGTGCAAATTGTTCGGATAGTGTGAGTGAGTGTATGTGTGTGTATAGCACAGTGCTCCGCAACCGGTGTGCCGCGGCACACTGGTGTGTCATGAGCCAGATATAGGTGTGCCGCATTGTATTTGACATTTTACAATTTTTCATCATGTATTTAATACACAATGACAATTTTTTTTCATAATAATGTCTATTTTTCTAAATATAGTATAGAATAATTATTATAACTAAATAATTATTCAATGGTCCCCTGGTGAGAACAGTTGGAAACTGCACAGTGTGTTGTGTAAACACCAAGGCCCACCAAATTAATCATAGATAAAGCAAAATGACCGCTATGCGCGTCGTTGAAGACTCATGCGCATGTGTTATTTGCATTTGCGCGTGGTACATCACGTTCACTCGTATGTCATTGTTGTCACTATTTTACAACACAAAGTTAAATAAACACGTTCCTACGACTAACGATAATTATTATTAATTATCTTACTGAATTATGTATGGTTAACGTTCTTCGTATAAAAATTTTTAAGTTTTATACCCCTTTAACTTTTTCCCTTCGGCGGTACATATGCTGTACCATAAAAATTTTGTCCCTTGACATCGGCTTCGGTACAGATGCTGTACCAAGCGATTGAGAGAATATTTCTCCCCCTCTTTTCTCAGAAGAAGTTTTCCTATGCCTTTGTCACTCGGTGTCGCTTTGTCCGTAATTGGGTGGGGTACTTTTTCGCCAATATTATCTATCATTTGCGCGAGCATTTCAAATGGTTGGCGATGTTTCGGAACAACAACTTACAAGGCTAAAGATATTCTCCATTCGATAATTTTACGCTGTCCATAATAGAAGAATTTTTCTTTTTTTGGGTTTGTTTCTTAAAATTTTAAGAATGCCTCAGAAATATCTCACGCAAATGGAGATTGAAATTGTTATGAAGAATTTAGATGAAGAAAATTTTGATGATAGTGATTCAGAATGCGAAGAATTAGAAAATACCATTTTGGGAGATAATGTGGTTGAATTGGATACATCAGGGAATTTTGTTGAGAAAGCAGAAAAAGCTTATTTTCATGGAAAGAGGTCAATGGATCGGAAACGTAAAATGTATTACCATTTTTGGGAAAAGTCGGGTTAAAAGTTCATACCAGCAATTATAAATGCCAGCATGAATATTGCTGTTTTAAATGCGTTTCTGGTATTTAAGTCAAATCAAACTTCGTCAAATTTCAGTTTAAAAGAATTTAGAATGAATTTAATAACATCTTTGATAGGAAATATAACTCATAAAATTGCAGAGTCTTCAGTGACACAAAAATTGAAAACAAAGAATACAAAATTTTCTCATTAGTCAATTGACGAAAAGAAAAAAAGACGATGCGTATGTTGTGCTAAAAAGAATTTACAAAGAAGAACCACTATAATTTGTAAGGCATACAACATGGATCTTTGCACTGACCAGAACTGTTTCGAAGAATATCACACAGTTTAGTTTAAAATGACACAAAACAGAAATAACTGAAAAGAAAAGATACGAATAAAAAAAAAATTGAACCGATGGAATTTCAATGGGCAGGGAAGTTAAATGGAGAACAAACAAACAAAAAAAAGGGCCTCTTTTAAGAGCCAAAAATTTTTAAAAGAAGAACTCCCTTTTTTACACATTTAAAAAAAACAATGCTTATAACAAATTTTTCTTTTTTTAAAAAAATTTAAGATTTCAGTTAAGCTTCGGGGCAAAAATTCTTCTAAAATTAAAATATAAATTCATGTTTTTTTTTCTTAAGATTAAAATTCAGAAAAATATTTTTATCACAGCAAAAAATATTATAAATTATTTTTATTCTAATTTATAAGAAATAAGTTCAAAGTTTTGCCTCTGTTTGCTGTACTTTCGGAGCAGGTTATCTATGTGAGTACAGAAACTTTTAATTTAAGAAATTTATTTACTAGACTTTCATAGTTATCATAAATTTCTTTATAATTATATTAATTAATTATTCTTAAATACTAAATAATTTTAAGGAACAAGAAAACATTTTGCAATTATTTGTGGAGATTTAGAAAAAAATACGAATGAAACAAATAGAAAAAGCCCTTTTCTCATATATGATTATTATTAAATATCTCAATTATATAACTTTTTCTTTCTTTCACCTGAAATTCTATTGTTCAAACTCTAGTAAAATATCTCTTTGAATTTTAGAATTTTCTTTTTAAAAAAATAAATTTTGCAAAATGAACGATACTCATAAAAACTAAATAAGTATTTCAAAGCATAAAGCTTGTAAAACCCATCCAATTAAAAGATGGAAAGGAGAATTTAGAAAAAATTATCGTGACATATGTAGCCAAATGTAGGAGCCCGTCTAACACTGTTTTGATTCCTGTCTAAAAATCGGCAACCCTTCCCCTCACCCCATTGTCATGCTTAAAAGATCTTGACCAAGAACTTCGGGTTGCGTTGTCAAATATTGAGCAGAATATAAAACTTTTGTGTTCATTGAAACAAGCGCAGGTATCACATTAATAATTATTATGATTGCGTAGAAATAAATATGTTATGGTTTTATGTATGTATACTTTTCAAATAAAAAACAAACATTTATTGTAAAATTTGTGTATCAATTAATATCTATATACTTTAGCTTTTGGTGTGTCGCGGAATTCTAGAAAGAATTTTGGTGCGTCGTAGGTGAGAAAAGGTTGCGGAGCACTGGTATAGCACACACGAAATAAAAGCTAGAAAAATAAAAAGCTAAAAGTGTTACTCCCTTTACTAGATGCTCACGCAATTAAGGAATTTCATCAATTTTGTTAATCTTGTGTTTTCATATTAATAAGTATTTTCGATAAATTATAAAGTATTCTTAGGTATCAAAATATTTATTTATATATATATATATATATATATATATATATATATATATATATATATACACTTCCCGACATAGAAAATCGAACATCATGAATATTGGGCTAAATAAATAGGCAAATGGGGGGGATATGCAAGTAAACCAGTTACACAGATATCTACAATGCAAGTCGGTCATGTAATATTGCGCAGTATAAAAGGAAAGAAAATGGTGGATGAATTTGCAGCAGTTCATATATATATATATATAATCTCTGTCGCATACAGAATCTAGAGTTTTGAGATGCTTTAGACACAGGTGAAATTAGATACCTGGACAAAAGCAACGAAGGTTGTTCTGACGTTCGGACCTTTTAACAAAGGGTCAAATTATAAGCTTATCACTTGGGGATAGGTGGTTCGTAATACTGTGGTACAACTGGTAAAGACACGCAAATGTGTCTACTGTGCATAGAATTTGGACTAAATTGATCGAAGAACGAAACATAAATGTAAAAAGAGCAGATCAATCTATTTGAATAACAAAATTTATGGATCAATGCATCCGAAGAGATGAGGTGACGACCTCACTATCAATTACTCTCCGAGAATCTACTGAATGTGCAGGAATATTTGGATGGCTCAGTATCTGAAAGAACAGTTTCACGACTATTGGCTGAAAGCAGCTCGCTCACAAGCCGCCTTTCACAAAGGCTTCTATTGATGCTAACCCAACGATTTTAAACATTAGGATGTTATCGGTACCAAGTCACTAGGACGGCTAAATGACACAATTTTGTGTTTTGTTTTTGATGATACTCCCCGAGTGTGAATATGGGGGAACTGGAGATATAAGAGCCTATCTGAGAAATATTGTGGACCATTACACCTCTCGTCAATGTTACGTAATGTTTTGAGGTGCCAATAAACATAATAGTGTTTATCCTCAGTACGTATCAGAGGCCCACTGGTGTACATCAACTGTTGCCGAATGGTATTTTTCAGCATGACTACATACAACCATTTATGACATTCATCGGAAGACACGCCTTTGCAACATATCCAGTTGCGTCCTTGGCCTCCAATATCTCTTAATCTCTCTTTTTCGAAGATAACTGAGGCGGCATTGGACACTGTTTGCATAATCTGACCTAGCCTCTATCGAAGAATGAACGATGGTGAATGGTTGAGAGCATATGGGCTTCCATTCCTCAGGACTCTTGAATGGCTCTCTTCATCAAAAATGACTGAAGTTAAAATTCCTAAAAACTAGCCCGAGAAGAAATCCTATTCGATCTTGTTGAAAGAACCCTGAAAAAAAGCGATCAGACATATTGTGTTCGAACCCAAAAATTGAAAGTTCCTTATGTCGCCTGTCTTGATGTCAAGGTCAACTGTCCGTACCCCATCATGGGGTAGAAAATCCACCATACGAAGAAGACCTAGGCCTAAAATTCTAGATGGTTGTTCAGACTAGAACTACTGGTTACATGTACTCCGGTCGCTGATACGTGTCCCTGTAAGTCTAACTAAAATGACCATACAAAATTCACAACTTGCGATACACGCGTCAAATTCACCTGCCATTTGGAAATGCTCAAAATTAAACTCAATACAACAGGAAGAATATGAATATCAATTGCAATAATGGCTGGAGAAACAATCTTCTCATAAATATCGGTCAAAAATGTTTCTCTTCGTATCAGTACGATGATACGGAAAGGGAGCAAACCAAGACGACAGACATTAAAACACTTTAATATCCAGCACTAGGGGGAATCCTTTTGATCAAGTACTTAACAGCGCTGTAAAAAGCGAAAGAACAAGTTTTCTGTACACCCAATGGTCAAGGGTTCGAATCATCCCCGTCGCTCTGGATCAACCGACCTCTAGCCCAGATGCAGCGGGAAAACATTGCTCGGTTGCTGCTTATATCGCTACGAGAAGTGGTCTTATTTCCTATTGAACCCCATGCATTCTTATCGTTGTATTAAAATTATATTTTTATAAATAAATCCACTTACATATTGGTGCATAAATCCACTTAGTAAGTGTATCAATTTTTATCTATTCTACTCACTCTTTCATCCATTTGGACAAAAATTAAAATCAATATTGCTCTATTTAAAAGAATTTAGCAATATTTGTGAGGCTTATACATTCCTTCAATAATTCAAGAATCTATTCCCAGAAATGTTTATTTGATTCAATAACTATATCATAGTTATGGCAATTAATACGGAATATCATTCTGTTTCAATAATTATTCTTCTAACATATTTTAAAATATACTTGCTTTTGTTACAACAAAATATCTTTTGAATTTAATGAAACGCATAAATTATCAATAAGCATCACTCGAAACTCTTAGGATTAAGAAACAAAAATTTATGTTTAGCTATATTTGTAAACAGAAGACTCCTATCAAATTAAGTCTCTGGATTATATCCTCTGAGGACTGAATATGCATCGAATATGAGCATCCTCCTCAATTTGTGTGATGCATTTTTCATGTTTCTTTAATATTGAGATTATTTAAGATGATATAATGTTGCGTCTCCAAAAATACTTAGTTGTAATTTTCCATGTTTTTAAAATCTATCAAACATTAAAGAATATATATCATAGAATGGAATACAAAACAGAACTGCTAAACACAAATCTAATTTTTACTTAACTCGTCTCTTTTAAATATAATTCAGAGCCTTTCGGGAATTCAACTATGCATTTTCGACTTTTCTTTCCTTTTATATTTTCATTAATTGTCCATGGATTATAATTTACGTGGTAAGATAAGATACCTAGTATGATGCTAGATTACAATTGATGCATTATTCTTCTTGTATATAGCGAATACTTTACTCAATAGAATATTATTTTTTAAAAAAGGATGCTTAAAATATCACTTATATTGACATACGTATTGAAATCTTTTTAAAACATTTTTGGTGTTTATATATTAATGGCACGAAATAGTTTAATAAGTATTTAAAAAATATTCTTCATTTTATTCTTAATTTTAAAAAAAATCGTGATAAAAAGGAGGAACAAATCGAAAGTAATATTCTTTCAATTTTCATCGAAAGTAAGGTATTTCACTAATCAAAACAATGTAGATGGGAAACTTTCCTTCTGAGTCTTAATTCTGACTATTTTCTTTTGACTTTTTCTTTTTTTCCTATTTATTTAAGAGCTATTATTTATGAAAAGTTATTTTCCCCGAGTCATTACACATATAAGTTCACTGCTTTTAAATATTTTAATATTTTCAGTTATGTTAAAGAATTTAGAATTTCAACTCCCCCACGCAGAATCTAAAATAATTATTTTTAAAATTTTCATCGTCTTTTAAAACCTTTCATGCTTGAATATTTTAATCCAGATTTTTAAGTATAATACCAAGTATTTAAAATTTTGCATTTTTTCTTTCTTTTAGTAATTTATTGTAAGCTATATTAATTCGGTAGTAAAAATTAAGCAGAAGAAATTTGTAATTTCAAAACGCTTGCAAAATTCCGATGTTTTTGAAACATCCAATAATTATCCGGCTTAATGAACAAGTGAAATATTTTTAGATAAGTACTTTTTTTGAATTCCTCAAGTGTATTTTGACATGTTGTGGAATTAATGCGATGAATTTAATTTATGGTGATTTAATGTAAGAATTCAAAACACTAAGTTACGCAAAATATTACATATATATTCCTCTTACACTATTTGAACAGACAATCCCGTAATTTAAAGTTGTCGTTATAAATACAGAACTCTTTTTTTTTAATCTGCAAAAAACTCATTTTCAAAGAATGTGAATTAAAAAATAGCTTATTGTGCTACATTTATTTAATAAATAATGCATTCTTTCTATAATAATTTACTACTAGGACACTAATTTAATATTACACGCACACACACAAATATATTTATATATATATATATATATATATATATATATATATATATATATATATATATACACGAAAGATATTTCAAAAGTAAATCTTTTTTTCACTCGAAAACTTAATTGCTAAAAACAATAAACTATATCATCATGACTACTATACACCTTGCGCTATTTTTCGACATAGTCACAACCGACATTGAGACATTTGTCGTAACGTGCCAGCAAATTGATGAACCCACTTTGGTAAAACTCGGTGTAGTTAGGAATGGTCTCACAACCTGCTCCATCTCAGCATCGTTTTGGTTGGGTCTGAAGCTAGTCAATACGCGGCGGGAACGCCAGGATTGACACCGTTATGTGCCTGTCTGCTAACACCATGTCCTGTACTCAAACTATGTTGTTTTTATTCGTGGATATGGAGGGATACCCACTTCGCCTTCATCCTCTTCTCACACTGCACTGACTTCTTTCACTGAACATACAATACCAGCGTCCAACCATTTCAAGAGACATGACCTGTTCCCCATACACGATCTACAGGCATCTATAGGTGGCAGACCCCCTAGACCCTTTGCCCATTCATACCGGAAAATAGCATGCGCTCCCGTTCCCGACCACGCTGTCAGTACACGTATGTCTGCCATCGGATTTGTACTCGAATAAACTCGGGTCCTCTGGTCTGCTGCTACTGTCTTTGTTTAATCTCTCTGCTCATATGTCATTCTTCCACCGCTGAAGCTACTTCTGTAGTTGAAGCAGCACAGGGTGTGGGTATAGATTCTAATGTTGGTTTATCGTATCATCTGGTGTACCATCTGCTCCTCCAGAAATGATTAAACTTGCTTTCGGAACATCCCTAGTGAATGTGTTGATATATATATATTGTTATATATATATATATATATATATATATATATATATATATATATATAATGAGGTATAAGAGTGATAAAGAATAAAATGAAACATTATTCAGAACGAAAAGCGAGAAAATTTGCCTTTATTGTGCGTAACACATCAAATTAGCCTTGAAATGAAGGCATTGAAAATTCATAAAGAATGTAAAAATAATTCAAAATGCTGTTCCTGGATTCAAACGTTGGGCGTGTTTTTCGGATCAGAACCATCGAACCAGTAAATTAATTCATAGCAAAATCTTTAGCACTAAATACGAAGGTATATGTACGAGGTGATCTCGTAAATTTTAATTATTAACTAGAAATAATTAAGAAGTCTGGATACAATGCATTTCTCATATTATTTGATCTTTATGTACACAAAGAAGTAGTTTTAAGTGGAACTTCTCTACAAGGATGCTGAATTTTAAATATTCATGAACAGAGAAATCTGTTTTTGTGCAGGAGTTAGGGACTGCGTAACACGCATAAGAAAATACTCTGAAAATTCATTAGTAACTATAAAATATTCTGTTTGTTCTATTTGCAACACGTATTAAAAATTTTATGCGGTAAGTAGGGACCGCATAAAAAAGTCCCATCTAGAAAAATAACTGAAAGCGATGTAACTAAAAATTAGTTTTCTAAACAAACAGAAACTCAATTTACTCCCAGGTGCATTTTTTTAATGTTTTATTCGCTTATACACTGAGCATTAAATATGCGAAAGTTTCAAAATATACACTTAAAAATTATTCTTTGTAGACTAGAACGCGGAATTCTTTGTGGACAAACGGTTCAAAATCCCTTTCGTCACTTGACGATGATATCTCTCCACTCGTTCAGAGTAGAAACTTTTGGTGATACAATGTAATCGGTGATCAGTTTTGTGACAACGAGTGTTTAGTTAGCCACATGTATATATCTCGCTAATCAAACATACAAAATCGATGCTCAGTCTAGAATTCCATTGTTTTTTTTTTTTTCAAAAATGGTATCGATTTCAAGAAATAGACATTTTTAAATGTAAACACCTAAAAAAATCGCTCAAAGTAGGATCGAATACAAACAAGTTTGATTGCATTATGTAAAGAAAAATTGTGCCAATTATGTCTAAGATAAATGTTTTGATAAAAAAATTTTAGACTAATTTAAAAATTCCGCGAAAACGTACAGAATTTTCATATAAGATTTAAAACTTTTTCACTATTTTTGGTAAATGTGGTAGCCTAGTGATCATACTCGTAGTCATGAGCTCGCGACCTACATTGTTTCGTTAAGTCGTGAGCTCGAGTCCTGATTCCAAGTAAAACCGGCCGTGTGATGTGATTGATTCTTTTTAAAGTGCTGTCGAGGCCACAATTCCTCCCACTGATATGATGTGGAAATTTCGAGAGGGAAGGGCAAGCTCTGATGTAACTTTAGTTATTTGACCAAGGTTCAAAATTAGGAGGTCTGTTGTCAATTACATTCATGTTGCTTCTATATATATATATATATATATATAAGTCCAACGTTAAAAAACAATAAATCAAATTTCGGTAATTTTTCCATTGGAATTAAAATTGGAATGTATGTAAGTGCACTAGTATTTTTTTTTCTTTCAGACCGTTCCAATCATAAATGTTTCACCAAGTTTATATTTGAAAATATCGTATATATATATGTGTGTGTGTGTGTGTGTTGTGTGCGTGTGTTATTTTTAATATTATAATTATTTATGTGTAACGTCTTAGTTATTTATACAATAAAATACCGGCCACAATTCCACAACTATGACCACTAAACTATCGCGATGGCATGTTGCTTCTAGGTAAAAGGTTAATAACATTAATTCTCCAGTTGCTTCGGAGTACGAAGTTAATAAGGCAATCAGTCATTAATAATGTATAATTACAATGGATTTATTAGAAGAGGGATAATAGCTTTCGGTGCTCTATAATCTATAAAACCAAACAATCAATCATTAGAAGAAATAGATTTGGGGACTTGCAGATTAATACCTATTTATGCTGCCTCATCCAAACTTACTGTTATTGATCAAGCATTTAGCTTCTTTGTATCTGAAAATTGCACTCAAAAATAAACAGTTGTAAAATCTATTATACACTTAGTGTGTGTAATTAACATTATGTTTGAGGAACTGAGACTGAATATAAATATTTAATTAATTGATTAACACTTTCAATCAGTATCCATGCAGAGAATCCGCAAAAGACTGCAAAGAATCAATCCATTTACCCCATTTGTCTCATGTCCCGATGACCGACTGTAATTACATTGCTGAAACAGATTGTAGTCGAGGCCGTAGTTTTAGTTTGAATTAACGGTAAAATGGGATGGTCAACAATCAATCAACGCAATCTAGAGCCATTAAAATACCTTTAAGTCTTGCTGTAGTTCTAATCTGTTATTAGTCGATAACAATTAGTGTACGAGTGTTTGTAATGTTCCATTTAGCCTTACACAAATATCAATGTTTTAGATGAAATTACCTTAATACCGAGACCGTAGAAAATATTTATACTTTTATAGTAATAAGCTGGAGAAGCATCACGTTTAAAAATATATGGATCAACTACATAATAAATGGAAAAGGATGTGATTGCGATTGTTTATTAATGTCGCACTGAGAAGAAACACGTGGGATATTGGTTACAGACTTCGCAATTTTCTACCTTGGTCAAGTACCGAGAATGACACCTGAGTTGGCGTCTTATACTCCAAACTTCTTCACTGCGCCACGGGGTTGTTGGGGCATCGACAGATTTCTTGTGCATCAATCCCGCTACTCGACGGGTCTTCAGTGGCATCAGGGCTCGAGTGAGAGATATTGAAGTTAAATGGCGCAAGAGCTAGATATCGTTATGCTACTCCAAACATGATATAACTGGATCTAAACGTTTGCAAATTGAAAAAAAAGAAACTTGGTTGACAAGAAGGAAGATCAAAATTGGATCACGAGGAAACGTAACTCGTTTTTACTACAGACGGTATACCCATGGGAAATAAAAAAGATCACTACGGTGCCTCGGGATTGTGATTCTCGTACCTGCCTGAGGAAGGTATTCCCCTGATAGGTTATCAGGGCTCTAACCCACCATTCTACAAATACAATGCCTGCTGCAAGTTTGCGACTATGGCCACAAACTCTTACAAAGATGGATGAACATAATTTGATTGATTGATGGTTCGGTAATGTCGAATCAAAATTAAAAAGGGAATTTAGGTGACATATTCAGTAATTTTAAATATCAGTCAAATGACGTAGATATTAACGCCAAGGCTAGAGCTCTCTCTACACTCTACGCCATCGCATGGATACGGAATATCAAAAGATTTCTCATTCAACATTCCCTTTAGTGGCAGAAGGACTCGAACTCATGACTCAACGTTTACAACGCAGTCCATAACATGTAAAAAAGTACTTGAGACTTTGAAAAGAGGAAAAAATTTCAACTTTGATTACAATAAACTTACCCCACTTTCAAGATGAATAATTAAGATAAGAATAGCGGTTCTAATTCACTGGAAAAAATACGGTAATTTACTCTTACTCTATTACATTGTTTTTTTTACTTCTCACTCATTAAATTTTTTAAAACAAATTTTTATTTTCTCAGCAATTTTAAAATTTCATAGGGATGAGCATAAAAGTATAACGTACTTAAAACATAAAGAATTTGCATTTAATTTATATATTTTTCATTTCATATTTAAATACGCCACATTACTACAAGTGAATTCTTAGTGTTGTATATTTCTCGAGTCACAGATGTCTGAGTTAAAGTCGCCATTCATTTTAGATTCTTAATTATCCAATGCGATGATGATAGTTTGTTGACGTCGTACTAAGAAGCAAAACTCAAGCGCTATTGGTGACAAACTTTGTAATGTTGAGCTTTGGTCAAGTTAATTGTCCCTATGAAACATTAAAGATTTAAGGAACCATTTACGCTTAATGTGAAACAGTCCCAATCTTTCACATAAATGTCTCGAGAAAAATTGTATTTTTATTCGTAATATATCAGAAACACGTTTACAACAATGTCTGAATTTGTGGAGTCTGAAAATGTATGTTTATTTCGCTCTAATTGTGCCTTTTTAAAATTTGTATACCCTAATTAATGTCAGGAATAAAAGAAAGAAAGCTTTCCAGAACATGTCTACTAAAATTGTTCGAAAAAAGAACAATTTTAAATATTTGTTTCCGCTAAACATGAAAAATTTATGTTTACACAATATCATGCAATGTTGTTCTTATACTCTGTTTTTGAATGGCGTGATGGGAAGACCACAATATCCGAATACTCGTGTGGTGATCAGTTGTGAAATAATTAGTTCCACTAAAAATCATACATTTTGTAAGAGGTGACTAAAATGGATACCCAATGACTGGGGGTATAGTAGGGTGCCCTGCCCGTGGGAATTATATCAGAGGCTTCAAAGGTTTGCATTCTTTTTGGTAAGTACGAGCATCATGAACTCAAGACATCCAATGAATCATTTTCCATTGAGTTTACTGTCTTTGGTAAACGCAGGTGACGCTCCCCCGGGATACCCTAGAGATCCTTCTCAATTTTCGAACATCCCTGTCAACAAATTTTTATCTTTTGTCAGTTTTTTCACACGTCTAGATCATGGTCAATATGGTCACATTTGGCTCTTGCGACGTTTAAATACTATCAATCACTGGTTTACTTTTTAAATTTTGCAAGCAACTAGATCACAGCTTTACCTTTCTTGACGCAGCATGACTATGTCAGGTTCTTGCGCCTTTGAAATACTCGTACTATTGCAAACTGGTCTTTTTTTTTTCGAACGTCTAGATCACATCTTTACCTTGCTTAGTGCAGCATAATCACATTTGGCTCTTGCGCTATTAAACTCGTTCACCTCCCACATATATTAGCAGAACATGTAAAATCTGAAAATCAATGGTTGTCTCGAGTTCACGGATGGCATTGTTTCCATCTGGTCGTGAGTTCAAGTCCTGATGAACTAAATACCCTTCGTGCAGCAAGGATGATGCACTTTAAATCTATCAAAGCTCAATTGTCCTAGCGATAGTATGAATAAAAGTTAAGAAAGTTGGGTGTCAGCACAGTTGTCCTCCTTGTCACTTGACCGAGGTTCAAAATTACAAATTCCATTGCCAATAGTCTCGAGCTGCTTCTAACTGTGACGTTAACAACACAATCAATCCGATTGTTATCTAGAAAATTTGTTGAGGCTCGATTAGCGTGTTGTGGAAGTTTAGAGAGGGAGGTGTCAGCTTTTGTGCTTTCTTGTCACTTGATAGAGGCTCAAAATTACAAGGTCCGTTGTCAAAACCTCTAATGTTGCTTCTTCTCGTAAGTATGAAAGTTTAATAAATAATCAATAAAAAAAAATATCTGTTGTAAGAAACATTTTCTAATAGAGTAAAAAGATCACTTGTATATTCAAATCAAAATAAAATATTTAAGACTATTATTTAAAAACATAAAAATGATATAACTGCAGTAGGTTTTAAGTTTTTATATCTCCCGGCCCCCCCTTACCAGCTATATATTATCTATTTTGCTTTATACAGCCCATGTAAGGAATGATTTAAAATGTACGTATAAAGTAAGAAATAATAATGAATGTAATAAAAATTATGGCTGTTTCAGTTTTTAAAATATTAAAGTCTCAAAAAAAAGTTTTTAATTATAACGAAAATCTATGTGAGTGATACATGTTCTAATACAATCTATATTTTTTTCTATTTATGATGTACCCAATGAAAATAAGAGTATTTCCATTTGTTTTTCCCAATGCTCAAAATAAAGCAAATTCAAATAGAAGCAAAAAATTTATTTGGTAAAAAATACTTGTAAATATTTTTATATCGGGTTATATATACTTATTTGAAATTGCTGGAAATTATTTTGAATTTATTTTTTGAAACAACTTTTGAATTCAGTCTTAATTTATTTTTATTTCTGTGACTGAATAATATTCCCACGAATCTAAAATAATGAAAACAAAATTTTGAAACAAACACTAACAAAAATATTCGAACTTTTTGAGAACAGAAAACGTTTCAAAATATTCAGATTTATTTCTTAAGAAAAACGTTCTAATTACAATCACATCAGACAGTTTCATGTTTAATTTCTATTTACCTTCAATAACAAACTTTTCTATTATCTTCATTTTTATAAATAACAATTAAACGCAAACAATAAAATTTAATACATCATTATGAATTTATATCATTTCAGAATAATTAAATTTTTAATACAAAGTATAATGTATCAACTCTTAATTTTAAAATAATCTGACTCATATTCAAAAAGCAAACAAATTCAGCTAAACATAAGTAATAAAATCTTCATTGATTAATTGTTTATTAATGTCACTCTTAGAAGCAACACGAAGACAATTGGCAATGGTTCAAGTGACGAGGATGACACTTGAGCTGGTATCACCGTCTCCAAACATCTACACCACGTCAATAGCATTACTTATAGCGTCAACAGGTTTAACTTAAGACATCCCCACTTCACGGTGGTTCCTTAAAGTCATTTGGACTCGAACCGATGATTCGACGAAGCAGCGCTGGCCACGAATACGAGACTATTAGAATTAAGCGACCAATGCCACTAAATAAATCTCTAAATACTGGCGAAAAAGAAGTATTAAAGCATAAAGTATAAGAAGTATAATCACATTATAATTGCATAAAAATGTGTGAAATTATATTTTTGTATAAACACATACATGACGAAAAATCGAAATGTCTTACTCTCTCTTATTATACTAATAAATAATCAATACTTCTGAATAAAATGTATTACATATAGTAATTGATTCTCGGATACAAAATGGCATAAATTACAGCTATTAATGTTAATTTGTTTGGTTATTGATGTTTTGTAAATTTTAAATTATTATTTATACACTTTCTAACAAAAAAAAAAAAAAAGACGCACCAAGAAAGAGTTGTCCGATGGAGACAAAAATTGGCGGATACGAAAACTATGTTCAGAATAAAAAATGAATAAAATTTCAGAAAAATTAACAGATTTATTTCAAAGTTACATAGTTACAAAGTAATGACTTCAGTAAGGTGTTGACCCACCTCTAACCTGAATGCAAGCTGCTATACAACGTGGCATAGAGTGATAAAGCTCAATGATGGTCTCCTGCGGTATTTCTTGCCAAATTTGCTCCAATTGTAGGGCTAGGTCATCAACATTCCCTTGTAGATGCAGTACCCTTTCCATCATATCCCAGATATGCTCGATTACAGAGAGATCTGACTATCCAAGGAAGTGTGGACAAGCTCTAAGACAGTTCATAGCAACACGTTCTGTAGGTAGTCTGGCATTATCAACCACCACTGTAATCTGACTCGATTGTGCAGGCGTGAATTACAGGTGTCTTAGCAGTCGGTACGAGAGTAGATTTCGCTCTATCAGTCGTCCGTGAATGGTCATGGTGGACACTCGTGGGCGAGTCGCATGTCTGATGGTTGATAATAATGAATCAGGCACTGTTATGATCTGACAATCACTCTGTCCTCCCAATCTGCTGTGGCCTTAGGTCGACCGCTACCATCATAATGCTGAAATCTGCCATAGTCCACCCATTCTTACCAGAATCTTCTAATCGTTTCGACCCATATGACGAGCAATTCTCCAATTTTCCCAATCTGCCTCTTTCAATCCAACGATACGACCTCTTTCAAACTATGATAGTTGCTCGTAATGAGTTCAAATCCTGTGGCGAGGCATTTTTTTCGACGTTGAAAGGTATCCTAAATAGCAATTCAACAGAAAATGTGACCATCCATTTGAGAATGGCTCCTTACATACACCTGCTGAAGGCGCAGGTGCGATGTGCTGTAGCTCTCGCTAATCTTTCATTGGACACGAAATTTTAATCATTTGAATGTTCTGTTCAAATGTCTTTGCATACGAAATTTCATTAAAATCGGGCAACTCCTTCTTAGTGCGTCTTTTTTTTTATTTATTTATTTATTTTTTTTGTTATAGACTGTTTTTTCTGGGGTATCAAAATCTTAATTATTACTAAAAATAATAAAATAGAACCATAGTTCTTATTCATTACTCTTAAGATTTCTCTACATAATCCCCATTCAAATTTGTACGTTTCTTTCAGCGTTTCTTGAACTTCTGAATTAACTGTGCCTTATACATGTGGCCACGGTAGCTTAATTGTCAATGTCGTGGTATCCCCCGTACAGCGGGGCTGATTTATGTTAAATTTGTTGAGGTCCCTTATCCTCCGTTTGCGTGGTGCGGAAGTTTAGAGAAGGATGTACTAGCTCATATTTCGTCCCCGTTACTTGACCAAAGCTCAAAATTATAAGGCTTTTCTTTGCTTCTCAGTGCGATATTAAGAAACCTTTACAGTCACCTTACCTCTCTGAGGGTTCATTCAATCTACATCTCCCTGTAATTCAATAAATCATTATAAATAGCTGTAATTTATAACATTATGTACACAAGAATCAAATAACATGCAGAAACACTTTTTTTCTCATATCTCGCTTATTTCTTAGTAATAATTAAAACTTTTCGCTGCCCTACTGAAGTGCTAGATAACTTGAAATAATATATGGAATCTCACAGCAAACTACCGAGGAAGATTCATGCCTTTTTTTTTATTTTCATCGAAAGGTATTCTCTTAAATAAATAGTTTCGTACACAATCACCTCAAATATTTATACGAGGCAAACATACCCGAACCTCAGATTCGGAACATTTATCATTCTTATGTACATAAACCAGCCAAAGAGACAGCCCGTCACTGAATCACAACTCTCTTTTTAAAATTTAATAAACTTCGATAACTCTGTATATATTATCCAATGTAAAATGGGCGATTCTATTTAAAGTTGTAAAATACAAATGTCGTTCACTAAGTCCTAAGAAAAGAATAGAAAAACAAATTATTATCGGTAGATTTTTCTTTAATTTTTATCTTTCAACATAATCTCTTTTTAGCTGTACACACTTTTACAATCGTTTCTCGTCTGCTTGGGCTATGACTTCTTTCAACATGAATTGCTGTTCACCGATCCATTTTTTTAAGGTGTGGAAATAAAAAAAAATCACTGAGTGCCAAATCCGGTAAATAACTATGGTGGATGTTGTAATAATTCGAAATTTCAATTTCATCATTTTGGCCACCAAGACTGTACATGTATGCATCCATGCATTGTCTTGTTGGAAGAGGTTCTTTTTCTATTTCAAATGCGAACGTTTTTTTCTTGATTTCTTTGATCAACCGTTGCGGTAATGACGCATAACACTCTCTGTTTATCTTTTCTTTTCAAGTAGTCGGTGTAGATGATTCCATGTGTACCTCAAACACCCGTGGCAAACACCTTGCTGGCCAATTACACAATCTTCGCTTTCTTTGGAGTCTGTTTGCCTCCAAAAACCCACTATTTTGACTGTTCCTTTGTCTCTAGTAAGTAGTAATTTATACACACTCCGTCATTGAAAAGGGTCAGTTCAACAGAGAGTTTCGACTCCTCTTAATGATCTTCGATAGTATTAGGTTTATTCAATAAATGCTTAGAAAATTCAAGTGATTTAGCGCGAAACATTCAAAATTGTTTTGGTGACAACTAAACAAGGCCACAATCAAATTTTAATTTGGCAGCAAATGGCTGGTCAAATCGAAACTCACTTATGAATCAATGTAATTTTTTTTCGGTTCCGTTTAACAGATGGCAACACTCAATGGTAACAACAATTTTCCTTAATGATACCTGGTGTCTTTAAATAAAAGTACTTTTCAAATCACCCTCGTATTCATTTATTTGTCATGCTCAACAAAAGCTATCCCATTATTAATTTTCATGAGAATATAAGTATTTTCTTGGGCAAACCCTCCCTATAAATATCTATATAGTAACAAACAAATTATGTAACATATTTAGTAAACTCCTCAACAATAATAAAAGAGACTGACATATATCTGTATATAATTAAAAAAATCTATAATTATAAGCAAATAAATATTAGATACAAATCGATTTCTTAATTTAATATCAATATTTTCTTCTTTTAACACTACCTTTTTCCTTTACACTTTTTTTTATCTCTCTTTGGCTCTTTTGTTTTTTCAAAGCAAATTTATCATCATTTCATTCAAGTAAACTACAACTATAATAAATATATATTAAGAACAATTCCTTTCTTCTAAAAAAGTAGTCTCAAATAAAGTAGTCTCATTAAATAAAATAGTCCCATTTTAATTTTAAAACTTTTTCTATGAATTGATATACGGGCTTTATTTTCACTAATTGAAATATTAAAACCAATTTTTAGGTACAAAAAAGTATTTGATGAGCTCTTCTGTCATTCTAAAGCATTATATACTTAAACTAACAATTTAATGAGTAATATTTTAACTATTGTATATCATTATAGACAGAACATGTATTAATTAATACCAATTTTCTTAACTACTTTTGTGAAGTCATTTGCTAAAGAGTTTTTGAAGCAAAAATAGTTTAATGACTTCCTTCAAAAACTTTCTCCGCGCTCAGTTTTATGATAATTATTGAAGAAAAGAGCAATTTTTGCTTCATCGTAATAATTGGCCCGAAGAATAATTATAGTTTTAGAATTCTATTAAAACAAATTTTCCTGGATTTGTACAGAAGCCCTTTAAGGGATGATGTTCACTGAAAAACTTTTATTTAATAAATATTTAAATTATTATATGAAGAAATAAAATATTATGTTTAAGGGGAAACTACACCCTAAAAAAGAACAAAATATCGAAAACATTTTTAATACCCCCTTTTTTAAATTTCGACTTTTGTTAATATATAAAAAATGTTATAGCTCCAAGTACATTATTTAGTGAGTTATTATGTATTAAAAATAATAAGAGCATATTTAAAATCAACTTATTTGAGATTTTTTCTGATTATTTTGTATAAATATATTAATAATTCTGTGCATGGAATATAGGATTAGATTGTAACATGAGCTATTCGCAAAACTTTTCTCGACCAACATCTGAGGATTATGAGTGATTTAATATTTAAGTTTCAGCTTCTTCCTAATCAAATGGAAATGATAAAAATTAAATAAACTTTAGAAGTGGAGTGAATAGATATAATCAATCGTCAATTATCTATGTTTATAAAGTGTAACAAAAACTTACATATTACACAAACAATAATAAGAATAGCAAGCATTAATAATCGTTTGCATAAATATATTACAAAAACAAACGAATTTGCTCAAAAATAAAATTTAGTAAAATAATATTGTCTGCCTAAAATTTTTAGACAAAATAAACTATTCATGACATGAAATATGGTGGAATCTAGAGAAGATTAAAAGGCTTCTTACTACAGATAAGTAGCCCAACTTGGCGTCAGTAGGTATAATTAAATGATGATTAAATGCATGTCATATAATATATATACGCTAATATTTGTCTTGAGAGACATGTTAAATAAATTTGCCAATTTTTGAATACGTGCTGAAATTTAACGTCAGAGGTTTTTACTGTGAGACATTTTGTATTATATCTGTAAAGATTGATTACATTATAGTAGATGTAAAATTATGAGAATGATTACGATTTTATTAACATTGTAAACTGTAAAATATATTTTTTTCAATATGCAGAAACAATAACAAATGGTCTCCTAAATTTTCCATTGTCACTTAATTTAAGGAAAGAATTAAAGAATTTCGACATTAAAAATTATCAGTGCATTTTAAATATCACTATTATAAAAGAATAAATTAATCCGTTTCGAAATATCACAATAACACTAAATAAAAAAAATAAGCTTTTTTTCTTAAATTTTTATAAATACTTTTATTATTATAGTGCTTCGAATATTTAAGAAATTAATCGGTTTCACATCCTTTTATTAACATTATAAATGCATATCTTAGTCATTCCTAGTCGTGTAGCCCGGTCATGCTCGCTAAATCTGTCTCACCCAAAGTCCTCCCATTGGCGTGGTTTGGAAGGTAGGAGAGGAGGTGCCAGCTCAGGTGTCGTTCTCATTACTTGATCGAGGTTCAAAATTACGAGGTCCGTTGCCAATAGCCCTTGTGTTGCTTCTAGTGCAACGTTAATAAAAAAAAAAAAAAAAAACTATCTGAGTTATTCCTAAATCACACACACTTACAGTTAACATGATTATAAAGCATTAAGTATATATTAGTATATATGCCAAGAATTTTGAACAGCTTGCATTTCTTAAGCTTCATATAAGTTATTTGAATCTAATTTTCTAAAATGGCAATGGTTTCCAATTACGGGCCAGAATAAAAATCAATAATTTTAGTATTCTTTCAGTTGAAATCTCATAATGATTCAATGTAAAGAGTATTGTACTTTTTGTACAATGGTTATCTTATTTCAAACATAACATCAAAATTGATCGATTTTAGATTTTAATATTTTATTATGATACAATTCGCATTATTCTACGATTTCATTGTCTCAATTGTTACGATAAGTAACCATAGGAACTATAAAGAACATGAATGAAATGAACCACTTTGACATCAAAACAAGTTGCTGTTGTTTTTAAACGACATATTTTTATTTGTAAAACAAATACTTTTCTAACTAATCGTTGCGAACGAAAACAATTTGCTCCTTTTTAATAAATGAACAAAAATGATTGTCAGACAATCTAAATAAAAAATGAAATTCATGTGCGCCATGCACTTCAGGTCAGAAAATGGATAGATGGCGATGTTATTTTATAATTGGTGGGCAACAATAACAAGTTTACAAAAAATGAAAGCAAATAACTGATAATAACGAATTGTGTAACAAACGCTTAACCCTGGAGCAAAACATCTTTTGATTGTACAGTTGTTTTCTTTTATTGAAACATTCAAATAATTATTTGCTATATTGATTTATTGCTATTTCAAACAATACTCACAATTGTCAAGTTTTAACATTGGCAACACTTCAGAATCGAATAGATAAATTCAAAGAACTAAATAGAAACAAAAAAATACTCTGTCGAAAGGATATCTCAAAAATAATTCGAACAATGTATTGCTATTCTAAGCAATACTTAACATATTAATCAAGTTTTAACAGCAACAATTCGGAATCTAACAGTAAATTCAAAAAAAGAAATAGAAACAAAACTACATTCTGTTGAAAGAAAATCTCAAAATTAATTCCAAAAAGTTGAAAAGCAAATGTAATTATTTCTTGTTGCTGGTGATGTAAATGATCGATTCTTTTTTATTGTTATTGGCTCTGAATATGTTTCTAAATTTTCGATTTACAATCTCTTTGTTAATAGCTATAGATGTTACAAAAGTCTGAATAGTTAAACATTGAATTGTTTTTCTTTTCATTCGTCATTTCTCGTCATCATTAAGCATTTCAAAAGTTTCTAAATATTCTTAAGCAAATTTTTTTCTCTGGATATTTGCAACTTAATTATATAAAAAAAAAATATTAAGGTATAATTAAGAGGTCCGTATTCATTCACTCAAATCGTTTTATAAAATGAAGACAAATATATTAAATATTTTATCAAATTGAAATATTTGCAGACATTGCAAAAATTTTAATTACCAAATATTTGTAAAACTTTCCTGATTTTAGCTTAATTCAATGAGTGGTTAATGTATTTGATAGTTCTTAAAATGTTTGATTTATTTCCAAGTCTATATTCGCTTAATAAAAATAAGTAAATGTATTAAATAATATTATTGTATTCTCGCTGTATCTGCTTCATGTTGCATCTACGTGAGACGCTAATAAATAATCAATTTCTCTATGTCTGCAGAAGAGGATAATTTTGTAGCCAATACCAGGAGGCAATGGAACCGTCTAATGACACACATAAAGCATGCAATGATAATTTGAGCATAAATTTTGATTTCGAACTCAGATTTCCCTAAAAATGAGCATTTATCAGCCGATGCTTTTTTATTTTTATTTATTTATTTATATTATCTGGTAGAATTTTGAAATGACATTTCTTTTACGATCAAAATCAGATTCAACTGCGAACTAGGTTTCTTTTTGTCAAACAGCCGCTTTGAAAATTTCTTTATCAATGTTTCAGATTTATATAAATCGGAAAATTATAGATTATATTTAATAATCATCAATGCAATTTATAATTATAGTAGAATATAATCATCAATGCAATTTATAATTATAGTAGAATATAATCATCAATGCAATTTATAATTATAGTAGAATATAATCATCATCAATACAA
This sequence comes from Nephila pilipes, assembly GCA_019974015.1. Lineage (NCBI taxonomy): Eukaryota > Metazoa > Arthropoda > Arachnida > Araneae > Nephilidae > Nephila > Nephila pilipes. The sequence goes on along the minus strand of BMAW01072403.1, from coordinate 1,507,729 downwards.
TTTATTTGCATTTTTATTCATTTATATACAATTCATTATTTGATTTTAACAGTTTTTGAACATTATTATGCAGGACTTATAAGAAACTGTTGCAGTCGTGCTATGATTAAATCTTTATTTCATCAATGTTTCATTATATTTTATAAAAAAAAATTTCTAATAATCATTCAGAGCTAAATTATTCCTGCACTGTTAATAGATTTTGCTTTAGGTAAAATGTTAAAAGATTACTTGCTCGCAATTGATTAATTTTCTTATGGATGCTTTTTAAATAAAAATACTTAATGTATTTAAGGCATTTACTGCAGTTTGAAAATTTGAATTTTGGAAGTTTTCTGAATAAATATTTTTTTATATAAAACGACCCGATTGAAGTTTTAAAGGATTATTTTAGAAATTTCAATTAATTGGGATGGAAAAAGTTCGAGTAAACAATAAAAATATTTTTTAAACCTTTATTATTTTTTTATTCATTTGGTCAAATTAGTGAACAGTGCGATAAAAAGAATAGTTTGTGCAAAATAAAAATAAAACATTTCTTCGAAGCTAATGATTTGTATTTGATCTTTCATACGCTGAGGTAATTAGTAGTGATGGATGCGGACATTTTAGCATTGCTGAAAAGTCTCATTTAATTGGTTCTGACTATTAATTTAGGGTTAAAAAGCTATCTGGCTTTGAACTATCGCATATAGTGAAACATGAAATAAACCTCAAAAATGATTATCATTTAATGGTTATATAAATATTTAATAATTTAATTTCAATAGTAGAAATTAGTGTTCTGCAAAAAATTATAATCTTGAGATCTGAAAAGCTTTCATTTAAAAAAATGTTTCGCTGTATCATTAAGTCCGTAAAATTAAATATTGTAAGTTTCATTTCAACTTTTTTTTAAAATTAAATTTCTCAATGATAAAAAAAACAAATTTGGGTTGGAATAAATAATTTTTTTTTTTTTTTCAATTTTCATATCCCCCTAAAACTATTTTTGAAAATTCTAAAAAAAAAAAATTAATTCTCCTTCTTCAACTGTTCTTTAAAATGAAATTATAAGAGTCTCCACCAAACAGAACAGACTTTATATGTAAATCTCAAAGTAAATTATAAAGCAAAATAGGTATTAACCCTTTAAGTATGTGCATTTAAATCATATCAAAGAGAAACGATAATGATGAATTAAAAATAAAATGTAACAAATACTTCACAAAAACTAAGTCTTTTAAAATGTAAAAAAAAATGTTAAACGGAACAAAATTATGCTTACAAATATAATCAAACGCTTATTAAAGCTTTATGAGGATGAATCATTTACAAATCAGTTGAAAGTAACTTAATTCTAAGAATGACAAAAACTAACTGAGGACCTACAATTTTCAAAAAAACTTTTAGCGCTGTTACCGACACAGTTATTATGAAAGAGCGAAGGTTTTATTTAAACAGATATGATTGCTAGCCATTAACAAAAAATGTAATGTGACTCTATGAAATTAAATTTTTTTAAAAAACAGACGAATCGGGGCGTTTTACGAATTTGAATTCGCCAGCAATAAAGCGCCAGCCCCAACAGATCTTTTATTAAATAATCTACAAAATTTATTTTTATATAATTATGTTTATACATATAGGCGACATATCAGATTAGCCTCTTTATTACGTTATTATCTTCATACTAGACAAACGATAAAAATATATTTAGATTAAATTAATTAGAAAATTAGCTTTGATTGGAAATAAGTAAATACATGTAATGTAAATTTTATTACAAACTAATTAAAAATACACCCAATAACATCGAAATTAGCTCAGCAAGAAAGAAGCGATTTATAATCTCTAAGCTTCGCAAGATAGTTGAATGATGTCTCATATGAAACTGATGCAAGTTTAGTATAAATGCGTATGGCCATAAACACTGGCGCTGCAATCAGGAAGTGGGTCCTGTATAAACCATCGCATAGAGGAAGATTCACAAACGTAACGATCCCATTCCTACTGTAGGAGGAATTAAATAAGTGAGGAATGCCAGATACATGGGGGAGACGACATTTCGCACAGTTAAGCGAATTTGAGAGAGGCCTAGATGCGTTCTTGTCACTTGATTGAGGTTCAAAAATTATGACGTCCAAATGCCCGCTTGTTGCTTCTAGAACGACGTTAATGAAACCAATCCTTCAGAGAGGTCAGATCATTGGCACGAACATTGCAGGATGGTTGATGAGACGTGTTGTTCCCCAGATTGATCGTTCGGGGTTTGCTGTCAGAACATGTCGGGTACAGATGGTACCCATTTGCGGAGAACTGTGTTTGAAGCGACCAGAACGACGACGAGGCGAGAGGATCGGGGGCAATCACTCGTGGAGCCCTACAGTGACTCGCTTCACGATACAATCAGTTATTGGGCTTTCAGTTAATCCCCAAACTATTTCCAGATGCCTTGCGGAAGTGAATCTGTAATCTAGACGTCCTTTCTGTGTACTGTCTTTAAGACCGAAGTACCTACGAATGCTTCTACGATGATGCAAAGCTAGAGCGACTTGGAATTCCATAGATTGGCAAAACATAGTGTTTAAGGATGAATCCGAGTTCGTTTTGAGGACAGATGATAACCGTGTACGTGCGTATAGGCACTTTGGTTAGCGGTACAGTTCCACCAATGCTGCCGCATAATAGGATTAAATATCTGAAAAGCCACAGCCTATGATAGCCGGTGGACACAAAGTGTAGTACGCGGATTCTTAAGACGCCAGAGTTATGTTGATGACATTCTTGAATATTTGATACATTTCTTTTATGGTCTTCAGGGACAATTTTTCTGCAAGGTATTGCTAGTTCGCATCAGTTTGAGTAATTCAAGACTTTCTACGTCATGTTCAGACTTCACCATGACCTCTTGCTCCCCGGACTAGTCTCCAAGAGAGCATTTGTAGGACAACGTGAAAACCCAGATGTCACCTTGTCACTCTGTATGTGATTTGGACATACCCCTGTTGAATATTTGGGGATCCATCTGCCTCAGGACAGCATCCAATGTCTAATCTATTTAACGGATCATGTTGCGGTATGTATTGCAAAATGAGAAGGTCCTATGCGCTATTGAATTTGCTCTGTATTTGCCTAATTGTACACACTGTATTTGTTTGCCTTTGATTTCGGATCAAATACAACTCTCCTCTACTATCATTAAGCGTATTAAATTTCATTTCAATCCCTCCGAAGCTCGCTTCTTGTTGCACTATTTTCAATGTTTCTGAGTGTACTTTGGTTTCCCAGTACTTTTAATTCAGAAGCTTAGAATAAACAGACTAATTTTCAAGATTTTGTTAATTACTTTTTGCTATAAATAAGTTATTAAGAATACATATTGCTTTGAATTGACATTGTTAATCAATGCTACCATTTGATCTACATCAAAAGTAATCTACTTAAAGCGTCTTGTTAACTAAAAGGGTTTCCTTTTCTTCATGAAATAAATTACAGTCGCTATATATTTTTATGCAGAATTTAATTTGCTTTTAAAGACGCTGATCTAAGAGGAATTAGTAAAACTGTTTGAAAATGAAAAAAAGAGCATCGATATGGTATTTTATATGTAAACTAGTTCGCAATGTATAAACAATGATATCTCTTACATGGAACTTTAAAAAAGTTTCTGGTTAGGTTTGAACATTTACTTTTCAGTAATATGCCGAAACCAATTGCAAACTTACCTAAACATGGATAAAGTAAAATATACGAGCTGTCATTTAATAAGCAGTGGATAGTGGTGTCATAGTTCCAAAATCCTTTGGAGGCTGATTTCTGGAGTATTTATTAACTTCGCAATGAGATGCAACATGAAGACTATTGGCAACAGAGCTCGTAATTTTGTAATCGATCAAGTAAACTTCTGAACTGCCACATCACTCTCCAAATTTCCAAATTACGTCTATGGGACTTGGGACTTCGACAAAATTTAACGGGCATAACCCTGCTGTTCGGCTGATCTTGTGGCATCATGGCTCGAACCCACGACTAGACGAAATCAATGCATGCAGCGAGTCTGCAACAATGTCCACTAGATTACCGCGGCTAATGTGAAAAATGAGATCAATCAAGAGAAATAACTTAAATGATGTCCGAATAAAATCTAGATTTGATTACGGTAAGATTCGAAATCCAAAAAAGCAAGCCTAAAGTTGAACCGCAGAATTGCAATTTTAAACATTTCTTTTTAAGAATACAATAATGGAAGCTGGCATTATAAAATAGCAACTGATTTTATTCAAACATGTATCATCAACAAAAATTCTATGAAAATTATTTATAAGCAAAACGATATTTTTATAACGTAATCAATTGGAATTTCCAACAGCTAGGAAATATTTACTAATTATTTATTTTTAGAATAATTTTGCATACCAACTGTATCATCAGTATTATTGTAGAATTATCAAAAATAGGATAATATATGAAAATCACGAAAACACTAAAGACATTTCATTAATTCTAAGCCGTATTCCCCGTATCTTCGGAAATTCAGACAATGAGGATACCGTAGTTTGGGAGCGATTCAATTTCGATTCGGTCTGCGAAACATCCATTTGGAAACACAATAGATGCATTACGCCTTCTAACAACCATGGCCTTAATTAATGGAGATATTAATTCCGGAAGATCAAAGACACAGTCACGGCTCTCAACTGCTTGCGGGAGACAGATTAATAGCCGTAATCTCAATATTCGAAATGCTGGAAAGTACTGAAATGGGCGAATAAAAGCGAAACGAGTATTCTGGAGAAATTAGTATAGAAATTTTAGAATACATTTGGTTTTAGTTTCCATGATTAATAAGATATTAATATTAATATTACACTTTCAACGGAATTTTACGAATATTTTGACCATTAACTAGAGAAAAGCTTTAGTGCATTCATTGTTATTTAAAATTTACTTATCTTAGATTTAAGCTTATATCGCGAATGAAATAAATAAGAAAGGGCTTTTTGTCCCGTATAAAAAAAAAGTACTTCAGACATTTTCGACGAGAAAAAAAATGACTTTCATTTATGCCAAAATCAAATAATTCATTCTTTTTAAAATTAAAAGGAATGGAAGTCATAGATTAACTTCAAAATATCTATAAAATTACGTATCCGTTTTATATAAGAAAAAATCACATTTATATACATTAATATTTATGCATGAGTAACTAGTAATCAAGCACTGTATTTACATTTATAAGTTGTGCGCTTATCTTTAAGTACAACTTGAATATAATCCACTACATTTTTAATTTTAAAATTTTGCAAAATACTTATGAACTTGACATTCTATATGAAGCTGCAGTAGCCTAGTGGTCACGGTTGCGGACTCACGGCCGACGTTGGTTTTGTCCACTCATGGGCTCGAGTCTTGATGCGATTAAAGATCCCGCGTGTAGAGTGGCTGATGAATTTAGTCGTGATTCTAAGCCATTCCATTGGTGGGATGTGTGGAGCTTTGGAGAGGGAGGGGCAGATCATGTGTCGTCTTCATCACCTGACCTAGGCTAAAACTTACGAGGGCCGTCGTCAATAGCCTTCGTGTCCCTTTTCAGTGTGACGTGAATGAACAATCACTTTGGCGAAGAAATCAAAATGGAACATATCGCTTAAAATGTACAGCTGTGATATCGCTTAATATCGCTTAAATGTAAAAATGCTTAAATGTAAAAAATATGCAACAGAGTTAAAATTTAAGGGTTATGAATTCGTCACATGTGTTGGGCTTTTTATCAACGTTTTGTTTTATATCATGCTTCTCTAAAGTGCGGCCCAAAAGCTTTTAAAATGCGGCCCAAACGCAAATTATGAAAATATTTAATTTTACACATTCAGTTGAAAAGTCTTAAAAAGTAATTGTACTAATTTTGAATATTTTTCGTTAGCCATGAACGAAAGCACTGACGCTTCTGATACGGAACAATTGGCAATTTTTATAAGAGGAATCTATGAACATTAAAATATCACGGAAGAAATGGTTGCTTTAGTATCGTTAAAAGACATAACCAAGTCTGTAGATTTATTCTATAAAAAGGTTTTCCTTATCTATGAAAAATTTATCAGCTATCATAACCAGTGGAGCACCTACCATGTTTGGTAAAAATGGGGAACTCGTTAAAATGGTTAATAATGAAGCCGTCGCTACCGGCAATACGATCTTGATGGCATATCATTGTAATATACATCAGGGTAATTTATGTGGAAAATTTTAAAAATGGAAAGTGTATTAAGCGTTGTTATAAAAACCATTAGCTTTATAAGAGCAAAAGGACTTAATCATAAACAATTTGAAGAGTTTTTTAAAGTAATGGGCACTGAATTTGCAGGTGTTATTTATTATACAAAAGTAAGATGGTTCAGTAAGGGGGAAATGCTCAAAAGATTTTACGATTTGAGAACTGAAATAAAAATATTTATGGAAACAAAAGGGAAACCTATGAATGAATTTGAGGACGAAGATTGGATTTTAGATTTAGCTTTTTTAGTAAACTTAATAGAACATTTGAATGATTTAAATTTGAGACTTCAAGGGGAAAAAATTAATTTATTAATAATATGTTCCAAACAATTACAGCGTTTGAAAGAAGAGATTTTGGCTTAATCAAATAAAAGTAAGATTTGACACATTTCAGTACTTTGGCTGCACATAAACCCGTGATTTGCATAAAATATGCTGCATTAATTTTTGATTTAATTCAAGAGTTTGATAGTAAATTTCAAAATTTTTGAAAAAAAACAAGAGTATTTCAGCATATTTTCTACCATATTTTCTCAATAAATAAATAAATTGCCTTCAAATCTTCAAATGGAATGCATTGAACTCCTAAGTGACATCCAACTGAAAGAAAAATTTGGGAATATTTCTTTACTGGAGTTTTAAAAAGATTACCTACCCCACGATAAATATCCTATTTTTCACAATCATGCTTTATTAATGTCTTCAGCTTTTGGCAGTATATTTGTGAACAATTATTTTCAAGAATTAAGCTTTCAAAAAACAAAAATAGGACACAGATCTATGACAAACATCTTGCAAATGCAGTAAAAATTGCTATCTCGTCTATTGAACCTGATATCGATTTGCTTGTTCAACAAAAGCAAATTCATCCATCACATTAATTCCAATTTTTTCCATCTCTATGAAATCCAAACTAAATTAAACGAAACTTTTACAAATTTAAAATAAATACGTACTTATATATATCTGATTCAAATTTTTTAAAAAAATTATAATACAAAGAAGTTAATTTATTTTAATAAAACTACATAGAGTTAATTTTTATTTCCATTTGTTGAAAAAATATTGTATGTGCGGTCCAGCAAACTTTTTTTTTTTTTTTTTTTTGCAATGTGGCCCTCAAACAGTCGTAGTTTCGACACCCATGTTTTATATCGTCAAGGATTGGACTGAATTGGGACACAACCATAATTTCTAAAATTCAGTGTGATAAAATATTAAAATTTTAATTTTTTTTAATTCTAATTAACCTTAAATTTTGCATTAATATTACGTAATATATTTTTATATTAATATTATGCAATATATCACGCAATACCATTTATAAGAATAAATATCTCTCTCATTGCATAGGAAACAATTTTGTTTTATAGTGTGGAAAATATCAGTCTTATAGATAAAGTAGATTTTGAAGAAAAAAAAGCTTATCAAGAAATGTTACAAAGGCAAATTTTGAGAAAAACAACACTACAAATATTTTTATTTTTTGTTTACTTTTTACAAAATTCAATTAATCGTAACTCCTATGGTAATTATTATATTCTTATTAAAAATGCATCTATCAAAACAGCGAAGTACGCTCTATGTTTAGAAGAAAAATGTAAAATGAGAAATGTGAAGCATTTAAGGTCTTGTTCTTTTTAAATAGTTATACGAAATAAATAGCTTAAGACACAATTGCTTAAAATTTACATATGTGAGACTAAAGCGTATATTGTACATAAAACAAAAAGAATTCTTTTTTCTATTGATAAAAACTTTTCTAATAATTGTTGACATTTAATTTTTTTATAACGATAAACTCAGAAAAAATTATGTATTTATTAGAATAAGTTTCTTACAATCGTTTGCATAATGTTCCAAAATAAGCAATCTTTTAACGGATCTGTATTTTAGTAATTTCATCATGGTGTTATTACTGTGATCTAGACACGCATTCAACAGGTCTCAACTACTCGAAAAAGAAATAAAATAACCAAAATTTAATTATTTGTAATACTGGAAACTATAAGAAATAAATGATAAATGGAAAGGGTGTTAATTATTTGAGAAAACTTGTTTAAACAGTTGAAACATAAATGCATTATTTCTGCTACATGTATTATTAGGATATTTCATACTAATGTTATTTCACTGTGTGAATGAAATAAAAAGCTTAAGAAATAGGTTTTACTCGATTTCAAGTGGTATTTTAAATATTTTAGTGTGAACTAAATAAAGGCTGTTACTTAAATTCCTATATTAAAGGATCTATAAATTAAGATCCAGGTTTTTTTTTTTTTTTTTTGTTAGATGTGTCTAGTTTTTTTTTAAATTGAATTTAACTAAGTGACTGTATAGATGTCATTGTAAGCTGTAAATTACGGCTATAACTATTTTTCTCCTGGTAGCGGGGAACCTAGTGCTTTTCTTCTTGCATTCATCAAACCCTTATTTCGCTCCTTTAGGTGAAGCAGAATTATGTAATCTGATCACAAAAAGGTTACGTAAATTTTGATCAAGCTGCACATAGTCTTAAGTTTTTAATATTCACATATTATGAGCTCTTCTTGAACATTTTTAAGAGTTATTTTTCTTTTGAACCCAATTTTCCTGATTTCCCTCTCTTTAATTATGGTACTTATATTACATGAAAGCCGTTCATAAAAATATTAGTACATTTAAATAAATTAATTTTCACGATTGCAAGTAAATTTTCATGTAGAGTTTAACATTTTTGAGCCTTTCTGTTATGATAATTTTAAAGAAAAACTACTTAGAATGCCTGTATTTTTAATGAAATGAATTTACGTTAAAGAGTTTTAAAATTGTCGTTTATGAAAAGGGCTTTATTTTGCAACTCGAAAATAAACTTCTTTTATAAATGGATGATTCACTGAAAATTCCAAGAACTCAATATTTTTAAAAACATATAAAGTATAGTTTTTGTGTTTTAAATATATCTTAAGTGTCTTAAAAATTGCTGATTTCCTTAAGTTTTTAAATTTTTGAACTTAAAGTTATAATGCTTTTTGAAAAAAGTTTGTGGAAAGTGTGCACTTCAGAATGATTTAAATTTAAATGTTTTAAAATCACCGTTTCTGAAAGTGCAGTTTATTCTGCAACTGGAACAAATTCTTGTTTAAAAAAAATTCGTCGAAAACTCCTAGAAATTAGCATTTTTAAAAATGTATAAAAAAAAATTTTAATTTTAAATACGTCAAACCCTTTGTAAAATCGTTGTCTTCTTTAATATTTCAAGAAGTCCGCAATTTTGAAAACATGAGTCTCATCGGAATTTCAGATTGGTGGTCATTTTTAGAAACGGCGTTATGGCGCGATTTAGGAAATTAGCCAAACATAGGCAACAGACTACTAATCTGTTCCACTAAATAAAACCTGAAGCACCATATACTTCGAACAATTTATAGAATTATCTATAAGTTTTGAGCCTTAGCTATCGGTTCCGTCATAATTTTCAAGATAATTTTTAATCCTTTCTTAAAATTAATGCTTGTAACTATCAAAAAAAATTTGAGAAGCTATATTTTACGGGTTTCATCCAATAACTTTAACTTTCTTAAAGGATAGATATATTTCGCTTTAATGTCTTAAGATTAACTGAAAGCTAAACAGTTGAACATTTCATTAAAAAAATATTTTTTCTTTTTTATTAATTACATTATGTTGCTATAATTTTTCTTTGATCTAACTTATTGCTTAACCTCTTGATACAAATTTATTTGAGAAATGCGTTTAATAAATTATTTTACTTGTTTCACTTACATCTCATATTTCAGCTTATTCTTTTTTTTACAGAGAAGGAATTTTAATATTGGATATAAATGGAACCCTATTTATCGACTTTTTTATTGTTTATAAACGCCCCAATAAATATTATCTTTATAATAAGTTTATATGCATTTAAAATTAATCTGTATTTTATTTCAATTTTTAATTAACCTCTTTCTCACTGTCATATTCATAGTAAAATCTATGATTATTTTATTATTATGATATGTTTAAGACACTAAAGCTAAACAAAGAGTAGTTACCCATACAATTCATTATTCTAGACTATTTTTCAGAGAAAATGAATGATACTTCGGATAATGCATCAATGTTTAATTTCAAACAACATGTTATGTGATAAATTTAAGACCCATCAGTTTTTCCACAGAACACATTATGTTAGATGAAATCGGCTGTCAAATCTATTACTTGTCGAATATCAAACTTACATATGCGCCGCCAAGTTATATCAATTAGTAAGGGAAAATTGAGTTTTATAGCGCAAAATTCAAAATCTGACTACGTTGTGCTAGACGTGTGTTTTTGCTCCAGGAATTCGAAGAAATGAGGGAAAAGAGGTAAAAATTGATTAACAAGATGAAGGTCGAAAATAAAGAAAGATCTCTGGAGTAACTCGCGGGTGCTTCACCCAAGTTTGCCGATATTATTAAACCTCATTGGAAAGATAAATTTATTAATATACTTTGAATTCGTTATTTCCGTACTTACCTAACGAAAGTAACCTTTTGAGGAGACTAAGATCAAATCGGTCAACAGAAACTATTAGTTAACATCTCTAAATTCAAGGTCGGCGTAGTACGAATTGATTTGTGACCTGGAGATGTGATTAGAAACAAGACAGTTTTGTATTAAATGATGAAAGTTATAACACTCTTGGAGAAAGATATATCCTTTTAATTCGCCAGTGTTTCACAAGGTTATATCAAGCACACAGATTATTATTTTAACATCGTCATTTCATCACTTAGGCTCTACTACTTGTACTATGAGCTCATTGCTTGGCTTAAAATAAGATTTTCGCACACAATAATAAGAGCTGTATCATGTCAATGAGACTAATCACTTTCACCAATATTTTTAAATATTTTAGGGCACTTCTTGGTTTGTTTTTCAAGAAGATATAATATCATATATATATATATATATATATATATATATATATATATATATATATATATATATATATATATAATGCAATGAACAATACAAAATTGTATAAAAAAAACTAAATTTAATTGCATGTAGACATGATATAAAAATAAAATGAGAAAGAATATTATAAAATACAAAACCTATAAAAAAAGATTATTTAAAGCTAAGGATTCAGGTAAAAAAAAGATAACATAGAAATAATAACTAAAAAAACACCCACACATAAGATACCTAACAAAATGGAAGGAAATAACTGAAAAAATTCGAAAATTAATTAAAAATAAATAAGTATAAAATAAAGCTATATAATTCTACCTCTGGCTTCGGATAGCTGTGAGTATTTTTGTATGTATTAATGGTCAAACCTTTACATACTGTGATAGCTTTATAAACGAAAGTAAACATCTAAAATTCAAATGCTAAAGAAAATAAAACTCAACAAAAGAAAAAAGACAAAAAGAACATCAAATATTTTAAAAAATTAAGAATAAAAAGTAAAATAAAAAATACATATTTTTACACTACCAAAAAAACAAAGAGAAAAAATTATGAAAAATGATATCAAAACACTTAAATTATGGCTCATTACAAATATAAACAGATATATAAACGACAACTCATGGCATCAACTAATATACTTTTTCCCACAAATAAGCAACTATTTTGAAGCCAGTAATACCATCTATATACCAAAATCAAATTTAAAAATCTTCAAAAGAAAAAATTATTAAAAAACATCCATACAAACGATAATTCAAATTAATCAATAGTATAAAAAGAATTTAGAGGGAAAAAATAACAATTTTATAAAAGAAAATACAATTAAATCTGTTGAGGCTCAATGTTCTCCCGTTGGCAGGGTGTGAAAATTTGGAGAGGCAGCTTCCTACTTAGATGTTAACAGTAAATATTGATTAAAATCTCCAAATTCAAGGTCAACCTAGTACGAATTAATTTGTGACCTGGAGATCTGATTAGACATAAGACAATTTTGCGTTAAACTCGTGACTTGACCAAAGTTCAATATTTTGAGGCTCGTTGCCAGTAGCCTTCTTATTGTTTCTCGATGAGACGTTAATAACAAGCACATTCCCGATTTTTGAAAGTATTTTAAACACCAGAAAATCCACAAACGAATCAATAAAATATGTTTAAAAAGGTTTTTAAAAATCAGAGGAAAAATATTCTGAAAGTAATAATTAATCTCGTTAAAAGATTTTTGATCAACAAATGACGTAAATAACTAGCATTTAAAAACTAATTTCTTTCTAAAATATTTTACTATTGAAAAGTTTTCTGTTGCTGTGATTGACTAATTATTGTTTCTAACGATACAATAAAAAGTAAAAAATCATCTCCTTTTCTTCTAAGTATTTAAATAACTACAATTGATTACAGTTATTATCAGTGAATTCTGAGTAATAATTAAAGTTACATTGACTCTAACGACTGATGTTGTTCTAATGATACTGTGCATTTTATAATGAAGGTTGAATGAATGCTAGAAAGTAAAAATATTCGGCGAAGCAATATGAATGCATTTTTTGAAATGTAATGATGTAATAGCTAGTGGGCTAACGATTTCTTTATTTAAAATTACTTTTTTACTATTTTTAAACCATATTATGCATTTTGACGGGTATTTCTTTTTTTATTAAAGTGGTCATTGCTTAATGTTAAAGACCCCGAACTAAACTTGGAACACAATCCTGACAGAAAAGTCTTTTAATTTTCATGAAATTTCGTGGTGTTATAACATGTACATCCGTTTAGAGTTCAATACTCTTAAAATATAGAAACATTCCTAATGCACACCATTTTTCAATTTGAAAACGTTAAGTTTAAAGTCTATTTTTCTTTACTGTATAGGCGACGAAATGTGGAACGCAATTTACAACTGAGAAAAGGGATTTATTCATATAAAGATGAGTAATGTTATAAAATATACGTCTCTCTAAAATATAGTGCAATCAGAATATAAAATTAATATTCGAGTGTTTTGTTATAGGAAAATGGGCTCTAATATGTGGATCCTATGCAGTAACATAACGAGAATACACCCTTAACCGCATAAATAAATTGCACAAAATGGAGTGCATGTAAACAGATTTGACTGTATTATAAATTCTACTTTATTAGTAAAGACGAACGATAACCATGCCCTATATCGGCAGGAATTTAGAGGAACGATATCTTTTGTTGAAGAAACAAGAACTATATGACTTATCTCCGTTTATTCACAATCCAGTAAACAACTCTGAATACCACGGACAAGACACATCAGAAAGCTCTACTAATATATTCGTACTAGCCAATTATGAGGACTCTTACATGAAATAATAAATGATTTATCCATAACTATGACGGTCAAAGAGCCTGAGTAACTGTAGCTTTCTTTTTTCCTTTATCTTGCTTATGATATATACTCATAAATCTGATAGGGTTCGCAGTGATATTTGTTTTTTAACGTGAATTTCATAAAAATACATATCTTTGTAAGTTAAAGGGGACTTGATCTTCCGCACTTGTCATGTATTCATTATGTAACCCTTTAACCATCTTAAAGTCTAATACAAGTTAAAATAATCTAACTGAATAAATAAATTGCTAATAACTGTGAAATAAATTCAAGTAAAAGAAAAAATTAATTATGTATTTTTATTTTCAGTTTTTTTATCATAGAAAAAAGAATCGTCTCACTAAAGAAACAATTTATTCAAAAGCTACCAGTTTCCTCTTGGATTGGATTGATTCTTATGGAACAATTGGGGAGGGGAGAGGGCGTTGTCCTCAATGAAAAAAATCTTTAAATATATCCTCTTTTAAGGAAAATAATACAAATGTAGAATATTGAGCACTCATATAGGAAATAATTGTAGTCTCATTTTCTGCATTTCTTAAGAAATTCACTTATTTATGGAGATATAATCTCTATTTTATTAAAAGTATGTAAAATAATTTAACGATAATCTTAATCTAATGAGGAAGAATTCTCTATCAAGTTATATGGTAATTCCTTAAATGTTAATGGAAATTTCTAATAAATTTTCATTTTTCCTGTTTCATTAATTAAGAAGGCTGATAAAATCAAAGAGTATGATATCAGAATACATTTTTCCTAGGGAAAATATATAATCCCTTTCACACATCAGTTCTTCAAATGTTATTAAGCAGGTGATGAATTTCTCACTCCTGGCTGTTACCCTGAGGATTTCGTTGCTTTTGTACTACATAATATTAGAGATTAAATTTTTAAATTAGCATTTATTATCTTCTAAGAATGTTTCTTTTGAATCATGTAGGAGTAATTATAAGATAACAAACATTGCTAAAAAAATTTTTTTGGGGCAATGCGGAAATCTTCTAAATAATCCTAATATTTTATTATTCTATCTCGTAAGTTACACACTTCCTTTATATACCCACTTCCCTTCCAAATAACAACTTAAAAAATCATTGTACTTTTAATAGATGTAATGACTTTAAATATACAATGACTTTTAAATGTTTTCTTGCTTGTTTATTTAACTTATGATAATATTTCTAAGTGGTTTCTAATAGTTACTTCAAAAGATAATTATTTTTTGTCACAAAAGAACATTATTAAAGTTTAAAGAATTAACACTTTATTGAATCAAAATATATTCTTACTTATCTATTTTTATATATTTACTTTTACAGAATGTTGTGTACGTAGTATACAAAATTCTTTGTCGATAGATTTCATTACTTAAATATCTTTTAGTTTTATTTCAAGGTTTAAAATAAATGCAAATTTTCAAGCCATTTTTTTTTATGAAAGAACAAATGAAAAACTAAGAAATCAAATAACTCATCATCACATGTATATCATTAAAAAAAAATCCAAGAATTTTTAATAAATATTCTCGTAAAAGTATATTGTTTCTCATGAAATAGTACCTTAAAATATCCCTAAAATAAGTTAACCGGAATTTCCAATGTAAACATTTGTGACATTAGATGTGTTAGACAAAATCATTCAAAAAAATTTAGTTCTAAAAATATTTAACATATTTATTCAAACTATGAATAAGTAATAACACAGAGTAAATTAATAATGGGAACTGTTCATCAAATTGCTTCCTTACCTGTGAATACTATAATGGAAAATTCTACTTATCTTAGTAACCACAGAGAGTAGGCTTGGATTACTGGACTCGATTCCATTAGACTTCTAGTGACAGGATCCAAGTCAAGTATAAACACTTAAAACAATTCGCCTCACAGTAACGTAATCCAATAAAATGATATTATCAAACTGGTTAATTCTTCACTCTCACTGATCTCCGTCTATCCTTAATATTTGTATAACCTTCCGTACCTCTATTTCAATCACTACACTGCATTTTACAGCAATGCTAATTTGCATAAGGTTCTCAGATCAAACTTTGTAGTAAAGTAGCCCCTTTGGTTAGAACCCGATACACATTCAGTAAACGTATCCTTTTGAAATTGGTCTATTCTCGATTTTCTCTTCACTAACCAAAAGGAATTTACATACAGTTAAAACTCTTTGCGAATCAAAAATGAATTGTTATTAGGTAGTTTAGATGAAGATAAGAAGAATAGTGAATTTACTTAAGGTTAACGTTGAATAAGAAAAATAGAATTGAAAGGAAAGAGAGAGGAGACAGAGTATAGTGAAACTCTGACAGATTGGATTGAATCATCGTAATTTATCGTTTAGATTGAAGGTACTCCTAATTATAATTATAAGATTCAAACCTATTATAAACAAAAAGTGTAAGAATCGAAACGAGTGAGTTGGTAAAGTAAATTTTTTTAAAATATAAACTAGAATTAACTTAGTTAAATGGGATTCAAGAATTAATTGGAGTTTTGAATTTACTGGTTATTTAATAAGGTTTTAAGAGGACTGTAGAATTAAATATTGAAAGAAATTCTTCACATCATCTAATCTGTGTAGAATTAACACATCATAAGAGACACTATATTTCCATCTAGAAAGGAAGGTGGAACTTTTTGTACTATTCAGAATGACTAATATTGTCCACGTGCTAATTATTTTTTCTCATTTACAATTTTTCCGCTTTATTCTCTCCAAAGGGACTGTTATTTGGAAATATCTCTGGCTAATGCTAAAATCAGTTAAAAGCGGATAACTTATACATATATATATATATATATATATTTGAAACTTATTACTACTTGAAGGAACACAGTAATTTCTTTATTCGTTTAATAATTTCTTTACTGTTAAGACTCATATTAAGAAATAAGAGTCTTAACAGAAAAATAATGCCTCCATACCTATAACCCTTTTGTTTGCAATCCTATTTTCCAAATTCTTACTGTACCTGAAAGCTAAACATGCCCTACAAAATGCATTTGCTTTCATTGTTCTCGCGTGCTAGTGTAATGTAGAATTCATAGGATATAAAATATTTTAGGTAAAAAGTATCATTTTAGAAAGATCTTCATGATACTACCTTGAAATTTTGATGGGAAAAATGTAATTTTATACAGCAAACTATGTTCTTTTAAATGAAATGCAAAATATGTATTTTTTCAATCCAAATATATTTTTTTCCTTGAATCAAAATTCGATGATAACTACTACCTCTATGACCATAAAATTGTTTAACTCTAACCCAATTTTCATAATACTTGCTCTACCTGAAAGCTGCATGTACCCTACACTACATTCATTTTTTCTATGTTCCCAAATGTCGTTGGTGAACTATAAACTCAAGATGATGATCAACCACTTGGAGATGCGGTTGAAACAGTGATGTGTAATTGCATATGATCTTGCACTTTGCCACTTTCACCAGTTCTCAAAGATGAAAGACAACCCTGTAGAACATTACGTTATCTCTGATGACGAGGGGTAAACTGTCATTCAAGCCTGGAGTTTGATTAACCACCAGAATTCTCCTCCGTCGGGTTACTCCGTCTAGTTTCGCAATGATGGAAGTATATGAAATGGGAATAGGTACTGTGTCGATAAGTGAATAACACACTGAAAAGGTAGAGGTAGGCCAATTGCGCCCCACGGGACATATGCAGTCGGCTGAAAGTTTTTTATTTTCCTTAAATACCGTCAGAAAAATCCGTGAAGAAACTAGACTTCCTTCGCATGCGTAAAATCTTTCAAAGCAAAAATATGTCTATTTTCAAATCAAGCAGGAGAAGTTAATTTTTATCATTTCCCCTTTATCAAGAAAACCAAAAGTGCCTGAAAGTGTTTTTACTAAGATTATGGATCCTCTGTAAAGTTTGGGAAGGAGAGATTGCTTATTAAAGTCGCACTGAGAAGCAATGCGAGGGCAATTTTCGACTGACCTCGTAATTTTGAGCCTAGGTCATAGGACAAGGACGACGTCAACAGGAAGACTTGTGATCTCGACCAGATTTAACGGGCATCAGCCTGCTACATGGAGGATCCTTAGAGGCATTAGGGCTCAAACCTATGACTCAATTCTGTGACTATGACCACTAGACTATCGTGGCCACTGTAAAGTTTGGGGAGATTTTGATCAAAAATATTACAAGACTTAGTAAAAATAGAACCTAAATTCAATTTTCTCTCTTGTCCCATCACTGCCGATATTGACACAGCACCTGAAGAACTTCAGCTTGAAATTGACATGGAGTCAGATCGCACTTTGAAATTAATGCTTAATGTAGTGACATTAGCTTATTTTTACGTATATTCTTCTGCTGAAACATTTCCATGAGCGGAAAAAATTTGCTGGGAAAATGGTCTCTATACTTTATTCTATATTTATTTGAGAGCAAAGTTTTTCTCGCTTAAAGATCATACTCTTTGACAGACATTAATTTCAAGCTGTGATGAAATTCTTCACAACAAATTCCCACCTGATTAAAAAAAAATGTAGAAAAGCATAATAGGTTGCATTTGTCTCATTATACAATCTAAAATTAAATATGTTTGCAGCTACAAATGATATGAAATAAGCATAATAAATTTAAATTGCCATATTTTATTGAATTTATATTTACTGATCTTTAGATGTATTTATACCTTTTCTGAAATGCAAATATAATTAAACGAATGCAATCATTCTAAAAGGTGCGACCCTCCGCTATCCTTTGATTCCGCAAAGTGGCCCCCGAGGTAAAACAATTACCCTCTCCTAATATAGAGGATACATGTAGCTTTCCCGTACAACCAGGAAATACAGAATTCATGTAAAGAATAAAGCCATTTTGGTCTAGACGCATTACTTCTTAACCAACTCTTGTATGAAGCAAGTGGGATGCTTCGAAATATTCGACATTTTAATGAATTTGCAACTGAAAATACTAAAATGGGAGTTTATCTCATAATGCATAAAATACAAAATGTCTGCAAAATTACAAATTACGAGTCCCGTCACCAATAGCTATAATGCTGCTTCTAAGCGCAACATTAATTAATAAATCAATTAACATCGCAACGATTTCTAATCCTGATCTAGAACACAACAGTGAGCAATGTTATCGACCTTTTAAATAATTATCAAAACTTAGCCTTATCACAGGCCTTTCCTTATTACCAGTACATAATTTCTGAAGTAAAGTCTTACAATGAGAACTATTATACAAATGTAATATTCTATATATTATGAAACAAAACGAAAACAAAATTTAAAAATATTTATTTTAAATAAGATGAAACTTTTTTATTCGAATATTACAGAGGAAATATTTTTCAGATAAAAAAAGACAGTTTTTCTACATAAGAGGGATTATTAAATGTATTTGTAAAACTACTTTAATTAAAAAAAATAAAGGAAACAAGAGTATCTACTTTATGAAATATAAATAATAGATATTAATTTAATGAAATGATACAAGCATGTGTTTCCTAACTTCCACCATAAAGACATTGATAATACAAGTCTGAAAATACCTACTAATTATTCACAATGATTCGCCCGAATTTAAAATTCTATATTTTCATAAACAAACGAATGATAAGTAACACGTGAATGCAAAGAGAAAATATAGAAGTTTTGTTATAAGTGATCAATATAATTTCCTTATAATGTCAGTTACATATGTTAATTCCTGCCAAACACATGTAAGATGTCAGTGGTAATTGTTTGCACAGCAGCAGATAAATTTGGTGGTGCATACACTTAATCTTTTACAAACACCAAAAGGAAAACATCGCCTGGAGTCCATATCAGGCGAATTAGGTGATTATTTTATATTATCTAACATTCTGTGCCGTTTATTTTTGAAAATATGTGTGAAATTTTGAAACCGGAGGAATCATTTTGAACAGCCCTTTATTTTATGCAGGTAAGAAGTTTTTGGAATAACATATATTCCTTTATCATAATATATTTTGCAATTAAAAAAGTTTTCTTTTATAGATTGCCTTAGGAAAAAAATATGTGATTGGTATAATATATTACCCCTATTTAATGTTATACGAATATATAGATGTTTTACTTCCTGTCTACTTGGCTATTTATTAAACGTTAAGAATAGAAACTCGTTCAAAATTTCAAAAGTTTAGCAGACTAATTATCCTAATAAATATCTTAAGAAACTAATTTTTTTTCCATAGACATAAATATTTGTTGACTATTAATTTTCGAAACTTCTAAGTATTTGCCTAACAAACTCTTCTTACAAAATTCTGCATAATGATGATTTCTCTTGTTTATCATCTTTATAATTGGACTCGTCAACAATATAAAAAAGGAGGCTGTTATGTTTTCTGAATAATCAAATGAATTTTAATTCAATTTTGCAATAGAAAAAGTTCATTTATAAATTTCTTAACTTAATTTTAAAGTGTGGGTTAATGTTTTTGTACTTAAAAATCTCTCTATTTATTGTTTTCCTTCGTTTTATTATTATTATTTTATTACTACTACTTTCAATAAGGAAAAATAATTTTCGTTTCAGTTGATGAAATGTGCTCTTTAAATCATGTACAATTAATTTTTATGAATTTTTTTGGTTATTATATATACCACTTTTCAATAAGGACTAATTCTTCAGTAAAATTATGGCAATTATCTCTATTCGAAATAAATGTTTAATCAATGCGCATTTTTTCTTTCCTTTGTTTCAAAATATTATGTCAATTTTAAAATATTATTTGATGACTAAACCTCTTCTAGGTAATACCTATTGTAGTTTTTTTCATTTTCTGTTAAGCAGAATTATATTTGTTTCATCTGACTAAGTGTGCTCTTAAATCAGCTGTAACTTATTTCTTAGAGAATTATTTTTCTATCAAAGAATTTTCCGGATAATAAAAGTAAGATCTTTCCTATAAAATAATGCCAATTATAATGATCGAAATAAATCCTTTATTGAGGAGCTGTTTTGGTTTTCCTTGGCTTAAATATTTTAGTCAATTTTAAAGCAACATTTGAAGACAATATTGATTATATTTCAGTGAATCTTTTTTTACTTTCTTCAAAGTAGAATCATGTACATACTTTAATCCTAACCAATCATGATGCTACAATTATGCATAATTAATTTTTAGAATTCTTTTCGAGTTAAATACTCTCTTCGTTGGTTTCAATAAGAAAGATTCTTAATGGAGTAATATATATCTAATTATTATTGTTCAAAGTATAGCCTCTCAATCGATATACGATTTTTTTGTTTCTTTTTTTTAAAATACTTTAATCAGTTTTTAAAATGTTATTTGATAACTGTGACCCTCATCCTATTAATAACGCTTCTATGCTTTAGTAGTACTTTATGGGTATCCTAAGCACGATTTAGTTGATATTGGCTTTGGTAGCTAATTTATTGCCTCAGTTAAGAAGAACAATATTTTTATGACAAAATATGTTTAATGTATTAATGGCTTAAAAATTTCTCGAACAGTTTTAAGATAATGAAGAAAAGTTCAGGAATTAGTGCTTACATTACTGATATTAATAAAAACTACAAATAACTCTATATTTTAAGTTCTGATGCCATCAATATATGTAATCAGGTTTTTAACAAAACTCAATTTAAAATTAATCTTATATATGGAAAAATATTATTTATTATAGATCCTATATATATTAATTCCATATAAAGAAAAGTTATATATAAAATACATTTGATGTGAACAGAATAGTGTTTTATAAACAGTTTCCAGAATCAAAATTTTTTAATTTAGAAATTTAAAGAATTAATTTATATAGTTTCTCAAAATAGAAACTGTACAAAGAATAAAACAAAAAACACTCAATATTAAAGTAGACGATAATATTCTTTTTTTATTATTAAAATGAAAGCAAACAATAAATTATTAAATTAAATATATTTTAAACTAAAAGTAGTAAACTGTTAAACTTGCAAAGTTTTGCAGAGAACAGATTTACCCAACAGATGCATATTATGCTATTAATTATGCTCAAAATAATAATTAAATTAATCAAATTAGTGTTGTAATAATATATAAATGCAAACTATTATATGATAATGAAAAGTACTCTTTTATTCATTCATTCATTCATCCCTTTATAACTCATTCATTAATTCACATTACGCCTTTACTCATTTTTTCGCTTACTGATTCATTTATTCATTAGTTCGTTCACTCTCTCATCAGGTCATCCAATAATTCACTCATTCATTCATATGCTCATTCACTTATTCATTCATTTATTCTTTTACTCATTTATTCTCTCATTATTCATTTATTCATTCATTTATTTGTTTACTTACTCACTCGCTTACCCATTCATACATGAACTCACCCATTTACTCATTCATTCACTTATTCATTTTGATCAGAAAGATATTCAGAAACAGCGTTTTTTAAATTACTCAGATAACCAACTTGTCCTTGACTAAAACAATAATCCCTACTTAATAAATATTTGAAACATTTTTTACTTAAGCTTCTACACATATATATTTTATTAAAACCGTTATAATTCATACTGAATGTTTATTGAAGAATATTTTTAGTTTGCAAGTCAACTAATAGATGTCAGTGAATAAAAAATATGAAAAAGTTCGAAATTAACCAAATTTCTTTTTTCACTGTTGATTTACATAGCACGGTGTAAGTGATTTTTTGGATTATTTTTCAGTTGTACGATTTTTTTTCAGTTACAACTTAATATTGTAAAAACCCATCAAAGCAAGGTAAATTAAATACATGCTAAAGTAAAGTCTAGTCATTTTTAATTTGCACAGAATCTTAATTTTCACAATTTGGAACTATCAAACATTTTATTGAAAAAATACTGTAACAACAATAATAAAATAGCTAAATTTTTAAAAAAATGTTTTATATAGTTCTTTGGACTGATTCCATCAAAATTTGGAATTGATTGTAAAATGCAATTCAAACAAAATTGAAACATCTTACAAAAAAATTTAACGTCTAGACCGTTTGGCATTTTAGACATCCTCTCTCATTTAATATTAATTTAAAAGTAAAAAATAAGTTATAGATATAAATATCAAAAATTGAAAGATAAAAATACTTTTGTTCTTATGATAGTAATCAAAAATTTTCGTAAGTTTCGTTCCAATGTTTCTTCAAATGCTTCAACGATTGTATCAATTGAATATTATATTTATTACCCACTTTCATATTGATCTATAGAGTTAAAAAAAATTCGAATGTTATAATTATTTTAAATAAGATTTAAATGTAAATTAACCTTAACTCATTGAGATTTTCTTAGTTTAAATTGGAATTTTAACATCATAATTTCGTCAAACAATGCTTCACATTTAAGAGTACGCTCTACTTTAAGTTCTATCTAAATTTTTTAATCGATATTTATAATAAAGTTTTATATTCCGAAAATTTGAACTTACATAAAATTTACATTTAATAAAAAAAAACTTTCTTTTCAAACAAGCAGTATCTGAAATTCTAAGTTTTTTCGAAATATTTCAGTATCTTAAATTTTTCGTTATTTCAACTAATTTTTAAGCAAATTTAATCTCAAACTCTAAAAATATGTTACTCATAATTAAGCTCATAGACTTAGTCGTACTATTGTTATTTATAGTTTTGTAAATTTTATTTCCTTCAAGCACTACGAAAAATAGTAAAAAAATTATATCTATAATTTCGTGAATTTTTATATAATATAATCTATTTATCTAAATATTTGCTCCATGCACAAAATATCAAACAATTTAGATAAAACAACCAGAAAAAGTTTCAAAATGTTTTATTCAGTATAAAAAAAAAACGTGTTTTAAGTACATAACTGTTATGAAAAATAAAAAGAGTGGTGAGAAAAAGTAATTTAAAATTTTGAAGTTCAATGAAATGATTTGGTACATTATTAAACATAATTTCTAAACCTCGCTAAATAAGACAGATACAGTTAGAAAATTGTGTACATATATTTAGACACATATAATTAAAGAAAAGAATTATAATTATTTTAGAAATTTTGGTTCATTTTTAGGGTCCTGTGTTCCTTTAATTTTTTTTTATTTTTCTAACGAGGAGTAACTGCTAAATACCTGCTTGTGTGTTTCTAAGAAGTTTTTTTTTTAATTTTATGTTATAGCTTGTTATATTTTGTGTATATCTTGATAGATTACTTGAAAAAAATTTCTCTTCGAACCAAAATCTTTTTTTTTTAAAAAAAAAAAAAAAAACGACTTTAAGATGCGCATTTTTTTTTTTTTTGAAAGCCAACGGAGTGATATACTTTTGTTTTCTTTTTCATGTCATCGCATTCGCATAAGTTAAGTTTTAAAAGCTTGTCTTATTAAGTTCGATTAATTATGCTAGAAAAAATTTGAAGGAACACAATATATAAAAAATGTATTATCCTAACCTGGGTAATGTTATTTTTCCTTTTCATGGGCACATAAGTACTTAATGAGCCCCCCTCTTCCCATAAAAAAAAGTACAAATAATTTCGTAATAAAATTGAACCATGCAACTAATCAGTTGCACATATTCCTTTAAAGCTGCATAAATTGTTGGAAGGCCTTTAACTGTGCGTAAAAAATTTGAAAATTTGTCGAGAGTATAACTTAAGGATAAAGAAGAACATTTACTTATGTCATTATGTTTAGTGAAGCAAAAAATAATTCAAAAATAATTTCATGTAATTTAAATGCAAAAAGCTGGCATTAGTCGAAAATCCTATCTAGACGCTGTCGCCAAATTAGAGAAATATCACCAAACGATAACACCAAAAGTAAAATGTGTCGCCAAACGATGCGACATTCTGCCAATAACTGAAAATTTCAAATCAAGCACGGTTTTCCCTTTTTGTCATTACGGTTTGTGAAGTAGCTTATTTTGTTGTTGGCCATACGGTCTTTTGTAACGCGACTTAGCACTTATTTAGCTGGAGTTCTATCTCATGTGATCAATAGTTGCTACTTATCTGATTTTACATCATTAATTTCTTTGGGCTACTCTATGACAAAAAAAAAATGCACACCGACAGTATACAATATTTTCCGTACTCAAATATTTTGAAGCCAATCTTTATTATAACTTTGCGAATACTAAGACTAGCGAACCAACAGTAAAAGTTGAGATTTTAAGGCTCGAACAAGTGGAGTAATAAAAGGTATCGGGGAGCCCCTCCACCCCTTAAATTCTTATATATGGCTTCGAATTCACAATGATGAGGACCCACTCATTGCTAATTTGAACGGTACAGTAGAATTTTGGTCTCCGAAGTGATTGTCGAAAGTTCGGTTGAAATTAAGCCAAATTTCGTGGTCCACTGAAAATTTCGTTAACTTTCACTGCCGACGGTACTTTTGCACAGCATATCAAACAGCATTTTGCTTATCTTTTTACAAGTACCAAAAAATCAATAATCTTTCTTAATTGCAAGCTATAAAACACGTTTGATACCATTCGATACCAAAGAAAATTATTTATTTAAAAACAAATTTCAAACCAAAACAAAATCAATACTTTAGATTTTAGGGAAAAAATTATTTATTTTCTGCAGCTAAAAACATAATTCAAAATCACCACTTTCGTATTAAGTAGAAGAAAAGAAATGTTTTTCTATCAAATCAAAAATATACAAATTTAACCTTAAACCTCTTCATAAATTTGTAATTAGATAATAGATACTCTTTTGATTATACACTTCAATATCATACCTGAGTCACAAGGATAGTAAAATTTTAAAAAATTAACAAATATTTATAAGAATTAAATCCCCTAATATTAAAAAAATGTTCATCAAAAAAATTCTTATAGTTGACAAATACATACAAATGAATGCTGTGTCAAATTATCATTTTATTTCCTTAATTTTAAATACTATAATTATCTGTCTTTAGACTAATTATGTCGTAGATAATTAAGGTTTCCTCAAGATAAGCAAATCACTTATGAAATGTATTTTAATAACCTGATATATAGCTCAAATTATAATGTTACACAGGCATAGAGTAAATCAGCAAGTCTTAAAAACTCAGTAAATGAAGTTCTTCATTAAATATATTTTTCTCCATATGCAAGGATGGCTCCCATATTATTCGTGAAAACAATGTAAAATTGAGAAAAGGTATTGGGGTAGAGTACTGCAGTATTGTCAATTGACCCTTTTTTCCTTTTTTGGTGCTGTGCGAAATAAGACATAACTGTAATAGATAAGTTCGAAAAATTGAAAAAAGAGGAATTGGTTACAAGAAAGAGGGGGGAAATAGAGAAATATCGGTAGGGTAACCCGAGGGCACATTACCCGTGCTTACGACAAACAGTAAACACCACCATGGGAAGGAAATGAATCACGGGGGCTTCTGGGTCTGGATTCCTGTACTTACTTAGAAATGTAAGCCTCTTGGAACAGATTCACCGGAAGCAATCCTTGTTTCTATTGTTGCTTGATTTGCAGTGTATAATCATGAATCCAGGTCTCATCCTCAGTGACAACCTAATGTAAAACAATAATGACATGATACCAATCACAACAACCCATGAATCAATGTTAAAGTGATTTTGAAGGTCATTAAAAGATGACAACACATAATGTTATAGCCAAATTCTTATAGCAGTACAAATATGTTATTAAAAACAGATATTTTTGAATCACTCTCGTACATTTATTTTATTTCAAATCTAAACTTAAATCACACCATCTGATTCATATCAAATTTGTTCATTTAAAGGAATCCCATAACTAAAATAGTCTACATTTTTCTATTTAAAAAAGAGCAAATTTATTTTGAGTTCTTCAAAACTAAGTTTACTAAGTGGTGGACTCTGTGTTAAAAACTGTCAACATTTTAAGATTAAAAAAAAAACTACATATCAACATAATACGCGAGTTTAAAAATTTACAATGTTTAAAGAATGGTATCTATCTATTAAACTTTTGCAAATTATAATTTCCCCCTAGCTTTGAAAACTGCCAGAATTGACAAAAAAAATTCAAGAACAAATCGAATAAAATGAAAAAAATATGCCTATTTCTCCATTTTTAGAACATTAATTTCCAAATTTAGATTCAAGAACGTGCAAAAACATTCTCATTTACAGAAATTGCTTTTTACAGAAAGGTAATTCAGCTCATTAACACACATTAACCCTCTCTAGCTCCTCTGAAGATATATAATTACAATTTCCTAGTTATAAACCCTCTAATCTAGGCTAGACCAGATCCATGGGTTTTTTTCTTGAATATGTGAACAAGAGATGGTTTCTTTCGGTTTAACAACATTTTTCTTAGACATGTGAACAAGAAACGGTTTCTGTCGGTTCGAAAGCCAGGATTGACTCATTGATTGCTTAATTATTGTTGCACTCGGTAACAACTCGAAGTCGATTCGTTAGGATCTCGTTATTTGACGAAGACAACACCTATGCTGGCCCCTCTATCTTATTTATATGGTCACAACATCTAATTTAGCATTCATACACACCAGTAACGTTTTCAGTATCATTTATTCAGTTAATCTCCACTATTTCAATTTAGTTAAAATACATCTGGTAATTATTGATACTGCATGTATTTAACAACATTACAAAAAAAGTGACCGCGGTTGCTTTGTGGTCATGGTCGCGGACTCACAGCCATTGGTTTTGGTCGCGTTGTGGGTTCGTACCTCATGCATCAAAGACCTACTTTGTAGTCGGATATGATGCATTTTAAACCTGTCGAAGCTCAAAGTCATTCCATTGGTGTGGTGTGGATATTAGGAAAGGGCGATGTGCCATATTAGGTATCGTCCTTGCCACTTGACCGAGATCCGTCGCCAATAGCTCTCGTGTTGCTTGTAGAGCGACGTTAATAAAACCAATTAATCATCCATTCTTACTCTTCAAACGCTTATATGATTCTAATTCTAAAACACAATTATGCATCATCTGTTCACACGAAACTATGAAATTTTAATCTTATATACATGGGCCTACATTATCAATGGATCCATATTGCTTGAAAAACTTAAATTCCAAGTTATAGATTTGAATTTTCTTCCGAATAAAAGGAATTATGAAATTCCTGGAATCAAGAAAATGCGGAACAACTGTGATTTGTAATCTTTCTTTCTAATCTTTGGCGTACATTAAAATAGTTTTCTTGTATTTGTAGTTTTACTCAATGAAGGATTTAAGAGTAATTTGTTAAAATAATTTAATCCTAAGAAAAGATAGTTCTAAATTAAGAAAAGCATAAGATTTCTTAAATATACAAAATTGTAAAAGATAAATAATCTTAAGAAAATTATTGAATAAAATGCTTTAAATCTTAAATATTTTCCTGGTAATTTTTGATAGTGTAAAATACAAGGAACCAGTACAAATTAAGTAGTCTCATTCGTAACATACATTTCAGTATACAATTCAGGAAAATTCTATATCTCATTTGAGTTAATAGAAACTTCACTACAATTTTATTATATCTTATTTTATTATATTTTTAATATATCATATTTTTTCTTTAAAGATAGTATAGAATATGCAGTTTAAGTTTCTGAACAGAAATCCTTCTACTTATACAAATGGATTATTTGAAAAAAATTTCAAATACCTAGCAGACCAAAATACGTTCAACAATATTTGTCATTTTTTAAGCATTATGTTTTAAAAAAATGCTCTTGTTTACTAGGAAAGAAGAGCCGTTATCTAAAGTATTGTCGTAGATGAGATCATTGAAATGTTCTCTAATATGTACACCAGATGGCCTAGTTTCCTAAAAAGCATTGAATGTGTTTTATAGACAAAGTTTTAGAGACGTTTTTCCCCGTAATATTAAGGCTCACCAAAAAACTGCAACAGTTTCTTAGGAAATCGTACCTTTACAGACATAAGTTTCAATTTAAATTATTTCGAAGTTCTCAAAAATAGGTTATAGTATACAAATCCTGAAAGAACGAAATACATTAACAAATTCCCATCTATTTAACTTTCTACGTCTCTTCAAAAACTCAGATAATGTCGATTCCACAATTTGAATAGGTTTGTTTTATTAATATCGCACTAGAAGCAACACGAAAGCTATTGGCGACGGACATCGAAATTTTGAACCTCGGTCAAATGACGAGAACGACACCTGAGCTGACACTCCCTCTTCTGACTTCCACTACGCCAACGGTAGGATTTGGCACCTCAACTAGATTTAACTAGCCCCGCTACATGCCGGATTCTCAGTGGCATCAAGGTTCGAACCCATGACTCGACGAAAACCGTCGGTCGTGAGTCGGCGGCCCCTCCGCAGTTTGGGAATAACTTACAATTTCGATTCTTCTAGGTAAACATCCATGCCGAAATACAATGGTTAACTTAAGTTCTCTAACAATCATGGTTGTAATTAGCGGGGATATAATTTCCGAAATATCAATGACGTAGTCAACCACTTTATATAAATATAAGATATTTATTTCTATGAATTTCTATTTCTGCTGAAGATATTTTTATTTCTATGAATTTATTATGTTCATCCTTCTTCTTTATAATTTTTCAGTGAAACTTATTTCTAGTTTTGTTTGGTTGCTTCTAATCTACTGTTTAAAATTTATTTCGAGTCAGTTCATTTTATTTTAGAAAAGTTATTTCATAATTGTTTTCATGTTTACATTTAATTAACCAAAAAACTAAATGTAAAGGTTTTTTCTTGATATTCTACTAAAATCTTATGTGAAACTTTATGAAGCTCTAAAGACAAATTTTTCCCAATACATTTCTCAATCCCAATTTTTTTTTTTTTTTTTTTTTGAAAATTCAAGCATTTCACCCTCACGCTAAATTTATGATAGTTTTCTTTCCTATAAGAGTTACTTCGTCTTTGTGGTATTATTTGTAACTGCACATTCCAAACAGCAAATTTGCTTTAACTAAAAAGAGCAAATATTCTCAGTCTCAGTAGCTTTAAAAAATAATCAAATGAAATTCGTGCAAATATATTTTTTCGTGTGGTGTATAAAGAACATTTAAATTTGCATATATAGTGGTTTAACTCATTTGAGTTATTTTTATACTGCTCCCAACGGTATTTCATTACCTAAATGTTATAATAAAAGGTTGAAGTTCATAATATATTAAGATCCATGAGTTATTTTTCAGGTTGTGTTAGAAAAAATTCTTATTTAGGAGATTACTTGGTAATATAATCTTACACTTTTTGGTGGCCACAGTAGCCTATTGGCTATAGTAGCGGACTCACAGCCAGGCTTGTTTTCGTTGAATCTTGGGTTCGAACCCTGAAGTATCTAAAAACCCGCCGTGTAGCAGGGCTGAATCACGTCATATCTGATCGAGGCCCTAAGTCCTCCGATGACATGGTGTAGAAGCTTAGAGAAGGAGGCGCTAGCTTAAATGTTGTCCTGGTTACTTGATCGATTACGAGATCCATCGCCAATAGTGTTTGTGCTGCTTCTCAGTACGACGTTAATAAGCAATCCCATCACAACAAGCAAGGCTTTTTAAAACAGATAATTTTTCAAAATCTACATCTACAATTACAATAGAAAATGTCAATTTTTGAACGATATACAAACAAGGTGTCTTTAACTCCCCGTGAAAATTTAGAGGGAAAGATAGAGAATATATCGATGAGAATTATAATCACATAGGGAAGCCAAGTTAAAAATAGATAAAGGGCGATGTACGCGGCCTTTTACAATCCGCACCAGAGGTTTCATCGTTGTAGATATCAACTGAGTACAATCAATATAAATCGTTTAACAAATGCCGAATTGGCTGTTGTTCTCTTTCTACAAGACTTAGCGAACTGAAAAGGAACTAGCAGAGACTTAAATCCTTGTATCTTAGTTCACAGTTCTGTTTGCGTAGCTGGTCATGGATCAACAACTCATCTATTCATCCCTCTGGGGACAGAGTGTGTGTGTATTAAAACTAGGTAAAAAATTATTATTTTTCACAATCCGAAATTTTCAGTGTTTAAGTAATGAAATTCTTTATATTTCATGATTAAATGTTTATGTGAAATTTTAAGAAAATTACCTTGCATAAAAATTAATTACAGTTATAAGAGAATATTGCTTTAATATTACTTTTAGAAATATGTAGTTTAAACGTTTAGATTGAACTGAGGAATTCTTTCATTATTAAAATACTTTCAATGCTCGGACAGATATAAATATGAGATATATGCTATATATGTCAGACAAACATAACATAAAAGACTTTTATCTTATTTTTTTAATTCTTATTTACAAGAAAATGAGTTTTCTTCTTCAAGAAAATAAATAATGTAAGTTTTTCAATAACTGATGTTTGTCAAATAATGCTTAATAGATCTAAAAGACACATTGAGTGTATGTTATAATCATAATGGGACATAAAGAAAAAGGAGAGAAAAAAAAAACGTTCTGCAAAAGAAAACCGTCAACTGTGCTTTAAAAACGGGATGAAAAGTTATTGAAGACATTTTTTCTCACGCTTCTGGTAAAATGTGACAGCAATGTTAAAGAGTACAGCGCAGGTGTTCCCTCTAGATAAGATCTCCTGTAAGCATTTTTGAAATATTACAATAGAATAAGCATATGTATAGCATCATATCATAGTAAATATTTACGTATTCTAACCGATATTTTAACCCTGAACAAAATGAAACTCAAAGGCACATATTTTATATCAACAACGGTTTTTTATATAAACATGACTGTACATGAATTTTAGGCTTCTCCACTTTTTTGACTGCGAATAAAATGTTAGCGACAGTTTTATTTACTTTTGCACATAGAATACTACAATGATTGTACTAATCGTGCAACCTTATTGTTTTATCTACTTTGCGTAATTATGAGCTTGGGGCGTGCCAAGTGGTTCTTATTTTATCTTGTCTTCGTCAGAACCTCGGATACTTACTTTTGTAATTGAATTAGTTGCGTAAGTATACGGTCGTTCTTGTAATTCTTCAAAATATATGATGTTATTCATGCATATTAAAGGTAACTCTTGCTTACATTACGTACAGGTTCATAAGTTGCCGTTAAATTATATAAATTAATGTTAATTGTTGAATTTTCTATTTATACAATCCACTTATTTCATTACAACTGAGTTATCCTACACTTATATTGTGGCATTCTTCTGCTTATGAGTGTGATGAAATCTTAGAGTAATAACCAATGTATTACTATTGCATTTAGTTCAATAAAATATTTTACACAATTCATTTCTGGGCTCCAGTTCTAAAATAAAATTTTAATTTATATTAACAGTATTTCTGATGCACATTTATCCAAGAAGAATAAACAAAATCTCATTAAACATAAAATTTAAATTTCGATAAGACTCCTAAAAATTCAGCCCCCACCCTAAGAATATTTAAATATATGATATCTTTATAAAATTTTACCGCAGGCAGTAATGCAGTTTGTTTTGTTTACATATTTGTTAAGAAAATTCTCCTTAAGAATTATATGAGATAATTATGAATACAAAGGAACGATAGTCTTCGCAAAAGGGAAAAGAAGAAAAAATTTTAATGGAATAAAAATAAATGTTCTCCTGAAAAAATACCTGTTTGAAATTAAAACTAGTTTAATTACTTCTTACAACAAAAGAAACAGCAAGAAATTTAAACTATAACAATAACTCAATGTTTAATCAAACAATAGTTTAATAAAAACTAAAAAGTTACAAAACTTAATTTAAAGAATACTGTCATTGGTTATTTTCAGAGAATAATAAGGAAGCTATTTTTTCCTCATTTCTTAAACGTGTTAATTATAACTTCGCTAGAAACGAGAATGAAAAGAAGTTAATAATGGGATCGATATACGAAGGCCACGTTTTCTTTCTTTTTTTTTTTTTTTTTTCAACTTCCGATGGACCATAAAAAAGACAAGAGCGCAGAACAAGAAGACTTAAGACTTTGTTACCAAACGTTATGTACAAACATGGTTACTTTTTAACATAATAACAGATTCAGGAATTTGTCATATCGGTGAACAAACGTTCCCATCTCCACTTCGATGAACGTAGCCGCTAGTAGTGTGAAATGGACCTGCAATTTGTTTCGAAGCTCTTCGTGGCTTGGAAGCTTTAAGTTCGCAACCACTTCTTCAGTTCAAGGAAGGGGTGAAAATAATTCAGAGCTAATTCAGAGCTATACACCAGATGATGAAACACATTCCATTTAAACTGCTTCAGAGCCTGCAGAGTTACTGCAGACTGTGAGGCCAGACAGTGTCATGAATGAGAATAATAGAAGTCTGTATAACTTTTTTTTTTGTTTTGAATGGCTAATCGCAGTCGTTGTAAAATCTGATAGTAAACAGCTGCAATTATCGTAGTCTCTGGTTCCATAAACGCAACTTGAAGACACTTTTTTGATCCCAAAAACGTGTAGCCAGAAAATTCCTGAGGTTGAAGGTTGGTTTGGACAGACTTGCACACTTATCCCTCTTCATTGTGAACATTGGTTCGTTCATCTATAAACTGCTTACACTATTCATGCATAAAATCATTACTCATAAAGTGTTCACCGTATAATTCGGTCATTTTTTGATTAATTTCTACATGAAGAAAACAAATACGTATAACTCTATAGAACTCGCACTTGACGGGATCATCATTTATACCATCTATGTTTATGTGCCAAAAACTCAGGGGAAAGAATAGAGATGGCGACAATAATAGAAAGGGTATAGTTAGAGAGATATCGCAGTCGCCATCGTGCCTTTCCTCTTCCTACCACTTGTTTGGTTATTTAGCAGCTGGATCGGAATTTTAAAAAAGTGACCCTCGTAGTTTATACTTCCGTCGGATTTATAAATATACTGTTATTTATAAGAAAATATTAAATAATTAAGTAACACATTAAGATATAAATAACACGTTATAGAAAACTAAAGAAATGATCTATTTACAATATAATTATTTTAGTTTTTGATGTTGTAGTTGTTCAGTTGTTTGTTCTGATAACTTTGCATTTTAAATGAACCATTGCATTACATGAAATGTTGGTTTTATACTGTTGATACAAATATATAGATGTGTGAGGAGAAATAAATAGTATAATAACAAACTAATTCAATAAGAGTAATGAAAATACAGTAAATCAAATAAGAAAAAACTTGATTGCAACTGTAATTGATGTTATTATTTAATAATAGTTTGCTTATTTACTTAATTTGATGTGTATTTTTGAAATATAAGAAAATTAAAAAATAAGGAAATCTCTAAGGTGATTCAAACTAATTTCATTGAATGACTTCAGTAAAACTTATAACTAAATTACAAATTTAAAACACATGGAGATACAACTTTGAGTACTAGAAAAAAAAACCTTAAACACTTTCACGACGTAACAAAAAATAACTTTTAAATTAAAAAAAAACTTCTATTCATTGTAGGACGTCTTATTAATGTTATTTCAGCTTAGACCTGTTATTAATTGAAAGCACTAATTTTTCAGAGAAATCTGTTGGTATATCCCATATATTCTGAAGATTGTACTTTAATTTTTAATTTCCTTCTCTTGTACCTTTTTCTTCATCTATGACTACAATTTTTCTATAGGATTTAATTCTGGATTTTGAGGGAAATGGAGCAGTACATTTTGCAATTTTTATAAGATAATCCTTGTGTTACAAACCATTCTTGTATTACAATCTACTTAAATTCTACTTTGTAGTTGTTACTGCTCAATTTTCTTTTGGAATATCTAAATACATTGTTTTTTTCATCACACTTTCGATTAATATTAAATTTGTAATACCACTAGCCTTCATCGCACGCCACATCATAATTCACACCTCCATTGTTTACTGTCCATTTATATTTGCTTATTTTATTTTGTGTACATTTGTTTCGTCATATAAGCGTCGAACATTCTGATCCAAACCAACTAAATTTTTATTTATCTGTAAAAATGAAAGACTTCAAAATTTTATAGCTTTCCAACATAGCTGTTTCATTTTTGATAGAAAAGTATATTTTCTTTTGAGAAATTTATGCGCTATATATATATATATATATTTTAGTATGCAAGCCTTTTCTTATTGTCTATGGATGCGAATTTCACTATAGATTTCTCCTTCAATTCCCTTGTTATCTTTACTGTAGAAATTTCGAAATAGTTTTTCTCAAATCACAATCAGTCTTTCAGTTTGTCTGGATAAAAACATTTCTGGGTTTTCCTCTTCCACTCTGTCTTTCCAAAAATTTATAAGTTTCTTTCTATTTGCTATGTAACTAGTTGGTATCCCAGAAAGGGTAAGCCAGCTAGTTACATTGCATTCGCTCGAGCAAACTGAAAAATGTAGCAATCCAAATATGAAAATAAACAACATTTTAATAAGTTCTAATTTTTAAATAATATTTAAAGTGAATTAAGCAATCTGTAAATTTGCCTTCAAGGAAAAAATTTGTGTTTATGATTGAAATGTAAATATTAAATAACTGTAATCCAAATATTTTTAATAATTGTAAATGTTACTTTGTAAATGATTGTTAAAATAATATTTGCATAACTGTAACTTTCTGTAACCTTTTTTTTCCTGCCTTGCGAGAATGGCAACATTTTTAATATTTATATGAATAGGAGAAAAAAAACGATTTAAGCTTGCGTGGAAAGTGATATGTAGAGTTAATTCGACGAGGATATTGTAGTTTTATTTATACTGCAGTCAAACATCTTTAAAGTACTCTGTATCTGTAGTAATGTGATATCGCGATAAATCCTTTACCTATTACTTATAACTTAGTCTCAACTGGGAGATTACAAATGATTTAGTAAATAAATTAAAGAGAAAAGAATAAATGTAAAACCTATGTGAGAAAGGCCTGTAGTTCATTAATTAAAAATTTTAAAAACTTACATGATTAAAAAAATTTGATATTTCAAAAAAAAAGCTGGATTTTATAAAACAATCATTATTGAACTTTAATGAAACTATAACTAATGGTAAAATGTTACAATAAGTTTAACATAAATTAAGTGAATAATAATATTTTAACAAAAATACATAGCTAACATAACACATCGATCAATAACTCCCGAGACTAACCCAGAGATGGCGCTCGTAGTAAACCAGTAACCAGGTCTTTCTAGAGTACTAACCTTTGCTTGAAACGTGTCAAAATTTTAAGTCGATCGGACCAGGAAAAAGGTTTTGAAAAAAAAAAAGAAGATTTGGAAAAGCGTTGGAACGATTGTATCACCCTAAAAGGTGATTAACAAAAGGTGTTATGTTGATGAATAAAAAAAATTATCGAAAAAAAATTATTATTGATCAATGTGTTATATCAATAGCAATCAAAATTTTAGAAAACTATTAAGTGCAATTTTTAATGAGGAACAAACAAATGAATAAATATAATGATCCCAAGTAAATCTATAAATAATAATTAATAATTGCAAACACACACAGATGGTGACGTAATATATGTCTGCACTATGCGTAATGGAATGAAGAACCATTAAGAAAGAAAGAAGGGGAGGGGAATAAAAATTCGCTCCATTGTAGTCCAGTTAAAAATTTGCATAAGAAAAATCCCACTAATTAATATTTTTCATTGTTCTTTTTTTAAGATGGGGTCATAGTTTCATTCCGATTACCATATAAGTACCGTTTCATTTAGATTGGTAGATTTTTGGATGAAACGATTAAAAACATTTTTACAAAATTCAAAATTGACGCTTTCTATCGCTTTTTTTGAAAATTCGACAAAAATTGTCTAATTAATTACACACACACTGGATAGTAAAAGAATTCTACAGCGTTTCTTTTGAGAGCTACGCCGTAAAGTATGCAAAACTATTGTTTCAGTGCTTTTAATTAAGAAACATTTTGAAAACACAGAAGAAAATTATTAAAAAAAATAAAAAATGATTTCAAGAAAATTAATTCAATGAAAGAAGTTTTTTTTAAGTAATCGGAATAAATGATATTGCTGTCATCTGTTGATGATGAAAAGGGGTGTTTTCGAAAGAAGTTCACCAAAAATAAATTTGAAAATAAAAATATGCTTACTGTTCCTTCCACACAGTAGCAAAGCTCCCTAAAAATTTGGAGCCATACGCCAAAGATGTGAATTTGCATAAAGGGCAGACAAACTAGCATTCAAATTTATATATAAGATTAATTGTTGGAAAAAGCTTTTTTAATTCTATTGCACCTTTATATATGTACCTTTAGATGCATTGTTCCTAAAAATATCTCTTGTACTTTTTTTTCTCTTGTATACTTTCAAATTTGTTTTCATATTTCAGGAATTTGTTTTATTCTAAATTTTCGAACTTTGTAATCAAGCAAAAAAAATCATTTTAATTATTTTGAATCTGAAAGCTTTTACTTGGACTCTTGGCAAGAATTTTTAAGAAATTCAAAATTTGCGTAATATAAGTTTATAGTGTAGGTGAAATAAATGTTCAAGTTTTATTTTGGCATTATTAAGCACCTAGTTGTTTTTCAAGTTATTAAAATTTTAATATAACATTTTATTGAAGTTTAATAAAATTATTTGATATTTGAAGATGTTACTTCATTTTTTTCATTTAGTTTGATTTTGATAGAAGAAATTGATTGAAAATTATTGCACGGCAAAATCAAAAATTGTTGTCACCCATCCATCAATTATTTTTTGTTAACTTACGTGTAATCTTTATTTCAAGTCTTCAAATAAATTTTGGCAGTCTTTTGGTTCACTGTAACATTTAAGTACAACTTTTAACAGCAATGAAAGCCAAAATATTGATGATCTTTATTTTCTATAGACATATTCTTATACATATTCTTTTAGCATAAGATATTCATGGATAAACATATTTGTCAAAAACATCCTGCGGAATTTTAAATATTCTTCACTTACTTCCTATACACTCACGAAATATAAGGATTGATTCATTAGAAAAGTAATTGTTTCCTAAATTGAAAATAAAATCTCGCGATGGATGATACTGTTGCATTACCTCATAAAACATCTTTAAAATTTTAAATACAAATTTTTTCAACATTAAAATACAATTATTTATTAAATAATAAGTATAGTAGGGTTTTCAAAACAATTATTTTTTCAAATTTAAAAGAATAACATTTATATTGAATGTCTTAAAATCGTGAATTAAAAGGTCTAGTATTTTACGTAAAGTACCTGAAAGGGAAAATGGCCAATGTTGATAATACAGACTACATTTGGATTCTGGCGTCATTTTCAAAGTTAACTAACGGATAACTCTACCACTTCGAATAGGAAGTTAAGTAGACCTACTGTGTGCACGAAGCCAGATTTATGGAATATCTTTTCCTGTTGTTGAAGTTATAATTGTTTGCGTATTTCCCAGGAAAATCGTTGTTATTTTGAGTTTAAATTTTTTGAGATATTTACGGAATCGAAGAAATGTAATGCACCGTTGATAATGTTTAGGTTCTTAATGTTCTTCTGTAATGTTTGTGCTTCAGTAATCTTAATAGTTTACGTTTTCTCAAATAGCTTATAGTTCATACATGAATCATAGTGTTTTTAGAAAACTATAGCAGTCAAGTTATATAGCCACAGAGATGAATTACGTTCAGCAGTAACTACAACACATGCATTCGTACTTTTCTTGCTGCATTTCTTTGTTTTTAGTAATATTATATTTATTCTTCTCTTTCTTACTATACATCTTGTGGCATGGTGAACCCCCTACATTCGTGAATAGAGGATTGGGGAAACTAGAGTCAATGGAATAAGAATTTGACTTATTTTCTTATATTTATTCAACTCTTTCCAAATGGAATAAAGTTCTATCGAAAAAAATGATACAATTATGTCATTGCTTCCATTTCTCAAGGGAAGTAAAACCTGGTATAAATGGGTTTTATCGAGGAAAGTAGCTTAATAAATTTCCCTGGTCATATTGCCTACAAGAATGGTGTCTCACAAAAATTTAAATATTAAAGTAAAAAACTAAACGGAAAGCCAAAACTCCATTTCAAACTTAAAGAAAAAAGACAGCACTAATATATCCATGTTTTCCAGTTTTTTAAATGTCATTATAGGCATCGCAATTCCTATTTGCTGTAAGAGTTGATGTTTTACCCTCAGGTACGATATTTTTATTTTCTCATAGTATTATTGGACCTGTTTTTCAAAATTGCAAAAATTTCTTTAAATACAATGAGGTATTTATTCGAAACTTACCAATTTCTCTCATTATTTGAATAGTAATATTTTATAGAAATTCATCATTATTGTTATCATTTTGATAATGTGCAATCAACATATTCCCAAATGGGTTAAGCGTTTGAAGAAAAAGTGTAGGGTATTTTGATTGCTTATAATAAAAACAAAATCTGTTATTTTGAAATCTTTTCTCACAAACTGACTGCATCATATACTACACTTTAAAAAACAATAGAAATCTATGTATAACTGGTCTTTCTTAATACTGCATAACAATATTAAATTTAAAATTTGATGGTAGCGAATAAATGAAAATTTCTGCTTCATCTGTAGAAACAGCAGTCATTACTAAACACGCATTCTCATGAATTTTAAATACGTTGTAAATTTTGTTATTTGATGAAAATTATTTAATTGATTTTAAGAAGATTTTCTTGAATCTTTGGTTTATACAATTTGGTTTCTCTAAAAATTGTACTTGATT
Organism: Nephila pilipes; assembly: GCA_019974015.1. NCBI lineage: Eukaryota > Metazoa > Arthropoda > Arachnida > Araneae > Nephilidae > Nephila > Nephila pilipes. Next base: position 1,468,538 of record BMAW01072403.1, on the reverse strand, counting down.
CTACAATAAATTATTCAAATCTTCCAAAAAAAAATTAATATTATTAGTTAAAATTTGTTTCATGTAAAAGAACTATATTTTCGTCCTTATAAAATGACATGTTTTTCAATTGATGGGAAAAAACAAATTCTATAGTTTAGAAAAATGAATTTAAATGAAATAATATTTGCTATTTTATGCTTGTCACTCCGAAATAATCAACAGTTAACTATCAATGGGATCAATAATCATTCTCTGCGTACATTATTAATATATTGATAGAATATTATTAAGATATAATACTACACAGATTTAAATATTAAATAATTTTATTTTAAGTTTTTTGAACTTTTCCTGATTTTCAAAAAAGGCTTCCGGGATACTATTGATATAAAGAATATCCCAGGACATTGCTCAATTGTGATGTTATCCTGGCTTTATTATCTTCCACAAAAGCAGGAATAAAGATTTATTTTTTAATCTGGGTTCTAATATTTCACCAAGCAGAATATTTCATTATTTCATATTTTGTACACAAATTCAAGGATATATATATTTTAATACATTCATTATTTGTTCATCTGTATTATATCTCTGAATGATTACAGAAAAAATATCAAAATAAAACATGAAATGTCATAAATTTCGGAAAATTTATTGAAATATTCATAAACTTTAAGCCTTTATTATCGGTTTCATTGTAATCTTTAAGATATTTCTAACCTTCCTTAAAATTAATGTCTTTAATTATGGAAAGTCGTAGCAAAGCTATAATTTATCGACCTCAGCCGATATATTTTATCAGAGAATATTTATTTGTTTGTTTTTGTTTTAATTCCTTAAGATTAGTTAATAGCAGGACAGTTGAATTTTTTCTCTTAGTTTCTTCTTCGAAACCTGAAGTTCTCATACATTTTTTTACTCTTTTCGTTTCTCTTTTAATCTTAAATAGACCATAAAAAGTTCTTTGAAAAACGACCTCAATAAATTATTATTTATCGGTTAAGTCGTCTGTTGTACTTATTAATTTTTCAATTTTTTTTAATAAATTGGGATCTTAAATTTTACAGATTAACGAGTCTGTAATTTATTACCTTATATTCATATTCATTGTACTTGTTATTGCATTCACAATGAGTTTTTTTAGAATGTCTAGTGTAAGGTACACGATGATCATAAGACTACTCTTATTAATTTGAAAAAATGGAAAATATAGGACAATTATTCTTATCTTGACTCTTTAAGATCTTAAAAGAATTTACATTTTCACTGTCTAACTTAATATTTTGCGAAATATGGCCAATATTGAAGTAATATGGCCTGTGAGGATTACATGGTCACTTTCCCATTTATCTCATTAAATCCATTTCTCTATTAAAGTTTACTTCATTAAGCAAAAGGAACAATAAAAAAAGATATAATTTTATTATTTTTGTCTGTTTAAGTTGAGTCGAATGTAAATAAGAACATAAGCCAAGTTCATGTTCTCTTGACCCAGTTTTACCCAATTCTCAGGCTGTTCGATAACATGTTACTAGACGATAAAAAAAGAGAAAAATATGAAACAAAATTAAATACAATTAATAAATAAAAGGAAGAAGCTCGCATTACAGCCACCAGGGAAGATAACACAGCCATTAATGGACATATTCCCTAAAGTTATACGTTTTGGAGAACACTGCGACTCATGCATGAACTATAAGGGTTTAGAGAAAATGTATCACATAATTGAACAGTTCTTAAAAACTTAACACAATCATCTGTACACTATATTTTTTGATTATTCAGCCAATCCCGACAAAAAGTAAAATAACAAACAAAAAATAACAATAATTTTTCTGAGAAGTCATACAAACAATGATAAACATGTTCTCAAGATAGGATCTTCGGTAATCATTCTCGGTACACTACTATAGCTTAAGTTTAACTTCTTTTTAAAATGTTAGAGTAATCAGTTGGTCAATTTTGAAATTAATACTTAAACCCTCAACTATCTGTATTACCTGCAGTGGCCATATTAAACGCAAGTACCTGAATTTATTTTTCTTACTTAATCCATTTCATGCAACTTGAAATCAACAAGAACTGATTCATTACTTAATTGAGTATCTAAATTGTTTCATTTTACATTAACAAGACTATTAATTTTAAATCATAACTTACTACCAGCGAAATTCATAATGCTAATCTATGTTCAGGTGACGAGCATGACATTTATGTGTTGATATCTCATTCTTAAGTAACTCAAATCATTTTTGTGAGTAATTTAAACAAAAGCAATTTTCAATATTCCGCATTATGATGTTCGATGAAATAAGTATTTAAATCCCTGACTCTCTAACACCTAATTCGTTTTTATATCACCAAATTAGTTCGAAGTTCTTACCGAGCCGCGATTGTGAAATTCACGTTAATGTTCCAGAAAATGCAACACTACCACCGTTGAAGTGGTTCAGAATAAATCTGAATAAATGGGACAACTCATTGCGGTAAAACGGGGCACCAAAATGCTTTAAATTTAGCATTTTTTTTATTCTTCTGTTAAATAATAGAGAGCGCCGCACTCATTCTGTGGACGTATTATTTATGATAATTTCATACATAGAATATTCAAAAGTACATAAAATTTTAAAATTTTAGGTGCATGTACTACTCCATAGAACGTATTTTGTCTAGAGATATAAAGCGTATATTTGTATTTGCCTTTTTCTCAAAATGTGATGAAGAAAAAGGATAAAAAGAGAGGAGTTCCACATATTCTTATGTCCACAGTTGCTATTTGGTATGATTATCACTCATATGGCATATATATCGATCCTTTTGATCTGGAATGTGACAATGATAACTCATACAGATATGATTTATGATTTTTTATTTTACGAGTTAATGCGTTCTAGTATAGCAAAGTGCCTTCAGATGAACAACACTAGTTTTAGAAAAATAAAGATTTCAATCATATAGAAACAAATTATATTCTTCCATATAGAGATACAAGAGTCAACAAAACTGGAACTGAAAATTAATAGAAGTTACCATTTTCATTTCACAACTTTCTTGCTGCATTTATCACACGAGCTAGAAATAAATGTTTGATGGCAGTTGTTACAGTTTTCTGGACGCAAGAACTCGATTCAACATAAATATCATACAAAATAACAGATTATGTTTACCCAAACTGAAAGGCAATACATTTGCTAGGCGTGATGTGAGCGTTTGACAAGTGTTGAGGCGATACTAAGTAATGTGGCAGTATATTGAAGTTAAAATCCGTCGTTTTCCTATTCGTTTAGTTTAGGCCAAGTGAAAACAAATCATTGAATATTTTAAAAATTAATTCCATTCCGTTTGTTTCGAACATAAACGAAAGGTATTACCACTTAAATTTATTAAAAAAAAGAGAAATACAAATTCTCATTATGAGAGAGTGCCATGATTTTTTTTAAAGTTAGGAGCTACAATTTTTGAAGAAACGTATACTAGTCTGCATATTTCGATTACACATACGCAACTAAAAGTTTTCTCGATATGCACCTTTTTTATCTTTGTTTTGCACTTAAAATTAATTTCCTGAAATTTTAGTATTTTAATAACTTCTGTTATTAATTATTCCAATAGAAAATTTTATTTTGTAAAAGATATGTTGATGTACAAAAGACATTACAAACTAATTCTTCTGCATTTTTATATTGACAGTAAATTTATTTCATCATCATATTGAAATCATTGTGTTATATAATACAGGCTTATGGAACTAATTAACGAATAATTCAATTGTTTCATTCCTCATTGTTATCTTACATTTGTTTTGTACATATCATACCCTGATGGACTTCGTCACTTGAACAAGTACACAAAATTCAGACATTTTTTTTTGTAATTTTTTTATAATTTTTTGATTAAAAGATTTTTATATTTAAGTTTTTCTTAAAATTCTCAAGATTCAACGGCACCATTAGAATGCAGTCTTGAAGGACACACTTAATTTCATTTGTATCGTGGTTCCATCAATATTCAAATGAATTAATAATCAAAATATTACACCCCTTCTAAATGGTCTTTGGAATGCGGTTCTAAACTAACATTAGAAAAAAAATGGGGCAGTAATAAACAACAGATTTTCGGTTATAAATATTCAGCTAATGAAGTTTAATATCTCAACCGTAAGACATTATAAATATTTTCTCCTACGCAATGAGCTTTACATATCTCATTTCATTTTGAGACTAATTTATTTCCGAATATATCTTTTTTAACATTTCCAAAACAAAATTAGAAAGGGATAGGCTTATTTTGTTTCTTTAATAAACATCTGTCACAAGTTATTTTTCCATTTTCTGCACGACACACAAATGCTGAAAAGCTTATCAGCTGCATTGCATCTTGTTATGTCGATATATTTCCTGTTATTTAAGGTACATGATTTTACAGTTTTATACTCTAAATTGTGAGAATTAAAAAGAACATCAGTTTTCCTCACTTCGAAATTTCTTTTGATTTCGCTATTAAATAAATTTATTTTCCTGCCTATATTTTGTCAAACATTATCTGACATTATCAAACATTGCAGAAAATCTTTGAATAAAACGAAATAATTTTAACATTATTATTCTTGTTTTTTATTTTTGATTTTACGCTCAAACATATTTCTTACATATACATCAAAAACGCGGGATATACAATTTTATTCTATTTTATTGGTTTTAATGTCATCAAAACCTTTTTTAATTTTCTTAAATATAATTTTATTCTGTAAAAGTTAAAATTTTATTTACTAAGATATTTCTTCTACTTTACCTCAATACGCAATAAACCAATCAAATAATAAGATAATAATTTTCTTACAAATAAATATTTAATGATTATTTAAGATCTCGAAATTCGTCAATAGAACATTCCGTAAATTTAATCTACTTCCATCGAAGAGCATTCACTAAATATAATATTCAAAAACAAGAAATCTATATAAAAGTCTATTGATTTTACAAAATAAAACATATTTTTACTAGTATGACAATTGAAGATAAATGCCTACATAAGCAACTCACTTTGATTTTTATTTTAAAATAGAGTGTTGAGTGATTCTTCAAGAACTAAATAAGAGAAATAATAAATTAACATCGATACTTTTAATAGGTTATAACAATCGCTGATTATTATTAGTTTTGTGATTGTGACTGTTATTGCTCATAAAAATCGCAATTAGAAGCAACATGAAGACTATTGGCAACGGACCTCAAAATTTTGCTCCTCAGTCTAGTGACGAAAACGACACCTGAGCTGGCCACTTCCTCTCCAAAGTTCCACACCATGTCAATGGATGAATTTGGAACCTCGACAGAGTTAACCTTGTATCATATTATTAGTTTTGCTTTACATTTTGAATCAAATGATAAAGTCATTAAATTACACAGCAAAATAAAGAAGGGGATAGATGAAACAAATTAATTAATTTTCATTCAATTTATTGATAACTTAAATTTAAGTGTCAATATATTCTGTCTAAGACAAAACGTTCTTGAATTATTGACTGAAATACAAATTCAATTTGTTTCTTGCCAACTATCTCGGGTTCGAGTGAGTAAACAAATTGGGATTGAGGATTTAATTTTGAATCCTTTTTCCTATTCAATCCAGGATCTCGGTGGCCACTTTTAAGATAAAAAGAAAGGTTAGATTTGAATGTGTCACTATGATTAATTTAATTTTCAACTAACTTAATTCCGTGATCTCAATTTTGAAATCCTATCAACTTACATATAATATATCTGATCAACTCTATTCATATCACCTAACAATTCAATCCAATTTGCATTTCATTTTCTTAGAAGGGATTTCATTTTAAGTACTTCGAATAATGTTGTCCCCAATGTTAGGGATGAGAAAATCACGATGTAGTCCAATGTCACAAGGCAAACAAAAATGTGGCTGATATCAAATAGTTAATTTCATATAATTATTTTGTTTATCGTTTCCTCAGAAAAATAGATGTTTAAAATAACAGTGGAAAATCAATTACCTGAAATCTATAGATTTACATTCTAAAAAAAATAAATTCTATAAGTGATTAAAAAATTTATATAACCTTAAGATTATACATATTATTATCATATGTAAATATATGTTACACAGATGTGTTAAAGATAGTAATAAAATATTTGTTTTTCTTTATTCACAGTGAGTGGATACAAAACTTTTATCCAAGTTATTCAAATCAATACTATACAGAGTATATGAAAAACACCAAAACATATCCCTCGAGTCATTTATTAATGAACTCGTTCTGTTTATTTGACATATAATTTTACAAACTTATATACTAATCTGATATATGAACAAAATTGTATAAAACAGCATTTGTCAGAATAAAGGATTTTGGAAACTAAATTACTTTGCTTCCGAAAAACTGCTGAAATGATTTTGCAAGAACCGATAAGCCAATATACTTCCAAATGAACTAGGATTCATATACAATACAATTTTTGATGGAACCGGCTTAGCACTGTATACACTGACAAATCATTACTCTGCGTGTGCATGTGTGTGTTCATACATTTTTCATTCTTTTTTTTTTTTTTTTTTTTTTTTTTTTTTTTTGTCATCAGGTTAATCTCGTGTCTGTTTGAAATCCAATTTATTTGTGGATTTTTCATAGGTATAAATTATTCTCGCGCTCGGATTTATTTAACTTCAGTCATAAATTACGTCACAGATAAGGTTTAAAGCTGTATTGAATTTTCTTAATGGAACTAAATTAACTTTTAACCTCTAAATACCTCTAAAAGTGTCTAGAGATTTTCCAGGGGACAATTATTTTTCTTTCCCAGTTTTTCTTTTTATAAGTTTCCTAGAAATTCAAAGAAATTTGTAATACAGGATATTTACATAAGAATAACTCAACTTTGAAGTTCTACAATTACGAAACTAAAAACCGTTACGAATTTCTAGGCCTAGTTAAATTTAAAATAGTACTTTAAAGCTTATAAAATTATAAATATTCAATAGGACCTCCGCCGGAAACACGAACTATATAAAATCGATATGAGAACAAATCCCATACTTTTTTTAGGACGTACGATGTTGCAGTTTGTATGTTTGCAGTTATTCCCGTTTTCAGTGTCTCAATGTTTGCCAGTAATTGGTGGAAAAAACAATTTACTTTTTAAGTAGTTTTTAACCCCTTAACTGTGACATATATATCAGAAAAATGGACCAAAAATGAAAATTTTTTTGACTGCTTAAATTTGCTCCTTATATTATTATAAAAGTTAGAAAATGGTTTTTTGTTACAAAAATAAAATTTTAAATATACCCATTAATTAAAAATACCTAAACTGTACTCCACATCGGACTTTGCAAAAAAAGAAAATGATTTGCAAAAAAAAATCACTGAAAAACAACTGAAACTAAACGAGAAAGAGAAACTGCCTTTGTTTATCAATCCAAGTGCGTCTTAATTTATCTGACAGCGCCCACATTTTCACCCCCTTGACTGAATTCGTAATCGGTGAAAAACTTGGACCACTAATGCTATCTATTAGGAAAATAGTGGATTAAGTATCCTAAAGTAGAAACGAACTGAGCTCGGGCTACATAAAATAGAAACGTTAATTTTTCTCCTGCTCGAAGTCAGCTCGGACATCACAAATTTTGCACATATTAGTTGCCCGAACTGGATTAGGGCGACACTGGCAAGGGGTTAAAAGAAAAATCGAAAGAAGTTTAATCAGTGTTTCTTAGGGGAGGCGCTGATTAAGAGTAAAATCGTCATTCGCTTTCCACTAATACATGATGGGATGAGTTCAATCATCGATTGGTGATCGTACTTGTTTCTGATGGTAGTCATATTGAACATTGATAATTTTATAAACTTTACGGCGTTATTTTTTAATTAAATTTGACCAAAGAGGTTGTAGATTCTTTTCTTTTGCATATAATTGTAGCTCTTTAAACTTGAGATAATCTTCTTATAAAAACACCTTGTATATGAAAAGCAACTGTTTATCAAACCAAAGTTGGTATTCGAATCAAAACTACGAAATTTAATTCATGACTCCCTTCCTTATTATTTGTTTTTTGTTATTTGTCATTGAAAAATTTAGACTGGAAAAAACATTTTGTTTTTGTATAAATGATTTCGTTCTTATAAAGAAATTTTGTTTATGAGCACTTACAGTTTTGAATTAAATCCTACTGATATGACTTAAAATTTGATTACTTGTTAATTTTCAAAATATTACAGGAAATAAAAGATACAGATGGTATTTGAAACTTCAGACTTGTTAAATTTAAATACTAATAAACAGCAATGAGATAATCGTTTAATAAATTAATCATGTATTGGTTGTTTTTATCGTTTTGGAACAGAACTCTTAAAAATGTTTTAAAGGATATTTTTTTAAAAAATGGAGAAATGCAAACAATATAAAAGATTTCTAAGACGAAAATTTAACTCGTAGGATAACAAAATAAGAGCAAGCAATAAACAAAAATACAAATTTAAAACAATAGCTATTTTGGCGCAAAGGTCACTTTCTCTTTGCTGTACACCAATACTTAAGTCACATTCAATTCTAACAGGAATCAAGCACTGAAAGAACTCCATTTGCAGTCAATATGAATAATTAAATCTGATGTAAAATAAATACCGAATGAATTTTTGAAAAATTACAAAAAAAATGTTTCTTAAATTTCTTCTTATTCATGTTGTTTCGAGAAAATATGAATAAAAGCTTAAAAATTCTATAAATTTAGCAATTTGCTTTAGAAAAATTGGTGCCCAAATTGTGTTATACGTTGAATTCGTATTATTATTTTTTATATGTTTATGTGTAGCAATAGATATTTATTTATTTACTTTCATTTAAATGGTAGTTAAAAGAAATATTTAGAAACATGAATATTTTTTATTTTTATTTTATAAAACGTCATCATACAGAAAATATTGTTCCCAGAGAACATTTCACTAAAAAAATGGGAATACGGAAAATAATCAGTATAAATGTACAGGAATCAAGAAAATTAGAGACAATAATTAATTTTTTTTAATTCTGCAATGAGTTCCTTTTTTTAAATGTGTTACTGTCAACTACGTATATCCCCTCCCAAGATGTATAACTTCAAAATATACACATTCTTAAATATATACAGTAGTTTTACTTTGATTTTTTTTTTGTATGCAGCTTTTCGATGGAAAAGAAACTTTTCTTTATAGTCCAACTAATATGAAAGTTACCATAATTTATCGCTTGATTTTCACAGAACTGTCATTTTACATGCTACATCAACACACTTGAAATTCGTTGGTATAAGAATCCAGATATTTTATTAAGCTTTTACTGTAATTGAAATTTCTGAGAAATTTCCATCACTTGATATTGTTATAAAAGTTATTCTATCGTTCTTCGAAACCCTTAAATTGACATTTTGGTAAATATAGAGAAAGAAAATTAAAGTTCTTGTATGTCATATAAGAATCGATACACATAAGGGAGTTAATTGCGAGTAAAAGCTAAAGGATGTTGAAAGTCGGAACATTTTGAAACAACTATATCCAATTATCAAAGATCCAATGCAATTACTAACAACATAAGTTGTTTGACATCTATGAATAATAAGGACGGATACTAAAGTATAAAATTGCCGCATTATATTCTAATCACCTAACACTTCCTTATATTATTTGAATTGTCCTGTTCATAATAGTTTTATTTATACTCGTACGTGATATTTTATAAACGAAGATGACACATTGTATTGGCTTGCTTTAAATTAGAAGAATTCTAGCCTAGAACATAGGTTCGCAAATTTGATTGAACAACTCCTTAATTTTCATAGAAAACGTTTGTCATCTTCTGTAAGGAGACATATCTCTCATACTCTTGAAGCAGTGTATCGCACCCATCACATTTCCTACATCTACAAAATTTGTAAGGTACAAGCCCTGTCTGATTTGAAACAGAGCTCAAGCACTAATAATATATGGTATATTTTGGACTTATTTTGTAGATAAAAAATTATTACACTCCATATAATAAAATAACAAATTTGTAAATAAAAGTAAACAACAATATTCAGTTAATATTTACTTATGCAGAGCTTCTAATTAATTTCTATCTTTCTAAATTTGCCTTGAAAACTTTTCAAAAAGTTTAGAATATAGTGATACAATAAATATTATGAGTAATTAGATTTGTGGTCGCATTTCGAGAAAGCATTGATAATTATTTTAACTTTTACAGAAAATATGATTAAATATAAAACTGGATTAAAAAACTGCTGATAATCTGATTTTTAAATGAATATTAAATAATTCTCATTAATACCATTGCTTAAGTATCGTAAAAACTTTCATGCTTATTGCTTTTTTAAAGATATTAATAAAAGGATTTTTCTACGTATTCAAGTATAATTATTTGAGCTTAATCACCACCATTGTTCTTCAGTTGACACTCAGCATAACTCAGATATGAAGAGAAGTTCTACCTCCCCAAATCATCCGTACCAAAGATGTCATTTTCTTTGGGAATCAACGTCTATTGGTAATAAACTCGCTATTTCGAATCACCGTCCAAGAAGTACGGCAAGTAACGCTGTAACGTTGAATTACTTCTATCTGATTCTTGTGCCATAGTATAATTAAATATAACTAACTCTAAAAGTCAATAACTGATTTAAAGACACGTAAGTCTGTTCCAACTCAACTATTTATTTATTAATCACTATAATATAATATTTAATAGGTTATAGCTCTCTCCTGGCTCTAAGATTAACCCACCAATTCAAATATTATTGAAATAATACGCTCTTACCAAACCCTTCCAGTTAGGGTTGCTTTTATTTGTAAAATCCTCTTCGACAGCTATAGCCAGTAACTACACGGGATAGTATCTTCCTCTTGCTAGAGATATACTCAGAGTTAACCACACTCTTCCTCTACTCTAAATTTCTCTTTGCTTATATATTTCTGTATCTGATCCACTTCACTTTATTTCCACCTGCATCTAATTAACATAATCACATTTCATTTGGGTTGGGAAGAAATTGTTATTTCATGCAAACAGTCTCAATTAAAGTCCCCAAGCTTAGCGAAGAGAAAATCGTGAATAGGGCAGCTTCACAAGGCGAAGTACAATTATGTACTCAATTATAATTTCGGTAATTTTTTAAAAACAATTTAGTTATAATTGACAAAGCGTCGTATTTACGAAGAGCTCAAACATTTTGAAGAGTTATGTATTATGCAATGCTAATTTCTACCCCATACAAGCAGGCCAAGGAAGCTTTGGTCAACCACAATATCCACAAAATCTTATTACCAGAAAATTGCTGAAGACCGCGAAATTCAACGTACGCAACTGAGTGATAGGTTTATAATGGTATTTCAACTGACGAGAGATTGATGGTGTGTTTTACCATCCTCCGTCACACCATCTGACTTATAAGCAACATATTTTAGCAATCGTTGTTTCCTGAAATAGACCCTTCAAAAAAAATATATACCTTTGATAGTACTCCAGTCGTAGTAACCTAGAGGTCAATAGTAGTTTCTACAAGCTATTGATATTTTTCACTTACTTATTTTTAAGAGAATATTTTAATCTTCGATTTTTTTTCTTCTTGATTCACGTATAATTTTTTTCTCTGTTTAAAACACGCACGCATGCACACGCGTGTATATATATATATATATATATATATCAGAAAACTTTAAAAAAATTAAGAGTTTTGATAATTTTAAGAACTTCAACATTTCTTTAAAATGCAAAATACAGAATAATATAATGAATTTTGTAACAGTCTTTAGACAGAAAGGCTGCGTTATTCTAGGGTTTATATATATATAAACACAGCAAAATCATGCTTGCAATATCGTTCTAAATCCTGATCTTAGGTGCTTTTACTAAATCATTTTTTGTGTGAAAAAAGACAATCTAAATAAATTTCATTCTAATTTAAAAGTGGATGAACATTTTTGTACATATTTATTGTACTATTTATAGCACCCGAAGGATTTTGACGCAGCGAACGAATTTTAATACATTATCAAACAAACGTGATACTTTAAACAAGCATTAGTTTTTAATACAGACATGGAAAATTTTCTCCTGTTCAATTTTTTATACTCTCTGGAAGTTTTTAATAAGCATGCTATATGTCTGATAACAGTAATTGAAAAATCTCCGATTTGGAGCTAAAATGGAATTTGAACCTAATTTAACTTTGACAAAAAAAAGTAAAGGGAGATGATATCCTTTAATAAATAATAATGCAAGAATTTTAAAAAGAAGTCTATGTTTTTCTTTTTGAAATTAAATAAATCGGTTCTTCTCAATCAGCCCCACTTAAGAGTTTGTTATTTTTAAGTATTTTATATATATTGTATAGACAAGAAACGACTGACAGAAGGGTCAACATAAGGAGACTGATTTGTTTGACTGAGTATAAGGAGATCTAAGTTGAAAAAACAATTTGATAACTCCATTTCGTTGAACTACTGGTGAAATAGACAAGTGTGAATAAAATTTTCCTTTTTCAGTCTTCATAGAAAAACCAGTAAAAAATAAAAACTCCTAAAGGGTTATGTATTACTGAGTTCAAAAAATACCATATTTTTTTTCCTAAAATTGATTCGTATTCAGACACAATATTCTTAAAGTATCTTAAAGGTAGTTCCTTTCGTATGCGATGCACTGCTACTAAAGTTTCTGCCATTTTATGAAGCACCTATTGATACACCCCTTTTGTGACCGCGGTATCCTAGTGATCTTGGGTGCGAAATCGCGGTCGGCGTACATTACGATAAGTCGTGAGTTCCAGCCCTGGTGCTACAAAAGACCCGCCATGTATCGGAACTGAAGAATGTTAAATTCGTATTGAAACAATATCCGAACTTTGGGGTAGGGTGGAAGTTTGGAGAGTAGGTGTCTACTTAAGTGTCGTCCTCGTCACTTGACTAACGTTTAGAATTACGAGGTCATCCTACCAAAATTACTCGACATGTCTGTAGCCATCGGGTTGCTCCCATTTTTTTGACGTTAATAAGTAATCATTCAATCATAAAGTTGCATCTAAAAGGACATTTCTTACAATAAAGATTTTTGGAATTCTTTATCATGAAAACAACATGTACATGTCTCAACTAATTGGAAAATATAACTACACTTTAAAAATTTATTAATGAATATCAATGCATTTTTAGACAAATTAGTTCAATGTTAGATGAGCAAACCAGTAATTAACGTAATCACGTTAAATTATATTTTCTTTTCTTTTTCTCAATTCATGTGAATGTGGGTAACACACAATTTTCTTTCATTCTTATAAATTGACTTTTATATTATTATCGAGTTATATATAACGAATAATTATCGAGTTTTTTATAAAAAAAATTCTCGAAATTTTTATAATTATCGAGTTATATAATTCGAGTTTATTATAATTATCCCTTTACCTGTTTTATATTTAATCAATTATTTTATAGTGTAGAAGGGAATTAAAACTCTAATGTCATACGTTTTGTCGTTCTCTATAAATTAACACCTGAAACTTGTGTCTAAAGATGGAGAAATGGTTTTTTTTATTTAGAATAAATTCAGAGATTAAATTGCTAGGGGATAGTAACTATTGTGGGGCTGAATATCTCGGTAACTCCTTCAATCACCCTATCAATCAACATTGAAACCAAAGGTGATTATTTTGTCCCAACCCTTTTTTCGCTCTATGTGGCACAAAACGTGACAATGTTGGCTTTTCATTCGCTTTGAGTATCTTCATCCGCTAGTAGTATTCATAAATAAGGTTGACGACTAAAGTCTTAAAAAATATGTTAGGAGATTTGAATTGTTTCTACTCTATATTTGTGACAGGCTTTAAGGGGGATGAATTGGTTGTGTGAAAAAATTTTAGGTTTAATGAATGATTTAAAAAAAAAGAGTAACTAATTGTTTTATGATGTATTTGGTAGTATGAATATTTTTCAACAATTGTTGTTTCATTTAAATAGCAAAGTGAAATATTAAAATATAACAAGAGATTTTGAAATTCAGTGTATTGAAATGTTCTAATATGTTTCCACAATGGGCATTGTAATAAATTAATAATATACATTTACCAATTTAATGTGTGTGTAACGACAAATGGATGTAACTAAATCTGAAATTAAAATTTCGTGGGTATTGTTCAGAAAAAACGTTAAATTATGTTTTTAAATTGCTTTATTCATCTACTGTGATGACGTATTTCTTTTCTAGAAAGCCGAATAAAAAAAATCTTCTTTAAAAACTTTCTATCTTTCTTATCTATATATATACAAAGATATTTTATAAATATTATTCATTTTTCAATAACAAGAAAATTACTGTAAATATCAATAAAAAAATTTCTATATTCTACCTACTTTTTCTACTTTGCTACATGATTTTCATTCTTGTTCAAATATTTCTCATATCGCTCAACAAGTTTTTGAACTCCCACGCCAAAGGCGAAGAAGCCCAATCTATGACTTCATTTTTCCCTTCGTCAACGTTGAATTATTTGATTGTTTATTAACGTCGCAATGAGAAACAACACAAGGGCTATTTGTGACGGATCTCGTAATTTTGAGCCTCAGTCAATTGACGAGGTTGAAATCTGAGCTGATACCTTCCTCTCCAAGTTTCCACACTATACCAATGGGAGGATTTGGGAACTCGATAGATTTAACGTACATCATCCCTGCTATACCCCGGATGTTTGGTGGCATCTCGGATCGAATCCACCTATCAACGAAAACCATAAGTCGCGAGTCCGTGACTATGACTTCTAGGCTGACGCAGCCACATCGTTGAGCCGTTGACTATCAAGGACTTCCTTTCATTACTGAAACAAGTGAAAATTACTGCGTGCAAGATCTAGAATGTAAGATGGAAGATACAGTTGTACCCATCCAATACACCGAATTAGTTCTTGTGTTTGTGCCGAAACATTCACTCCTACTTTCGAACTTTACTGTCACTCATAGCATTATCACTATAAACCTTGTAAATCTGGCAGTAAATTTCTAATGTTATCAGTTTCATTAAGGCAGAGTCATATTCGGTCGGAGACTCAATTTTCTTGAATATTACAAATATCTACAGCTCAGTAAACAGGTAAACGTAACGACTGCAAAAGACGTCTGAACGCAAGCAAAGATCGAGGCAAGCGCATGCGCAATGCCTCGATTACGCCTCATTCTCAACTTCATTCACAAACGGATTTCATTTAAAAATAACCCTCGTTTATGAAAAGATTTTCCAATTGTTTTAACCGAATATTACTGCTTCTTCACTTATACATGTAATCCAAGAAAGCGAATAAAAAAGCCCTGTAAATTAGGTATATTCTACATATACTTAAGAGAATTTCATGTACCTGTGTTTAAGAATTAAGTATCAACAAAAGAGTAAACAAAATTCTAAAATTACATTTTTTTCAACATAACATGATATAACCTACTTTATATATCAACAAAAGTGTTATTTTTATATACATTCATTATTAAATGAAGCTTAAATATAAAATTACCCAATAAAACAGACAGATTAAATCTTAATCTAAAAGGGAATATGAAGACTAGAGAATCCAATAGAACAGCATCATAATCACAACAACCAAACTTAGAAATTTTATTGCCAAGAAGTGATCATTCTTAGCACCAAGAATCGCTTGATCTTTACAAAACAAATATTTTTCTATTTTGGAGTGGAAATATGTGTAAAACTATTAAATTTTTTTCTCCTTTGGAGGGTGCAAAAGAGCAAGAAATGAATATTCCTTTCCACACATAAATATGGATTCCATGTTGTTCTATTTGGAAAATTTTTCATGAGGATGCCAAAACATTACCTTTCCATGGAATTCAGCAAAGATCATGAAATATTCTAGATTAGTATTGTCTTAAGTGAACAAAGAATATTTTCATGAGCCTATACCAGAAATAGGGTAATATTATTCATTGATCAATTTTTCCTTTTCTAAGAAGACAAGTACCGCACCCTTTTTATCCCAAAATGCCATCACCAGCCGTCGAGACCGTATTCGCCTTCTTGGAGCAGATTCACCAGAAGCGACCCAATGTTTACATTGTTGCTTGATTTCTGGTGTATAATGATGAATCCTGGCAATGTTAACTCGACCTGGCAATGTTAACTCGACGCAAACGGAAGACGGTTACTTGATGTGGAGGTAATGAAACTAACCAATGAATCAATGTCAAATTTGTTTTAACTACACTTAATAGATTGATGCACACAATGGTATTACGAATGTGTATTAGAAATGTCAACAGCCGCCACAAACAGGTACTTTTTGAACCACTCTTGTTCGTTCAGAAGTTTAAATTAGAACTACAAAAAAATTTAATCTCTCCATAGTCTAAGAAAACTCATGAATGAATTCACTCACAACAATGACTTCTTCAAATAACTTGTTATCGATTATTAGTTTTTCTTGAAATATAAAATTTATTTTCCTAAAATACTTTTCTACGAAATTATTTTGAATGAGGAATAATTTTAAAAAAAGTAAGCACATTTTAAGTTGTAAAATGTCTATGCATGTATTCTAAAATTTCATTTTCGCCTATTTTCTTTTTTCATCTTTAGTTATACACTGTAAAATAGTTTATTAATCATCTTTTATCTTTTTTAGAACAACTGTATCCGTAACAGTATCCGTAACTTTTGACTCAACCAATCTAATTTATTTACTAAAAAAATTATTATAAAGCATTAAACAGTTTTTAATTAAAATGTTCATCTTATTCTAAAAGTAAGATTACCTTTGAGCATATAATATTTTTTTTTAAATTTATGTGAACTTGATTTTAAATATGTAAAGTAAAAACTACCAAACTAGATCTGCAATGTACTTTTGAGTTTTATATGAATATTTAATTCAGATATCTTAATAAACTTTTGATGATTTAAACATGTGATACTTCTTAAAAATTTTTAGTATTGTCTATGATGAAATTAAAAGCTGTATTTCATATGCGTTTAAAGAAAGTAATTTATGAAATCATCTTACGAATGCACAATTTTGCCTTTCGGAAACTAAAAAACATAATTTGTGTAACTCAGCATATGTTTTCATTTTAAAATTTAAATTTTAAACTAAAAATAAATTACTTATAACTTGTGTTGTCTCTTTATATTTATCGAAACACCTGAAAATCTATTATTTCAGAAAGGCAAAATTATGTATGGTAGGACAGCAAACTCTTTACCAAAAGGTAGTAGGGCACGTTAAATCTTTTGAGGCTCAAATTCCTCAGGATGGCATGATAGGTTGTGAGAAATGGGTGTCAGTGTTCAGGTTCCGCTCTGGTCATTTTCAAAAGTGTTCCAGGAGCATTTCCATTTTACCAACCTTTCAGGCTATTTCGTTGCGTTTTATGAATCGAGAATGAAAGAGGTAATTAGATGAGAAAACATATACCACACTTCAAATGACTTAGATCACTAGTTGCGAATGATCCGGGACAAATTAATAATTTAAAACATCATCATTTATTTGTCCTTCATTGCAGTATTTTGTATAAGAAAATTACTCGTCAAAACAGAAATAAAGTCAGTTCAAATATTTACAAAAATAATAGATGATGAATAATTGAAGAGAGACAGCGCGTATCACAAATTTATCAAACTAGTATAGAACACTGTGACAAAAAGCAACTGTGGAGTAACCTCATAGACAACACTACAATTAAGATCCGAGTATTCAGAAAACGATCACAGAGAATTCTGGTTAGTTCCACAGCGAGAACGATGAATTTACTCTAGTTTGAGATGTTTTCTATTCATCTAAAATAAACTCGGCTAGTATCGGCCGTCAACGGAGAGAAGGAAATCAAGACAGAGCTCCAGGAGGGATATACTTGTAAATCGTATAGTTAATTGAGGACAGTAATCGGATCCCCAAAGCAAAAACTATTTTTTATCTTCTGCAATGTTCTTCTGATGGCTGCACGAGTATAATTGCCAATACCACAGGTGCATACGCCCTCACAATTTGCATATCTATGCACATGCAGAAATAGATTGTTCTAACATGTCGTCTCACGACATGGTGTGAAGATGGCAAGCGGTTCGAGGAAGGGGTCGTCACAAGAATCTCACCTTATGGAAGAATCGTGATTTGTGTGAATTAGCGGTACTATTTTAGAGGTGAAGTGAATGAGATAGATATTTGAGGTATTTGAGAGAATAGAGATAGAGTAAAGGTAGATAGTAGAACTAGGGTGATTGAGATGAACACACTATATAATTGCGAGCAACTGTGATACGATATTCTAAGAGTGTTTAAGTGACTCGGATCCCGTTACTAGAAGTCAACTTATCATTGGCCCAGTAAATTCAAGCTTATTATTTGAGGTTATTAAGATAAGTAAAATTCTCGGTGATAGCATTTGGTTTTGGATGCAATTGAAGAAACGCTCCGCACAAGTATTTCATTTAGATAGTGTTTATTCTATACGTGAAATTAAATAATTTTGGAATTCAACTTGATTGATGTCTCTTAAAATTATTAACAATCGCAATTCATTACAAATTGACCATAAGATATATGAATAAAACAATTCAAGTAACTAATTAAAATTATTATAACAGCAAATCTAGTTTCTTCTAAACGATACGAAAATTACTTCTTGTCTCTGTTTAAACATAGAACTTGAAAGATCTGGTGTTGTTTTCAGTCAATTTATTTTATAAGAATAATTTTGTTCTATTACATTGATTCTACATCTTTCGGTGGAACTCCATTTTCATTTGTTAATGTTATTTGTGGAAATATGTAAATAGCTGAAGGGAGCTAAGCTTTCTAGTTTAGTATATAAAAACATTCTTAGATGCACTTTATGACTTTAGGCTATATCGTGATTTTTCTACCACTAGTTTCGATGATTTTTATATTTGAATAGATTGAAATGAAACATCGCCCCATTAAAATGAAAAATGATGTATTGAGATTAGACTGAGTTAAAAAAGTATTATGAATAGAATTGAGGAGATGAATATATAAGCAATGGAAAACTGAATTTCTGTTGTTAATAATCGATATTTAGTGATTGAGAGAGGGAGAGTTGTATTACAAGTAAGTATCGGTAATAGGCAAGCTTTGAATAAAGATTTTTTTTTTTTTTGATTAAGTGCATAATAGGAGGAATAAGGATTTTCCACTCGGACCTTCAACCCACATTTTTCACTCGAACCCGAGTGAAATGATGAAAGAACTTAATTTATTATTCCATACTATATTTTAGGCGCTTTAGGAGAATAAGACATCGAGAAAATTTTGCTGCAGGAAACTTCGAATATTCGTAGCTTGAAGAATATACAAATAAATGATTTATTATTCATATAATTTTCTCGTCATTTGACTGTAAAATTGTGTGAAAGTTTGAATTTATCAAATAATGATTTCAGAAGAAAATGATAGGAAGACTGTGTAAGTTAATAGGATGTATTTATATTTTTAGTTTCATTACTTTCTAAAAGGGGATAACGCTTATCACAGACGTAGATACTAAGCGGATTTCAGATTAATTATAGCACACAATTTAACATAGGAGTAGTAGTTTGATGGAGATTCTCCCCAACAATGATGAAATGATTAAAAAGTCTCAATAACTAATCAAAGGAGGAATCACGTTTGGTCGAGCTGACAAGAGCACTGCAAAAAGCGACCGGGCACATTTTCTCCAGACCCAAGGATTGAAGGCCCGGAACGCCACCGTCATTCAAGGTCAACTAACTTTCCTCGCCACTTCGACAGGAGCATTGTTTTCCACACTTCTCAAAGTGGAGACCCAAGAATTGAATACTAGAAGCAACATACCCTAGAACCTATTTCCCCGAAGCAAAAACTTGCCTTTGTGTCTAACTAAGACAATCATACGTAAATCAGAATTAGTGATATACCGGCTACGTGGCACACGTCAAACAGACTTACCATCTCAATTAGAAACTGCAAATGATGTCAAACAGAAACTACTTATAAAAACGAAACTCCATATAACAAGAAGGGAATGTATATCAATAGCAGTTTTGGCTGGAATAGAAACCTTCTCTGCAAGTATCGTTCCGAATGTTCTTCTTTGTGTCATCTCGATAATACTGAAAAAGAGAGCATGAGGGGCTCTCTTGAACAACGATGATAGAAGCTGAAATGCCTAAATAATTAGCTTAAAAAGGAATACCTTTTGGTCTAGTTAATAGGAGCACTTTTAAAACGATCGGCCTAGTTTTCTCCGGAGCGACAGATCAAGGGTTCAAATCCTCCTCGTCGTTCAAAACCAACTGACTCCTCTCTGGATGAGGTGGGAAAAACTTGACTCTCCTCGATGCTTAGTCTAATCATTTTTAAAGCTATTCAATTATCCTGTTTACCTTTTAAAATAAATATTATTTTAATTTCCACTATCAAGATTAGAATCAGAGAAATTTTAAAAATGAAAAAATACGATTTTTTTCACATCTTGTCTCATATCAGTTTAACTTCTAATAACTTTGGACATTTTGAAGAGTCCCATAATAAGGTTGGAATATTTAAATATTAAAATAAAAAAATATTTGAAAGATTGTGTGAGTACTTCAGATTGCAGAATAATTTACCATATTAATATTTTCAAAAATCGTAATTTAATTTTTTATTTATGTTTAATTTAAATGTTCGATTAATTTAACTTCCTGTTACAATTCATTTTTATTAAATTTAATTTTAAGAGTAAATTTTAATTGCAACTCAAAAAATATTTTTCAAAAATATATTTCTGTACCTGTCTAAAAAAACAAAGTCACGTTATAAAATTAAAACTTAGATGCTGGGTTTCATTCAGACTCAAATCTTATTTCTCCCGCCTTAAATACGCAATAGTTGGAATCAACATATTAATTAACAGAATTTAACATATTCACCAAGCAGCTAATTATAATAAAGATGTTGTAGCTTACACGTAATGAATTAAATATAAAAATATAGCTATTGAAAATCATAATCTAACAGTATCTCTAACAGTCACAAATTACTAATTATCGGAAATGGTCAATCAGATTTGCTTCATTCTAAAATAAATCCTAAATTTTGCAACATGAATTTCTCAAAAACAATGCCCCTCAGAGCTTTCTTTTACAACTTCTCACAAGTTGGTAATGTATTTTCTTTCGATAAAATGTCATAATTGAGATTCTGTATTAATAAAGTGTTCAATCAATTAACTCACTAACTCCGTCTCATTATCGATCAGTAGGCATTTGGCGCTGTTTCGGCAGTCTTTTGAATCCCCTTTTCAAACGAGAGATCAAAGAATGAAGTCTTCCGATAAAGGTAAATTCCATTTAAATCCTTTAGTTTCTCCCATAGAAACAGACACGGGTAATCTATGTGATAGTCCCTCATAAAAGGCGATAAATAATTGAATTAATGAGCAACCCTTTGGTGTAATTAAAGAGCGAATTTAAAGCAAACTATCGGCTACTTACCAAATTTGGCAATACGATAAGAAAAGCGATAAATACTAATATTTGGTGACCATTTTATTTTTAAAAAAAAGTCGCCAAAAAGACCAACCTGCTCACGACAATCTAACTGTTACCGAATAGCGGTTATTGGCCACTTCATTTTAGCGCATAAAATAAGTTAATCAAATCTTTGGGGTGAATTGATAAGATATTAGATACCGTAAGGGGTTTAATTTTCCATTCTAAGCTTTTAATGGAATCGAGAGATTAAAGGTAATAAGAAATCTAAGAAATTAAGGAATATACAAGTGATTCATATTATCAACAAAGTTTGCTGTTAGAAAACACTTATGTAACTACGTTTCAATTGATTTTCCACTATTATACTGTTTTTACGAAATAAATTATCTGATGATAAGATAGATAAACAGAATTTACTTTATTATCAGCCCACACAATAGCAGATAGTCACAAAATAAAAGATGTGTATCTTGAGTACAGCATTTTTTTTTACTTCTGGTAATTTGATAGATGGTCAATACTACATCAATTTTAAAATTTTATTTTATTTTTCTGATAATCATATTATTTGGAAATTGTAAGACGAGGTGCACTCATTTAAAATCTTATATATAAACACTACCGAGATCTTTTATCTATTACACATATTAATGAAGTGTCGTTAAAAAATAATTTTTTTTTTCAAATTCGTCACTGAATCGTGATTAACAAAGTATTATTTATATGATATGTTATTCTAAGGCTTTGTGAGTGTCATCTTTTTATTACTGTTTTCTTTTTGAATAAGTGTGTTACTAACCGCTTAAAAGGACTCAAATATCTTAAGCAATTACCACAAGCCAAAATGAAAATATATTGATCCATTATTTAATATACAGCTTTAATCTAAATAATAAAAGAATTTTCCTTTATCGAATAACTTAGAATCGTAAGTCATTGTATTAAGATATTTTATTAAGACACATTTAATAAAGATTCTGTCTTAAAAGAGTCATTGGCATCATTCCTTGCAAATTATTCAAATATTTATGCTGTATTTATTCATAATAAATCGTACACTCAAAGCTAAACAATTTTGAAATTTTCCAAAAAAAAAATATTGTGATTTTAAGAAATTGCTTAAAAATTCTTATTTTCGAAATATTCAATTAAGTTATTGGGGATAAAACTATAGTTTGTGCCTTCTTTACTGATATCTTGAGCTGAATAATTTTTTTTAAATCATTAATGTAAACACGATCTTTAAGATCTTCCAGAGAAAATAGTTTGGTACTGTGAGATCAGAGTAACGTGAGGAACGAATAAATGTTTTCACGAATGGCATCAAGTCCACGTTCTAGGTTTTTTAGCAACGTTTTCCTCAACACAATCATGATTGACCCGGCTGCCAGTCCAGCTTTGTCTTCCAGTTCTTGGAGTATTTAAACAAAATGGAGCTCAAAGGCTCTTTGTGTGAAAACAAGACATAAGAACATTGGATAATACATTTTGACACGTTCCTCAGTTGAATATTTTTCTTCAATCGAAATCACAAACCTTGATTTTCAGATTAAAACAACACACCTCTCAAAATAAATAATTTTTACAAAAGTTATTCACTTTTTTGAAATGCTAAAATTTCTATTGCCCTCCCCTTTTCCTCGTATTTCTCGCAAAGAAACCCATGCTGTATCGAAATTAAATAAAGCACTCAAACATTTTATTTTTGTCATCAATCGTCTGATTATATGAAAATTATATATTGAGTAAGCGTGTTTGAATAAGGCTTGAGATAAATTGTTTTATTTCAGGCCTTAGTCGAAACTAGGAGAATGTGTTCTTATTTTTGTCTTTTGTAGATGTTCAATCAATGAAATGTGATGTCAAAAATACAGAGTGTGCAGAAATTTTTTAAAACAATTGAAATTAGCTTAGCTAATTTCTTTTTAACATATTCTAAAGGGGTTTTTCCATGTAGACTTATTCAAAAAGGAAGAATTATTCAAAAGGAATATTAATTAGCGTAAAGTAAGTGTTCTCCCAAGCCCCAGGTCCCTCAGAAGCAATTATTATCAATAAGAGAAAATACATTCTTCAAATTTCTGATGCACTTTTATTTTCACAAGCAAAACATTTTCAAGTACCCAAACGTTGTCAATGTTAACAGCAAGAAAGAATTAAAAACATATGATATTCTGCCATAAAAATCAATTTCTAATTTAAATATTAAAATAAGAGCAAATGATAAATTTTTAAAGTAGACAAATTATTTTGTTCTGATATCAAAATAAAAGCGGATGATAAAATATTAAATTAAATACATTTCGGCGGGCAGTGATTTTCCGAACTCGCGGAGGGGGAAAGAATTGTTGACGACCTTGATGCCGCAGCGTTGTTTCGAACCCTGGTCCAGAGGGTCCGAAGGAAAGTTGACCGGTCACTTTTTGCAGTGCCTCTACCAATCAGGCTTAAAAGACTTCTCATTTGGTTGATTTAGTAAGGTATTTTAACTTCTAACGTTGTTGCAGAAGAGAAACATTGGTATATAGTTATATATATATATATATATATTTGTACAGGAGGTTGCTTTTTGATTTTTTTCAACCATTACTGCAATTGATATACATCCCCTCCCTGCTGAATTAAGTTTTGTTTGGAACAGTTTATATTTGAGTATCGGCTTTCTCTTGTAGAGTGGGGATCTCGTCGACACGTGCTCCAGATCCGGAATACCACTAGCCGTGATTTGTGGGTACAGAGGCAAGTATTCTGCGTCGGGAGCATGTGCAATCAATAGGGATAGGCTGTGCTGCCATCTAGTATTCCAGTCCTGAGTCACCACTTTGGAGGCCGGTAGTTTTTGGATCCCGTAGATGGGGAAGGAGTTGTTGCGGACCTTGATGCGGCAGCGTTGTTTCGAACCCTAGTCCAATGGGTCCGAAAGAAGGTTACCCGGTCACATTTTGATGTGGCTGTACCAGACAGGCTGAAAATCATCTGGCTGATCAAGTAAGACGTTTTAATTTCTAACGTTGTTGTAGAAGAGAGTCGCCGCAATATCTTCGCAATGAAAATGCACCTTTAGTAAACTAAATGTAATTATTATAATCATAATGTATTATAATATCAATCTTTTGTGTGAACCTAACACCACGAATTCTTTATTTTATACTCACGCATTTTTGTTTGCGCCATTTTCTCAAAATCACAACACGTTAGCACAAGTTCACAAATCTCAACGAAGCAAAACAGTTAAGTATAATGAAACTGTTTTTTTTTTTTTTTTTTTTAATTTTAAAGGCATAATCTGGTAGCCATATATCTTTACTGTAAATAAGCACCTTGAGTTTCATGGCAAGAGTACGACTTTTTATTTTAACAATGGAAATTTTCACTATTCTTCTTCAGGAACTTTCTGTTGAACGTTCATTAAGGCAAGTCACGTCCAGAAAAATTCCTTTTTAATAGATTTTTTAAAGCTCAATATCACATTAGTCCATCGATACCACATCAGAGTTTTCGGCAGTATATGTGAAAAGGGTAACTTTATAACAGTCCATTTACCAGCTTTGTAGATACTTAGTTGTTGGCTTTGGAATGGGATTCATGACTTCATTTTGATAAACTTCCTTTACATTTGATGGATAAAAAAGCGGGATTTCTTACTTTTTGAAAAATAGGGTTGGGTTGGTTTGGTTTTATCAATGTCGCACTAGAAGCAACACGAGGACTATTGGTGACGGACCTCGTAATTTTGAACCTCTGAAAAATTGGAATCAATATTTTTTTATGGTATAAATAATTGATTTTGGTATTCTTTTCTTTTCTCCTAAATTTTGGGAAGCGTTAACTAAAACTTTCTATAAACTCTTGAAATATTTTTTCCTCTTTAATGCTAGCAAATAAATATTATTCTTTACTACAATAACTCAAAATCAACCATACTTCATCTGTAATCAGAATAAATTTTTACATTTCTCCTGATAAAGGATTTTTGTAAAAAAATTTATATATTTGGTCTTGCACTCAGCGATTTGTTTCAAAAATGGAATGAAACATTATATTCTTTCAATTATTTTTTTTTTTCAAAATTTAAATCCATATGCTCATTATTCTATTCACAGTCATGGTAGGCAATTTCAAAACCTCAACGCTACTGTCCGTTTATTGGATGGATCCTCTTTTAGAACCATACACATATTTAAATTCTATGATGCATTTGGAAATATGTACCATTTTTGAAAGATTTGTAATTCTTTTTCTACAAAAAGTAGTTATTGTTAGTTTTTCTTTGTATGTATAATGAATGTTATTTATTGTAAATTTTGAATATAAAAACTGAAATTCTTACACCGTTTTTGCATTAAAAAGTAAATTTTACAGTAAAATAATGTTTGTAAAGTGCTTTGACATATCTTTTAATCCAAAGTTTGTTTATATAAGAAAAGCATTTTTGACTACAGCAGACGGTAATTTAATCCTCAGTAAAAGAGGCTGTCAGTAAAGGATTTTGAATTAAATATTTTAGTTACTTATATACTCAAAACCATTAAAAAATATAGAGAAATAACTTCTGAACTTTAAGACGAAATATTATAAAAAATGAAGATAAAAAGAGAAAGGCGCAATTGTGTTGTATTATAAGTAAATTTTTCTCTTTTTTGAAAACCTCTCCTCAATATCATATACTCGATAAAAAATTACTCTTATAAATAAAAGGGTGTTTCTGTATTCAAATTCCTTTGTTTTGATTAGTTTAGTTTAGCTTTTATTAACGTCGCATTAGAAGCAACACGGGGGCTATTGGCAACGGACTCGTAATTTTGAACCTCGGTCAAGTGACGAGGACGACACCTGAGCTAGCATCCCCTCCTAACGTCCACACCACGCCAACGAGAGAACTTTGGGCCCGGACAGATTTAACGTGCATCAGCCCCGGCTACACGGCGGGTCTTCAGTGGCCAAGGATCGAACCCGTGTCTGAACGAAAGTCGCAGGCCACGAATCCGAAGCCATGATTACTAGGCTACCGCGGCCCCTTCCTTTGTTTTGAATGTTCACCTCTAATAAAGTGTACATTAATAAGCAAGTGATACCGGATAACATTATTATTCGATTGATATATGAGGTGGGACTATTAAATAACGAGCCTGAAGCGGTAAAACATTTTATTTTAAATTCATACATAGTTATTTATTGTCACCTTTAATATACACCCCTACTCTATCCCTACAACGCCCCATGGAAATCCTCCATTGTTCGAAACAGCGCTGAAAATGTGACGCTTTCTCTTTCACAGTTCCTTCGAACTCAATTCTTGTTCCTTTTAATACAGATTTCACCTTAAGAAACAGATAAAAGTCGCATGGAGCAAGATCTGATGATTAAGGCGGAAGACCTAACATTGGGATGCTGTGCTTGGTTAAAAACCTCTTGACAGATAATGAGGAATGACTTGTCTTTCTAAAATTCGGGGTGGTTTTTTCCCCTTATTCCTTCCCGGAATTCAGCAAGAACATGAAAGTGTTAAAGTTGATAATTGTGTGACCTTCAGGAACCCACAAGCTCATGAATATCGAAAAAATAAAAAAAACATCATTCCTTTGAATTTTGATTTACTAGTTCGAGCTTTTACGGCTCTCTTCCAGTGCATCGTTTCAGGATCATAAGTAAAAACTCACAATTCAACTCACGTTATTATCCTTTCCAATAAGTTTGCTACATTTTCGATGGCATCCAAAGTGTCAGTACAAGCATTTATGCGTGCTTTTTCTTGTTCAAATCCGATAATTTTAGGCATATTTTTGGCTCACACTTTCAATTCAAGACTGTTATGTAAAATTTGCCGTGTGGAAAACAAATTTACAAAAACAAATTTAAATTACTAAATGAAAGCTAATTATCGGTTTACTTAAATATCACATATAACAATTTTAATTTCTTACTCTAATCTTAATTTACTCATTTAATTAATTTACTCAATAAAATACGTCTCTACAAAACTCTTATGCTAGAATTTTCCACTGAAATAATTTAATTTCAACTATATAAAGTGAACATCTACTGGGATCGTAACCCTGATACTAAAGAATTAAATGTATATTACAGTCTCGAGTAAAATTAAATGAAATAATTAATTCTTGGTAATCATGTGCCATAATCATTAGCAATTGAATGTCTCGCATACTTAAGATTTTAATGATTCCTATCTATACCCTTGCAATCTTGAGCCACATTAGCATCGGGAGAACAAAAGTGCAAATTAAATCTTTCAGCGCATGTAAATTATTAATACACACACTTAAAAATTGAGTAATATACAAAACATTTTCTGTGTCTATTATTTAAAATTCATTTGAAGTTCAGGCGAAAATGAAAACTTTAATGGCATTTCAATTAATAACTCTATTTAATTAGCAGAGTTGCAATTTGTACGCAAAAATAAAAAATAAATACGTAGATGTATCGTTAAAATTTAGCCTTCAATCAAAAGTAATTGATAAATCAGCATAAAATTTATTTTGAATATTAATCTATCCTTATGTACTAAATGTTGTAAATTATAGTTATTCGTGTTGATTAGTTAGGTTTCAAGAACAAGTAGATTGAAGTAACCCATAGTATAGAGAAGTTACATTTCAATCTGCTGAGTTTTACATTGATGACCTTCAAAAGGTCAAGAAAGATTAGAAGAGATGTATAACTCTGGATGATGAATATAAAAAAAGTCTTAAGAATAAGAAATAAAAAATTAAATTTCTATATAAATTATTTTTAATAATAATTAAATATTACGACACCGATGAAAAATACAATATGGTTCTTCTTTCAATTATAGTAATTTTTCTAAGCAATTTAACCCTAAGAAAGACATTTTTCAAAAAAAAATCAATAAATAAAATTTTTAAACTTTGCTGGAGTGTGCATTAATTCTAATGGATGTTGCAGTCATAAGCACAACACAATAGTTAGACACTTACACAAAAACATTTGTAGTAAAATCTTTATTTTTATTAGAGTGGTGAAAATAATTAAAAAAGAATTATATCAATTAATTACTAATAAAATGACAAAATTTAATTTCTCTTAAGTATTATAAAAATAAATTAAAAATTATTCTCGTTTAATTGTAAAAATTAGTTGCATATAATTTATAAAATTTAATTATTAAATTCGCTTTAAACTTCATGAAAATATTTTAAGCAATCTCGGTCAGTAGTTATACAAAGTAACATTTTGCAAGCTATGCAACGGAATTCAGTTTTTTCACCCTACCATTATTTCTACAATATGCAGTGTCTTGATAACAAGAAGCTCTGGCGAATATTTTACTTTTTTTGTTGAATAGGGAGCGATGGTTGTGCTAATTGAATTTTTTTTAATTCGGTAGCGGCTTATCATTATCAGATGAAGCAAAGTTTGTAATTTGTGTTCCATATGCAATTAGTTTTTCAGTAATACTTATTCTAAAGTCCAAAAATGTAAAAATTTCTCCAGAAAACCATTAATCTCAATATATCTTTTGAATTGCAGCCAGAAATTTGCGGCTACCAAATCTATCATATGAATTTCTCGTATTTCCTTTATTCAGTCTACTTTTTAATCCTAGTTTTTACTCTGCAATAGCTAATCTCTTCCATGAAAAGGTTGTTTTTTTTTAGTCTTTTTTTTTCTTTTCCCAATCTTTTTTATTTAGATAAATCAGTTATGCTATCTTCAATAGTTGTTTCTTCATCAGATTCTCTCCCTCATTTACATCATAAAATACGAGTACAACATTAAGTACATCAAAAACTGGGTCACTCCAATTTATTCAGTTTTGATATCAAAAACATCTGTATTTATAATTAGCACTAATATTCCTGATGCTGTCAATAATATAAAATAAAAATATTTACGTAACTAGTAGGTTTATTTATATTGAAGTCTTTAAAAAATTCTAATTTGTTAATAAAATCGTAATTAAAAAAGCAAAACCTTTTTTTAAGATAATATCCAGAAAGTAAACACACTAAACTTAATAACACAAATGATAAATTCAGAATCAATATTCATTTTTATGGATGTCTTTGAAAACAAGTTAAATCAACAAATAATAACTTTTTAGAGAGATCCTTGTTTGTTATTAATTTCAAAAAATAAAAGATAAAATTGCCATAAACATCTTACAACATTATTAAAAACTGAAAGCTTACCTTGAGAACCCAAAATTCCGGACTGATCCGATCATTTGCCATACTGTAAGAACACAAACTATTGCACGGTTTCTACTACTAAAGTAACATTACTAGAACTATTACTATTAGTACTAGTATTACTTACTTGTATAACAACTAGTGCTAGTAATACTAATACCACTATTATTTCTACTAGTAGTAGTAATTATATTGTACTAATACTTGTTACTACTAGTACAACTACTAGTACAAGTAGTAGTATATCGTATTACTAGTACTAGTTCAAGTTATTATTAATACTAGTAGTAATACTACTACTAGTAAGAATATATAGTATTGGTACTATCAACTATATCAAGTAGTATAATTTAATAGTATTATTAGTATTAATAGTTCTAGTAGTAGTATCTATACTAGATGCATATGTGTGACTAGGAGAAAATACTGCTACAATTGAAAATATTTCATGGCTCATCTCAATGGGCATGCTTTAGTGTTTCAAAGAGTATTTTATACCTAGAGTAACTTTATCTACCAAGACAAATTTAATTTCAATAAACTGTAACTGTTATTCATAAACTGTAATAAACTGTATTTCTCATTTGAATCATTTTGCTATAACCAAATTAAATAAGAAACTATAAAAATGCTCCGAAAAGCACAATAAAGTATCGGAATTCAAGAAATTATATCATTTTCACTTATTTAATTTTTTTTAAACTTTCCTGGGTTTTTTTTTAAATTCGAAAATAACACAGATGAGTCAAGTAATATGCCTATTTTTAATTTTTAATTTCATTTTTTTTTGCTTGCATTCCTGATACCATACAAATGCTTAATAGTATTTGTATGGTAATAATATTTTTCACTCAAATACTAAATTGAGAGTTAAATATAAAAGAATGTATCATGTTGATTCATAAGATCGCATATGGTAGGCCAGAAGTCCTGTGAATAACTGTAAATGGTTGTAAATTATGTTTTTACTTTGTTCTATATAAAAAATCTGGAATAGAGGCTTGTAATTTTAAGTGTAAGAAAATACATAACTGAGAGATATGGGAAATTATATCCAATGTTATTAAGCAAAGAAAGATTCCCATATTCTCATGGTGTGGGTATATATGCATCATTTCATAAAAGAACAATTTAGCTAAATGTTTCGTGACCCAAGAATTTTTCAAAGAAACTGTAATAATTGGAAGACCTTATCAAATCACAGTTATATCAAACTTGATAGATTTGAGGAAAGCACTGCTGAAAATCCAGCAGCATCGAATGAGCTTCGTTCTCGAGAATCCAAACTCAAAATTTTTCTTTGAGGAGGGAGATACCTTAAAGATCTGGTTTTACCCAATAAGACTATCTAAAAACTTAGGACTTCTAGTATTCGTCAAGAAATTCGAGGGATATTTTGAAGACATAGTATGTTTCTATGAAAAATGTTATAAAAATAGTCATGATTAACAAACTGGACAAAGGTCTTCGTTTGAGAGATATTGTTCTTTATTCTGTAACGATGGATTATTCGCTATTGTTTCTTTACTGTTCTCGGGGATCTCGAGTAATTTGAACTCCATACAATTACTACTTCTTGCCAACCAATTGAAAAGGAAATCGATGAATTAGATCAAGGTAAGATGCGTAGTGAATTAAAGTACAGATAGGCTGATATATAAACGAAATAGAATTGTAAGGAAAGGGAAGGGATATAGAGGATAACGGACAAGCTGGTCGATATTGTAGGTTGTAGTGAATCTTCGCAATTAGTCGTTTATATTGATTGTAGTTGGATACGACCCCTGATCAAAATAATAGGAGTCGAATTCGTTATTATTTTAAGTGTTTGAATCGGAATGAGTGATTTGGTATGTTAATACTTTATTATTTGAATGTAAACTGGGATTAACCGAGTTAAAACAGATTCGAGAGAGAGAGATCGATCATGGATATCTCTTGATAGATATTAAAGTTACGTATCTTACCTGCTCTTACGTATCTTCAATTGGAGTTTAGAATTTACTGAATATTTAATTAGACTTTAGGATGGTTGTAGAGTTAAATAATTAATTAAATACGTCGGTACCGATCTCAAAACATTTTCAAGTCAAATGTATAATGCGATATATATAAATAAATGTTATATTATGAGATATTAATTTAAAACTATATTTACTTTAATACCACCTATAATTCTTGATATTAACAATTATCGATAGCATTTCAGTTTTCTCTTAGCAAGCTGCATGCCTTCTCAGAGCTTTCAAGGACATAATCTGATTATTCTAAACATATTATGAAGTTTCTAATGACATTTCATAGAAGGCTCAGTTGTTCAATGCATAGTACCTCTTCGAAAACTCGGTAATGTGATTTCTTCAAAGAGAGACTCTATTCCCATTCAGTCTGTGAAAGTGCCATTTGGTTTCCATCCTGAAACACAAAAGGCGTATTACACCTTCCCCTAGTCACAAAAGTACTTGAAAGAGATATTTCGGGTATTGAAAAGCACTTTCAGTGGCTTTCAATTATATCAGAAAATTAATAACTCTAATCTGCATACCCAGAATTCTGATGCAGATATGGGATTCATTGGTAAACAGAACTTGAATTGATTATTATATTGCACTAACTTTATCATTAACTGTCCTTAAGGAGTATGATACCCTTTCAATTTCGTAAATTCCAAAAAAAACAGACAATTTTATTTGCAATCTATTCAATATGTGAAAAATTAAGCAAAATGTATATATTGTTAATACCATTTTATAAATTTAAAGTGTAGTTTCATATTTGAATAGTACATTATTAAAACCAAGTGTAAAGAGCATTCTTAAATTTTTCAACTAATTTTTTAGAATAAGATATTAAATAAAACAGCAATATAAAGTTGACCCATTATTCTTTCTCTTCTTTTACAGCTTTAGAAGTAGGGAGACCTCAAAAAATTTATCTTTAATTAAATTAGCTATCGATTGTGTCTTCTTGTAACGTAATGAGTTAGTGGTAACCTAGTGTTTTCGCCGAGTCGTGGGTTTGAGACCAAGTGCAATTGAAGACCCGTAGTGTAGCGGGGCAGGTTACATGCTAAAACCTTCGAGGTTCAAAGTCCTCCTGTTGGTGTAGTGTAGAAGCTTTGAGAGAGAGCTTCTAGCTCATATGTCCTCGTTACTTGACCAAGATTAAAAATTATGAGGCTCGTCACCAATAGCCCTCGTGTTGCTTCTCAGTGCCACATTTATAAGCAAACACAAACAGTAAACTTATGATATTTTTAAGATTAAAATTTCTTTAATGTATACAAAATCGAAGATCGAAATTTGATTCGAGATTCATATTCTAAAAAATATTTAAAACACCGAGAGAAGGGGCAATAAATTTCAACATAGTATAAGAGACATTGAAAAGCAAAAGGGAAAATATATAGAAAACTGTCAACACCGTAAACACATAATGGAAAATGCATGATGAAAGATTATTGATGACCCCCTCCTTTTATGCTTCACGTTGAGTATGTCGGTAATGTTAAAGAGCAGAGCGCAGGTGTCCCAGGCGAGAACACGTCCTTCCTTAAATATACATAGAACGCTGTAACAATACAAACATTTGTAGCATCATCGCCGCATTCATTCCACGCGATGCTTTCACCCGGAATAAAATGAAAGCGAAAAGTACTTCTAATAAATCAACAAGAGTATTTCTAAAACATGACGACACATGAATATTAAGCTCTTCTTTATTCAAGGTATATGGATAAATATTTGGATACATATTTCTTTTTATTTTTTGTAACTTAAAATGGTCTGAATACATTTAATCAGCCATATTTATCATGCATTTGAAACGTAATATTAAAATGCTATTTTTAAAAGCATATATTATATGCTTTAATAAAATATTTTACATACAGAATTTTACTAAAAATATTAAATGGAAAATTACACAATGATTTTCGATTTCAGTTCTGTCAGCCAAAAAAAAAAAAAGAAACTGAATAACTTCATTGACTTTGAAGAAAATGACAACATTTTAAGTAGCAGAATTTTGAATTGCACAATAAAAATTTTGTTACGATTTATTTTTGATGAAGTCTTTCAAATATACAGACAAAATTATGAAATAGGTATGAACATAAATTGTTGAAATTTTTAAAATTGAAATTGCCTATATTTCCGTAAAAAATGGTTGCAAATTGAAATTGAAGATATTAGATGTTTGAAAATTTTAAGCTTATTCATAATTCTAAAGGTTGTAAAGATTGTTCTTGAAAGGAATTTCAAAATGAAAATCAAATTTTCATGAATATAAGATAGGTAAAAAAAATGTCTGAAAAATATTTCAAAATTAAATTGATTTTTCTTGTATTTCATACATTAACCATTCAATTATTGTGACATGTTTTAATTTAGAAATTGCTACGGAACATATCCATCAGCATAAAATGAGATTTAAAATGCAGCATAATGAGACAGCATAAATTTCATTATTTTCTAATGTAATAATAATGTTCATATCTTACTGGATATAATTTAACAGAACTTCAAGAGAAAAGTGGCAGTAAATAACCAAGAAATAAAATTTCAAATTTAAATTATTTCATAGAGATTTAGATATTAATTAATTATATCTAAATCTCTATGAATTAAATAATTATATTAATTAATTATATCTATTAAATTATTTCATAGAGTTGGAGATATTTTCATTGACTCTTTAAATGTAATTAATAAGAAAATCGTCAAAGAAAAGTGTAAAAGAAATTTATTAAATTTCGATTTTATTTATATAAATTAATTATGTCACATTAAAGATATACAAGATCCATTTCTCCACAGGAACCAAGTAGAAAATCTAAAGTATTTATAATATTTATGAAAGTAAAAAGAGCATATTTTGTCCTAATAAATATGGCAAAATTGCTTATGGCAAATATCAAAATAAGTAAGAAGAAAACTTTACGTCAAGGATACAGAGTGCATCTTATGAAAGATGTATTTTTATTTTGCTAATAAATAAGGGTGGAGCTATAAAGGAAGGATCTACCACAATCGAAAGAGATAATTGCATACATAAAGCGTTTCCATGGCTTAATCATATTATTATTACGCTATATGGAAGATCTAGAAATGGTATAAACATGATTTATATGAATGCAATGCTTCTGGGCATGCGAGTATAATGATGATATTTGTGAATTATAAATGACTCTGAAAAATATTTTGCTTTACGATGTAAATAATTTATTTTGTCATTAATACGAGAGAAATTGAAATTATGGGTTCAATTGCATTCGCTTTATCAATATGTAAACAAGCTCGCTGTATTAATCCAAATACTAATTTCGTACACACTTTTAAATAACAGACGTGTGATTTTGAGATAATGAGTTTGAAAAAGAGGTTTGTTTCCTCTAACGATTATCAATGTCGCATTCATAACGCGAACTGCTTTGCTTTTTCGTAAAAAAGGATCTTTTCATTTTTAGGTATTGAGGATATCAAAAGACTAAATTTCTAGGAGGTATCAAAAGATTAAATTTCTCCCCAACTTTTATTTTTAAGAAAAAAGAGCAACAATCTTGAAAGGAAGCATAAATTATTTTTAACAATCTTCGGGATAAATATTTGCTTCACAGAACTCAAATATTTAGTGTTGATGTCAAATAATATTGATTGATTGATTTTATTAACATCGCACTAGAAACAACACGAAGGCAGAATATCCAAAGGGACAGAGCTCACCCAGAGGGCTTAGAACTACAAACCAAACCCCCGGGAGAAAATCCCCCCGCACTTAACATTTACTGTCAAAAGAACATAATATATTGCACAATTTCGAAACCAAAAATAAATAAAGTTTGCAATATATTTACAGAACCGAAAATGTACATGATAACAGTAGGAATTTTCTTGTTATAATAAGATGCATGACAGACTAAATAGCACAATACAAAAGCGTTCACAAATTTGTGGAAAAAAATATGAACATATACATAAAGTATGCAATTATAACAACTCAAAAAAGAAAATTTAAATACTAAGAAATGTAATAAAAAGCTGAAACAATTAAGAAATTTGTTGGGTAATTTTACGAGCCGCAATAATACAGAATTTAAGCTTGAAATGCAAGTAAGGATTTTCACTCACGAACTTCAGCCAAATAGGTTTCGTTTCATCGATAGAACAGTTTAAATGAGAATCCTTGGTAAAAGGACAAGAGAAAACATAGTGGTCAGCATCTCCAACGGAGCCACAGGGACTTTGAGTTTTTTAAATTAAAACGATGTAAATAAGAAACGAAAGGACCATGACCAGTTAAGAAGCGAGTAATAAAAACAGAATTTCTATAAAAAAAAACCCTCAGATTTAGTCTCGGGATACAGGACTGAAGCCTAATCGCAGTATTACAAGTTCATCACCAGATTTCCCTATCAGAAAGAAGCTTACTTTTTAAAATTATAACTATATGAGACCGAGTGGTAAGGACATTCATTCCCTCACCATCCATGACAGCGAACTTTGCAAAGGAATCCGCAGTTACGTTATAATGATCTCCGACATAGGCCCGAATCCATTGTACGTTGTAAAAAAATCAGAATAAAATTTGCTAATTTTTCTTTAATGGTATTAATAAAAGCCGATTTATTTCTGGTACTCTGCAATAGCAATATTGATGATAAACTGTCGGAATAAATAGAAACTTTGAAGTTATGAGAGACGGCCCATAAAATGGCAAATCCGATTGCCGATAGCTCGACTTGGAAAACTGAATTATAAGAATTCATTTTAAACATGTAGACCTTATTTAAGACCCCCCGGTGGAAGACACACACGGTGAACCCAGTTATGGGAAAGGCTATTGGCAACCGACCTCGTAATTTTGAACCTCGGTCATGTGTTGAGGATGACACCTGATCTGGTACCTCTCTTGACAAATTTTCTCACCACACTAGTGGGGAGGGTTGTTTGAGTTGTTCCTTCCGGCCTTATATTACAAATCCTCTTCGGCGCTTTATATGTCAGAGGTTTGGGCATTCCCAAACTCATGCTGTGGGCAATAGACGTGTTCTAGATATGCTTCCATTGGGCATTCCGATACGGATTGTACTCTAGAACCAAAATGTATAAATTGTTCCCTCGCTCACCCTTCAAATTCAAAAGATTGTAACTAATGGTTACTGGAGAAAAAGATACAAAAATACATAGTAAAAAATAGTCTTACTTACCTTGAAGCTAAGAAGTTGGTTCTTCCTTTATCATCACCTTCTTATGCCCATATCGCAAAATCTTCTGCTTTATTGCTTCCCAAGCAGATTCAAATATTACTTAAGTCATCTGCCCTCCAATAGAAATGTCTCCCGTTCGACTATTGCCTTCTCAATCTTCTGCATCTTTTGTTTCTAAATCCTCTACATCTACTAAGGCATCCATTCTTCTTTCCTCCTTTACCACTCTACATACTTCAAAAACAAAGGAATCTCAATCTTCCATACCCATTCTTGATATAGTCTTAAAAAACAAAACAGGACATAGTTGTAAAACTAAAAAATTTTACAAAAATATATCTCAATCTTCTGCAGGACATAAGCCCAAAATAGAAATAAAAATGAGATAACATAAGCCAAAAAGTATTACACCACCCAACCTTGAAGATGACTATGACTCAACTGTATGCAACGTCGATTATTCATGTCTCACAGACGCCATGGACGAGATGGAATCTTCTCTCCATCTAAAACCCTTTAAGTATCGTAATTAAGCGTTGATATAAGTTATTTTTGTTTTGCTTTTAATCTTCGCTTAATCTGATTTGTTTCATATTTTAAGTGGCGCTATCCATTTTTTAAATCTTTCAACGTTGCATTTTTAACCTTTTAAAGTGCTCTATATCTCTTGCTTTTACAGAATTGCGTGTTTGACATATTCTACAGATTTTGTTTTATATTTGTCACTTCACCTTGTTTGGCGCAGCTTAGCCACAAATGGATCTTGCGCCATTAAACACTACATTCACTCACTCACACTTAACCAATCATTGCAGTTTTAGGTATTATCTCTTCTTAAGGCCCTCGTTTACCCGCCATTTTGATTTCATGGACCTATTGTTAATCCTATGGGATTTCAACTTTAATTCTCGCATCCTTACTGTTTGATCTATTTGAATGCAATGAAGTGCAAAAGATAATGAATGCTTCTGCAGAATTACTTTTTTCCTCCGAATTTTAAAAATATTTTACCCCTATTCTAATTATTTGTTTGCGAGTTTTCCGGTCTTAAAAATATTTTAAAGTATTTTAAAAGTCGGAGGAAAAAAGTAACATTACATAGGATTAACATTAAAAATAATATAGGATTAGCATAACATCCATGAAATCAAAATGGTGTGTAGACGGGAGCCTTAAGGTGTATTTTAAAAAAAATATTACAAACAAATGTTTGGCGCAGATTAGTTAGTTATACCATTAACTTCCACTGTCATTCACGTTCAGTATAGTAGTTCAACGGCCGGTGGTTTTCCGAACCCGAGGAAAGGAAGAGTGTTGGCCTTGAGTGTCGCTGCTGTTTCGAACTCTGGACCAGTTAGTCCGAAAAATGCGCTCCTACCAGGCTGAATAGACTTCTTGTCTGGCTGGTTTAAGTAAAACGTTTTAACTTCAAACGTTGTTGTGGAAGAGAGTCGCCGCAGTAGCATTAGTTAATTTATCAGTTTTATTAGAAATCATAATTATCATGAAGATGATGATGACCCACTGCGAGATGATTAGACATTTTGTTAAAAAAATGAAATTTAACTAACAATAAAAGAAAACTTTAAAAATAACAATATTTCACCGAATCAAACTCCATCTACGTTTTGCATTCTTTATAATATCTTAAGAAATGAGCGTAATTGTTTTCCATATATATAAAGAGAAAATTATTCAGCCAAAAAAAAAAAAAAGGAAAACTATTTCAATGTCCTATGGGGAAAAAATTCCCCAAAGTTAAAATAATAGTTTAGTATGTGTAAAACTTTTTGGAAAGTAAAGTCAAGTTTCTATGCCTTTTTTTCTTCTTTTTTTTGAAAATAAGGAGTAATTTTCAAAAGTATGAAAAAAATCTTCGACTCTCAGGTAAAAAAAAAATGTGAAAATGCTCGCTCGTTATTTGACTTGTATGAGTTTCGTGACTTTTCTTGTGTAGAAATCTTACAACGCCTTGAGCATCGATTACAGATAGTCAACATATATATTTCTACAAAAAGTTTTTCAGAAACTCCGAATAAGATAAAGTTCTTTTGAACAAGGATATGTATATAAGAAGAGATGTTTTCAAACTGCCAATGTTACTCATGATTTTAAAATTATATTGTTCAAAAGTAATCTAGAGAGAGAACAGTTACTTATAGTAAGATGCATCTTCTGTTTAAATTTCCTTATTGGGTACTCTAGAGATCTTATTCTTTCTTATGGGGTTTCCTGTCTTTGGTAAACAAGGGGGACGCACACCAGGGATATTCTAGCCAAAGTTCTTAATTTTCGACCATCCTTTACAACTATTTTTAACTTTTTCATCCTATTTCTTGTCTAAATTATAATTTAGGCTAATGTTTGGCGCAACTTGATCAGATTTTGTCCTTGCACCATAAACATAAACTATCACTCAGAACAGTCACTTAAATTTTCTGATAAATTAAAATTTCTTAGTTTCTTAGAAAATTATGTAATTTACTATTTCTCGTCCCTTGATCAAGACTCACATTATGAGTTCTGTCGCTAATAACCCTCGTGTTGCTCCTCAGTGTGACGCTAATAATAACTAATCGCATTATAAGCAAACATCTCTTGTTTGGCGAAAGTTCCAGGTGTGTGCTTCCTGTTATATCCCATACACTGTTGATCAAATTTAAATTGATTATTCAGTGCTGCATTGTTCTATCTTTTTCAATTCATCTGTTTTAAACTTGTCGGTTTTGATAAGGAAATTTTTCCTTTACAACTTTTCTTCTTTATGT
The DNA here is from genome assembly GCA_019974015.1 of Nephila pilipes. Classification (NCBI taxonomy): domain Eukaryota; kingdom Metazoa; phylum Arthropoda; class Arachnida; order Araneae; family Nephilidae; genus Nephila; species Nephila pilipes. The sequence goes on along the minus strand of BMAW01072403.1, from coordinate 1,428,910 downwards.
TAAACTGGCCTGCTATATGATATTTAAAATTTCAACCATAATACTTTTCATTGTATTATATCTGCCATTTTATATAATAATTCATTTTCTCTTCCTGTTATTTTGAAATGTTATTTTTTCCTTTTTTAGCAAATTTTTGGCGTAACTTCTCCTCGTTTTCTTCTTAGCCATAAGCCGCCCACTGCCATTCAGTCTGTACAGAATCAAAAAGAACATAATGAACTTTAAGATTTTCATTAACGCTGTATTTTAAAATACTAAATATTTAATACACTACCAATCCTGCTAGACATTTAAATAGGAATCCAAAACAGAACTTTGTACAAGAGATTGTGTGCAAATGTGCTCTCTAATGTTTGCCATGGAACTCTTACGATCGCCTCTAGTAGAAGTCTTTTTCCCTCTCATCGAAGAATATGCGGAACTATTTTAGAATCTCAAAGGTTTAACAGGCTTGATATTCATTAAACTCCGGCTGTCGGATGATGAGAGCGCTTAACTATTTGTGGATTTTGTAACGTTAATAATGAAATATTTCATGTCACAATTATTGCTTGAAAATTTCTTACAAGACAATTTCAGTATGCTCAATTTTCGCACAAAAAAAACGACTGATTACAGAGGAGTGTGAATAAGCATAATTGCGTGTGTGCGTAATAATGAAGTTTAATGGCGCAAGAAACAGATCTGGCAATCCTGCATCAAACAAGGTGTAAATGTGATCTAGACATTTGAAAAATAGAAATAATAATAATATTAAAGAAACGGTCACTAAGGTGCCTGGGGTGAGTGATGCCTACACTTACCCGAAGAATTTTAATTTTGTTTTTATTAACGTAACACGAGAAGTAATACGAGGGCTATATTGGCGACGGACCTCGCAGTTTTGAACCTCGGTTAAGTGACGAGGACAACACCTGAGCTAGCACTTCCTCTCCTAACTTCCACACAACGCCAAGGGAGGACTTTGGAAACCGACAGATTTAACATGCATCAGCCCGGCTACACAGCTGGTCTTTAACGCCCAAGGATCGAACCCACGACTGAACGAAAACCGCCCGCTACGAATCCAAAACCATGACCAATAGGCTACCGCGGCCACCCTGAAGACAAGAACCGTTAGAACTTACTAAGTTGTTTACGTCCATGTAAGAGTTCAGCTGAAATACAGTCAAGTTAAAAAAGAGTTAACTCAATTCCTTGTATTTTTAATAAAAAAGTTCTGTAAAGCAATATTGCTTTGTTAAAAGAATGGAAAATTTATTAAATGAAATTGCAGACAAAATGAGAAACCCAAAGATAAGAACAAGCATCCAACTTTTCTCATTTGGAAAGTAAAACAATACTCTGCATAAAACATCATGCATGTGTGTGCACTTTGATTCTTTTATATAATCATGATTCAGCTATTCTTCCCGAAATCTGTCTCAAAAATTCAGGTCATAAAAGATAAGAGTTCAACCAGATCAGCGATGCTCATATCATTTCTCTGCTGTCTTTTAAAAGATGTGCTCCGATCTCTGAGGATAGAGGGCTTAGGATTTGACTGAGAATAATTTTGTGTTCCTTACTCTTGTTGACTAAATTCTAAATCTCCTTTTCAATGGATAAATAAGCTTAATTTTTCGATGAAGTTCGATAGAGAATTTATTCTTAGAAGTTTAAAGAGTTACGAATGAGAAATTCACTTCATTACATAATTTGAAAGATTAAAACAATGTTTCAGTGTTTTAAGGCTCCCTTCTACCAGTAATTTTAACTTAATGGACATAATGTTAATCCTATGGAATTTCTTCTCCCGCCTTCGAATCTTTATCTTAACTATTTTATTGAATATGAAAAATGAGCATCCGAAAGAGCAAAATAAATAATGAAGGTTTCTGCGAAATTACATTTTATCCCCGTTTTTTGAACATGTTTTGAAATATTTTAAGGACCTGAAAACTAGGTTACGAATCAATACAATAGGGATTTAAATATTTTTTAAAATTCGGAGAGGAAGATAAATATTGCAGAAACCTTCATTATTTTTTGTCCTTTCGAATACATCTTTTATTGCATTTAAATAGATAAAATAGTTATGATTTGAGGACGGTAAGTTTCGTTTTATTAACATCACACTAGAGCAACACGAGGGCAAAATTGGCGATGGACCTCGTAATTTTGAACCTCGGTCAAGTGACGAGGACGACAACTGAGCCCCTTGGATGGCTAAAAGAAAAACATTGAATGCTTCGAGAAAAATGACATTATTTCAATGATTTTAACTGTCATAATAATGAAGGCTGTATTCAGTCATACGGTTTATATTTCTGAGGATTATACATAGGTTTAATGTTTCGCCATTCGAAGGGAAATAGTAATTTTGGGTGGGAGGGTAAGGGATTGGAATTTTTCTATTAATTTAAGCAGAACTCTTAGGGACAATTTTCGCATTATTATGCAATTTCGAAAATTAATTTTAGTATTGATGAAAATATGTGAACGACAAACATATGAGTACACACACAAATAGTTTGCTTTAAATTTCAGATGGTGACGTCTTAAAAATGTTCCATGATTAATTTCATTTTTGATTAAATTAAAAGGATCGCGGCAGAGCCTAACACATCACCCTGGAGATTGTCAGTTTTGATTGCTTTGGTTTAATTAACATCGTATTCAGAAGCAACACAAGGGCTACTGGCAGAACGCCCAAAGGGACTGAGCTCATCCAAATAGTTTTGAGCTACAAATTGGCCCCCCATGAGTCAATCATCCCGCACTCAACATTTATTAACAAGAAGAATTTTTTTATAAGTTTTTTTGCAATAGAGTAAAAATAAATAGTGCAAAGAACAAGTGAATAGAACACAATCCCGCAAATCAAAAGAAAACATAAACAAGCGATTTGTTTACAGAAGCACCATTGTTCTAATGATTTTCAATTTTGACGACATCGTTCTAATACTTACAATTTCTTACTTTTAACTTTCTTTTCTTTCTTTCTTTCTTTTCTTTTTGGAATGAATATCATTCTGCCCCCCCATTGACGTCACGAATTCCTGGTAATACCGAATGTTGGTATGATTATACAATGATACATTGACTCACGCAAGTAGACAGAGTGTTCAAAAACCCAAAAAGAAATGTTGAAAAATTCAGAAATGAAGCACTACACAAAAAATATACATACATACAAGGTATTCAATTAAAAGCACACAATATGCAAAATTGAAAATTTAGAAATGTAAGCAAATATTGAAATATTTATGAAATTTGTTTTGGAAATTTCACGAACCGTAAGAATACAGGATTTAAACATGAAATTTAAATAACAATTTTCACTCTCAGATTTCAGCTAAATAGGTTTCGCTTCAACATCAGGACATTTTAAATGAAAAATTTTTCGTAGAAGGGCAAGAGAAAATGTAATGGTCAGAATCTCCAACAGAGCCACAGGAACGTGGACCTTGTAATTTTAAGACTCGATCAAGTGACAAAAACGACATTTGAGCTGGCACTTCCCTTTCTTAATTTCCACTCCACGTGGGGGGGGGGGGGTCTCGACAGATTTAACGTGCATTGGAAATTGCGATGAGCGATGAATGAAGATGATTAAGAAAGATACTAAACAGTTACGCCTAAAAAATTTGGTCGAAGGTAGTTCTGAAAAGGTGGAATAAGCTTGTGCCCGATTGTAAGCTAATGCTATCCTGAAATAAAAATGTTGTGCAAAAATACTTATGCCGAGCGCCATCTGGAGGGTGGATATTCTGGTCGAAAGTTGATTTTGTGTCCAAAATTAACTCCACGTATTTATAACTCACTAAATTGCCATGTTTCATTGTCTCGTAAAAAGAGATATATGATTTTCAATGCATTAAATTTAATTTTTCAGTTAACGTGCCAGGACTGTACTCAAGAAAGACGTATTTCTACAATCTCTTAATAATTTTAGGACCGCAAATGCCTTGTGTTTAGCTTTATAGTCACATACATAGTTAAGTGGATGTGGGCATCCCTCGGCATATCATTTATGTATAAGTTAAGGAGGGTGGATCGAAGGATTCAACTCTGTGGATCTCTACTCAGGATACAACGAGGATAGGAGACTACATTTTAGACTCTCCCTTCCAAAATTTAAGCAATTGAGATGCGAGTAAATGATTTTAGTTTTTTGCTCAATAAATTCAAGTTATATCAACTATAAAATCAAGTTGTCATCCCGATATTACCAAAGGCTTCAGCTATGCACACAAATAGCGCACCGGAGAGTTGGTTGAAAGCCATGAAGAACCTGTTTATTCACTCTAAATAATCTAGTTACTGTTGAGCATTGGGCAACGAAGCCTTGCTTCTAAGAAATAATAATCCTGACTGAGCAGTGCTGATTCATGTACTTTAATAGAATGAATTCTTATGCTTCGCTCCATCTGAACAGTGGCATCGGACGATAATTGAGGATTAGAATAGATAGAGTTGAATTTTGAAATAGTTTTCCAAATATTGAAAAACTGCTGTTAAACTCTCTATTAATAAATAAAACAGCGGTATAATTGATAAAACAAATTTTAGAGTATGTCTTAAAGTATACAATAAGTAATTAATATCCAATCCTTGAGCTTTTTATTCTTCAATTTTTGTAAATACTCTTGAATTTTTGGGGCGTTATTTTGTTCAGATCAAGGTATTGTGATTCTACAAACTACTTAACTTTCTTAACCTCTTGAGGTGTTTGTAGTTCTTAAAGTAGGTACAGAAACCATGACCCCTGAGCATCCTTAGTGATCTTTTCTTTTTTCATAGGATTTTATGTGGTAAACGCGGGTGATACGTTCCCGGTATAACCTGGTGGTCTATTTCTATTTTTGGCTCTTCTTGTCAACTGTTTTTTCTTCTTTTCCACCCATCTTTCTGACATCTAAATCATAGTTGCACATGGTTTGGCGAAGCATACTTAGATTTAGCTCTGGCGCCATGAACATTTACTAATCTTTCTTTACGAGTGTCAAAAAACTCGAGGTCATATTATTACAATTCGGTTCAACCTCGGGTTGAAGACTGCCTTTTATGACTACACCTTTTTCATTTGGAATCGTAATGGTACTTCCTAAAACACCTCTTAAGTGGAATATGTGGTTGATGAAAAATAATTTCTCAAATAAATTTCTTCTCCAAGGAATGCCCAGCGATAAAGTCACCATGTAATTATCCCATCGATTCAATACCAGATGATTAGATACCGCTTATTAGAAAATAGGTAATAAAAGTAATGATACGTTAAAAATGACGTCATAATGATGTCAAAAAGGAATAATAAGCCAAAAAGAAATGGATTTTGACAAAGTAAATCTCGAATTAAAGCGTAATTAAATCAGAATGTAAAAATACCATAATTTTATGGAACAAAAAGTATTTAATCATAAATAATAACGATATATAACTATTATTAATAACAAAAATTATCCATTATAATTAGTTAAAATTAAAATTATAAATGATTTATTTATATATTATAATTATATATATATGTGTGTGTGTGTGTATGTATGTGTGTGTGTGTGTGTGTTGTGTGTGTGCGTGCGTGCGTGTACATTTGTAAGAAATAAATATTTATTGTTATTTATGATTCTGATAAATAATTGTAATTATAATTTATAAATAATTTTTTGTTATACTTATGATTATAAACATATTAATGGTAATTATTTTATACCTTAACTATATTGTAAACAATTATAAAAGCGTATAATTATTTTAATTAAAATATTATAAAAAAAAATATAAGAAACAAAAAAATTAATTAAAATATATATTTAAAGAATAAATTCAAGACATTTATGCAATTCAAAGAAATGTTATGCAATAAGATTTATACCAATAAAGACTTATTTTCAGAATAGTTCCACGAAGTAAGATGAACTTATTCATTCTTTGAAAACTGAATATTCAACTTTTTTTTTTCTTAAATTAAATCTAGCACCACTGTAAAACATGCAATTTCCCTTTTCACTTCGAATCACCCCAAAAAAATGTAAATCATACTTTTCAGACATCCATAACAGAACATTAATGGGAACATTCCAAGGCATTCAGTTATAGCAAAAGAAATAATGTGAAAAAAAGCTATTAGGTACTTCTTAAAATATCATCTGCTTTTTTCCAAAACTCATTTGCCTCTTTTAAAGAATAGCACTGAAGAAAAAAACACGTAACCCACTTAGAAGTTCCCCAAAAGAAACGCAATGTTACTAAAATCTAATTCATCAAATTGTATTCATTATCACACTCAAAAATCTCTGTTTGCCGAGGTTCACCCTATACTTCACTTTGACTCTGATTCGTTTATATCTCTGAGCAGAAAAGGAAGAAAGCGATAAAATTTTTTATTTGATAACTATGTTTTTGTATACACAATGGGGCTGCGATAGCCCAGCTGAATTCTAAAATACCTCCGTTACCAAAATACCGCGGGCTAAGCACTCGCCCCAAGGCTCCTATACGGAGAAAGGCTACTTTATGAAAAGTTAAAAGAACCATCTTTTTTAATCAAAATAAATGCAAATTATATTTTAATATTGAGATATTTATATAATTTTTATGCAAAGAAAATCACATTTATGTGCATAGTTATGCATGAGTAATTAACAATCAATAGCTGTATTTACATCTGTAAGCCGTGTACTTATTTTTAGGTTTTATCTAGAATAAATATATGGCTCATAACTATAAAAAATTTTAAATTATTTATAAGCATAACATTTGAAACATACACTAAACATAATTTTAATTTCAAAACTTAAATTTTACAGCATTTAAAAATTTTAAATTTTATGAATTAAATATCCCATAATTGTTATACAAAAATATGTAATGCTTAAAATTTGAGAGTGCTTATTAAAAAACAAATAGGTTCACTATATAGGAAATGACCTCATTTTATAATTAGTAAAATATCAACACAATGGATAAAGTATATTTTCGGGAAAATGTTCTGGAATTAAAATAACCCACATCTAAAAGAAAGCAGTAGTTACAGATATTTTTCTCTATAGCGTGGCACATTTGTTTTAAAAATTCAATTTTCGAACGTTCTATCAACCAATTCTCATAAATAATGCATAGGCAGATTAAACAAAGTACCGTCTATTTTTAACAGCAAATAAAAAGGGGAAATTTTTTAGTTAGTGCCTCAATTATCTTAAATCTGCTGGGTACATAGGTCTTCAAATTGGCTTGGTGTATAAGTTAGGAAAGTTGTTCTAAGACAACATGTCCTTGTCTGTTGACCGTGATTCAAAAGAACTAGTATAGCTGTTAAGACGCTTCTAGAGCAAAGTGAATAAAATTATTTTAAAAAAAATTGAAATTCAGTTTTTTTTTTTTTTTTTTGCTGATTTAAACTTGTGTTAGCGTTTTTCATGAAAATTTATTCAGGTTACAAAAGGCTTTCTCTTTTGGTAGTGAGCTCATTTAACGATGAAAGCTTCGAGACTTTATATAAGGTAGCGAATATCTACCTAATCTATATCACCAGTTCACCAGAATGAATATTAGTTAGCGTGAAGTAAGTATATTTCCGAGTCCCAGACTGTACCGAATCAATTATTTTCAAGAAAAGAAAAAACACCTTCTTTCAAATTCCTAAAGTATTCTTATATTCACAAGCAAAACATTTGAAAGTATAAAAACGTTGCCAGTGTTAACAACAAAAAGAATAAAAACAGACAATTCTGTCATAAAAATGAATTATTAAATTAAATTGCCAATTCTTTGAGCCTAACATCATTTATCATTTATTTCATGTCCTCGCGTTTTTGTGTTCCCATCATTTTCTCGAAACAACATGTTAGCACTTTTTAATTAAGGAGAGAAATATCGTACATCAAAAAATGAATACTAATTAATATTAATTAAATTATTAACCTAATATTTCGAAAAATTTTAATTTATATGCTGCAGCTATCACGAAGGAATTAATTTTAATACCAAAAAAATCTCATCTTATCACACTGCCATCAAGACTGCCATTTTTAAAATTCACGAGTGATGTAATAAAACAGAATTAAATAAATGAAATATTTTTGACTCTGTTTTAATAATACCGCATTCAAAAATTTCATTTAAAAAACATAGCACTCAAATACATAATATGTCTTCGGTAAATGTAACGATTTAAACATCTAGACTCTACACAATTTTAGCCCACACGGCCTTACTTTCTTTAAGTACGAGCATCTTGACCCTCAGGCACAGTATAATTTTTTTTTTTTTCATTCTCATTGGGTATACTGTCTTTGATGTCGGATGACGCGTGCCAGACGATATCCTAGCAATCCTTGTGTATTTTCGAAACTTCTTATCTCACCCAACTATAATTTTTTTCATTTTTTTTATATCTAGATCACAAATACACATCGCTTGGCACACCATAGCCAAATTTGGCTTTTGCTCCTTAAACTTCACTTTCAATCACTCATTTCCCAGAATTTTAATTGTTACGCAACTACTGCCACGTAGGAATTTAAAATCTCTTGAAATATCCCTAATGGGAGGAAAGTTATTTGTGTTTAAGAAATCAAGTAACTAAAAGTAAAATAAATGTTATTTTACTCCAGACTTTGACAAAAAAAAGGCATTAAGAAGGTCAAACTCACCGTATATACCATGAAAAATCAGCGAAGTATTCAACTTCTTCTAAACGCTAATCATAAATATAATATGTATATTTAAAAGGTTATATTAACCCTATAGAATCGGAAGAAAGCATTTCCAGACATACATTTTATAATAATAGCCCACTAACAAGCAACAATTCATATAAAATGCATAAAAATAAGTACTGAAATTTCGGTTGATGGAGTTGATATATTCTCAATGGAGTTGATCATAATGTTTCCAATATATTACTTTAAGACAATATATTACTATTACTTTTAGAAGACTTAGTTATTCAATTCCGTTATCTTCTAGACACTTTTATTCCCATTAATGACCGCTATAGGTTTCATTTACTTCAGAGAAATGATTTTTCAATAGTTCATTAATTGCATTGCTGAGTCTCCCAATTCGACTCGTTTCTCTTTGTGTCTACTTCTTGCAATTTAGATAAATGGTGTAGTAATATTATCATTTATGCTATCGCACAAATGTTTGCTGTAAAGACCCATCAAATATTTTCCTCGCATATACATTTTTTTATCTTGATTGATCGCTTTATCTTTTAATTGAATGGCTTCTGTTTGTGTTTTAGCAGAGGTTTCCTGTTATATTCACGAACTACTTCGCAATTTTCCTCATTTTTTTTAAATCAGTCTTCATGAAAACGAAGAAAACTCTTGATAACGAAATACTTTTGTTCATTGTTTACCTGAGATCCATTTTTTGATTTCCCGTCTTTCTTATTATTTCAGTGAACATATAATGACGCTAAACTACTAAGATTGAATCAGTAGAGGTTGTCGAGTGGTCTAGATCACGACTGGCGTTATTTCCACGGAGTCGTGGGTTCGAGTCCTGAGACCAGATGTGCAATGGAGCTGATGCACGTTAAATCACTCGAGACTCCGATCCTTCCCAATGGCGTGGTGTGGAAGTTTGGAGAAAGTGGTACAAACTCAGGTATTGTCCTCGTCACTTGATGAATGGAAATTGCTAATCTGTCACCAATGGTTCTCGTTTTGCTCCTTAAGTGTGAAGTTAATATGCATTCAATCATTTGTAAAAATTTGATGCAGAAGTTTGGAAAGAGAGGTGCAAGCTCAGATATGTGTTTCAGCACTTGACTGAGTTTAAAAATTATGAGGTGTATCACCAATAGCCCAGTGCTGTTTCTGAGTGAAACACTTATAATCAATCTGAAACGTTTGTAATCAAATAATAAAGCCTATATCACGTTTCTCAATAGCTTATAAAACATTAAAATTTATTAATTTACCAAAAAAAATTTTATACTGTAGGTTAAAAGAGGGGAATTGAATAAAATATTTTAAATTTCCGATTATACTTACGAATCAATAAATTTTTGATGTATACTATTTATTTTACATGTTTGGGTAACTTTTTAAATCTATATTCCCTTAGAACATTGTTTTCATATCCGTGGGTAAAAGAATTGACGTCTGTTTCTTTATACAAATCACACTTGAGTTGAAAATTTTTACTTTTTCTGAAGTGATTTGCATAAAATTTTATAAATTCGATAATGCATTTGTTGTACTGATTTCAAAATATCAATTTTAATAAATGATTAATAAGTGTTTTCTAATCGTGAAATATTTTCATTAAATCATCTCTTTAAGAATATCTTCATGTTTAAAATGTAATAAAAAGCAATATAAATATATTAAAAGATTAAAAATCGGATGTTACAAAAAATTTACAAATGACATTAAAAATCCAATGTTACAAAGCTCTAAATATGCAAAATGATATTTTATTCGCTAGAGATGAACAACTGAAAATTATTAAATAAATAGTAATTCGAGGAATCATAACATCAATCACAGTTCTTCATTTACAAATAGCCATTTCTGCAAACCACACAAACTCAAAGACTCATTTATATATAGAAATTTATATTCTACAAACAGCTGGCTATTTTTATGATATTCGTTCTATAAGTTCTCAAAAAATCCAAGAGATGGCTCTCGTAGCCTTATAAATGGTTTGATTTTAGAATGCATCATGACTCAATAGACAGCTGACGAAGTATCAGTTATTTCCATCACATGGTCTCCTCTTTATTGATGATTGAAGCAAGAAACTTGTGTTTATTTAGAAAAACGCAAGAAAAGGAGTTTCACTAGTGGTGGTTAAACACTTATGTCTAAAAGACTTAACACCCCGAAAGAGATCAATGCTAAGTTAGATGATGTTCATAGCACATCTGCTCCTTGTTTGTAACTGTTTACAAATAGATAAAAGAGTTTAAAAGTGGTCGTACATCCACAAAAGATGTACGTCGTTCGATACGTCCAGTAACAGGAACTACTTCCGTAATAAATCCAAGATTCACAAAATTCACTGAATGGTTTTGAGTGATCGACGAATCAAAGTGCGCGAAATAGTTGAGGCCATCGGCATATCGCAAGGTACAGTGCTTTCAATTTTGCAACAAAAAATTAGGTGTGAGAGTAATCTCGGCAAGGTGGGTTCCATATTTACTCTCAGTGAAAAATAAACGCAATCATGTGGTCAATCTTTCGTCGCAAGCCTGACGAGTTTCTTCATAATTGTGAACGAAACATGGCTACACTACTACACTCTAGAGACCAAAAACTGTTTTACCAGTTGGTTTTGGAAGGCGTTTTACTGACCAGTTGGTTTTAGAAGGCGTATTGGCTCCGAAGAAATCAAAGACGATAAAATCAGTCAGAAAGGTGATGGCCACGGTTATTTGGGATGCACTCATGACCCTGAGGCATCCTAGTGATCTTTTTCATTCCCATGGAGTATACTGTATTTAATAAACACGGGTGAGGTGCCCCCAGGATCCCATAGCGATCCTTCTCTACTTTCGACCCTCCTTCTTGTCACCAATTTTTACCTTTTTTTCGATTATTTCACATGTCTAGTTCATAACTTTTTGGCGCAGAATGGCTATATTTGGCTATTGTGTCATTACAATACTATCACTCACTCAAAGCTTTCCCAGTACGCCAACGGTAATACTTGGAGCCTTGACAGATTTAACGTGCATCAGTTTAGGTAAACGTTGGGTCTACAAAGGCATCAGAATTGGAACCCACAACTCGACGGAAACAACACCAACCTCGAGCACGCTACAATGACTACTCAGATTTCACAGCCTACCATAGATTTGAAAACGCATGAAATGAAATATCCGTATCTGTCATACCAGATCAGTTCGTTTCTATGCTGTGGCCCTGGATGCCTAATGGTCATGGTCGTGGACTCGTAGCCTGCTTAGTTTTCGATGAGTTGTGGGATTGTACCGCAATGCCACAAAAGACCCGCCGTATAGCGGAGGGGGGGGGGGAGGTGATGGTAACATCTCAAGTCCTTCCTTTGGCCGGGTTGGCCGTTCCGTGTGATGACCGGGAATGACAGAATAGTCCCGCTGAAGCTCATGCATATCGTAAGAGGCGACTAAAATGGGTACTTAGCGTCTGGTGGTATAGCCGGGCTCCTTGACCCTGGAGATTATATCAGGGGACCTCAGGTAAGTGCGGACTTCAAGCCCCCGAGGCATACTAGTGATCTTTTTCTTTCCTATGGGGTTTACTACCTTTGGTGAACACGGTGAGGATTATTTTGTCACATTTTATCTATAATCGTAGTTTCAGAAAAATTTTCACAATTTCAGCTTTTTATATATTGAAGATTGATATCAAAATTTAGTAGCGAATAATTTTGTTTTTACTTTAATATTAGTCATAAACTATGTAGTGATGCAAATTTTTTGTAGCGGAATTTCAATTTCAACAAATGTATACAGTTTTTACCTGTTTTCTTTGATAACAGTAAAAAGAAAGTAATTCTGAAGGAAAATAATAAATCCTTATTTGTACCTGCTTGAAAAATGTCTTTTTCATTTCACCTAGCGACGGGCAGGATTTCGGTTGCAAATTCCTAACACAAAAATAATACTTAAAAGATATTCTTTTAAATCCATGAGAAGATATGGTTGAATTTTAATATGTACGAAGGAAAAAATTCAATCAAACCGAAAACAAATAAAATGCTTTTGTGTATAATATTCAGCATTTTAACAAATTTCAATGTACTATGTATCGTTTTAACTCTAAAGCAAGTATTCTTTGACAATATCGATAAGTAGTACTTTAAAGTATATACTATGTTAAGAAATTGCTTATATTTTTATCCAAATTTTCATTTGACCTCATTTACTATTCTTTCTATAAAAATATCTTAGACTGTACAATATTATAAATTGACTAGAGTTTTAAGTTTTTAAAGTTCATAATATATATTTTTATTTATTAATTTTAGTACTATATGTACAATTTACATTAAAAAATGAAAGAAACTTCCTATATATCTAGAAAATTCTTGTTTGTTACTTCACCCATGAAGTAATTACTTTATTTTAAATACATTTTTATGGGAAGTGTTACAGAAAAAAGAACTTATGCTATTAAAATGATTTCTTAAATACGATGCATGTAAGTCTTCATGTAAATATTCATTATATTTCTACAATAACAATTTTTCTAACAAACAATTTTTAAAAAAATCTAACTGTTGAAAACTAAATAGATTTAGCAGTTCAATTATTTGCAAAATTTTCCTTTTATTTGATTTAACAGTAGTTCTAAAGATCGCAAAAATCATGAAAAATGTTTTTATTGAGAATATATATATATATATAATATAAAATATCTCTCTCATCAAAACTATAACATTTTAATACGTTCTTAGAAAGGTACAAAAAAATATTGAAACACATTAGTTCGAGTAGAAATAATCATTTTATTTTTCCTCGTTTAGTTTTATTTCCAAGATAACGATTTTTTCACGATGTGAAGTGAAATTTAAATTATGAATCACAATATTTTTTTTTTTTTTCGAAAAAAAGAACTATTTCTTTTTCTCTTAAAACTTCATCAAGCCTACCTTATATTTAAAATGCGCCAATTTTTTTTGAAATAAATTACTTTGCAAAATCTTTTCCTTTATTTATTGAAAACTTTTAAGTAACAGAAAGAAAACGTCTGTCTGAAACAGATTTTTATTTTGATTTCATGGGAGGACATAGGACCTCAAACAGTTTTTACGTGCAATACCCTCTACACGACTGGTTTTTAAAGGCATCAAGGCACGAACCTACAACTCGATGAAAATAACGCCGGCTGAGTGTCCGCGAAACATGAAGACAATGCTACTGCGGCTACGTTTACAGAGGGAGGTGCAACCTCAAGTATCCTCTTATTCACTTGATCGAGTCTTACGATGTTGAGATCCATCGTCAAAAGCCATCATGTTGCTTCTCAGTGCAAGTTAACAAATAATCAATCAATCTGTACAGAAACTTCTATCAATTAAAGTTAAAAAGGATGGATTATGCTATTATATATACATATTAATATACGAGGCATGTTTTTTAAGTAAGTACCGTTTTGAAATTAAAAAAAAAGACGTGCAAACAAATCGCAATAATTTTATTTTTACATGAAAGCCGGTATCTTAATCTATTTTTCTACATAATTTCCGTGAATATTGAGGCACTTGTCATAACGTGGCACCAGTTTTTGACTACTCTCCTCATAAAATTCTGCCGCCTGACTTGTTAACCACTGTATCACAAATGTTTTGACTTCGTTATCGTCTTGAAGACGCTGACAGCCCAGGTGTTTCTTCAAGTGCAGGAACAAATGGTAGTCGCTGGGCGCCAGATCAGGGCTGTATGGAGGATGATCTAGAGTTTCCCATTTAAAAGATTTGATGAGATCTTTGGTCCGATTAGCCACATGTGGACGGGCATTGTTATGCAGCAAAACGATACCCTTACTCAACTTGCCACGTCTTTTGTTCTGGATTGCACGACGCAGATTGTTCAATGTCTCACAATAAGACGCCGCATTGATTGTCTCATTACGAGGCAGAAACTCCACTAGCAATACTCCTTTTCTGTCCCAAAAAACTGTGCACATGATTTTCCGGACAGAAATTGTTTGCTTAAATTTCACTCTTTTGGGTGATGATGAATGTCGCCATTCCATGGATTGTTGTTTCGATTCTGGTGTGACGTAGGCCACCCGTGTTTCGTCACCAGTAACAATTTGGTCGAAAAATTCTTAACCTTCATTGCGGTACCGCTCAAGGAAAGTCAATGCACTGCCTAAACGTTGGGTTTTGTGCAAATCCGTCAACATTTTTGGAACCCAACGTGAACACAATTTC